>JACEFZ010010960.1:100000-325000 GCA_014155875.1 Cepaea nemoralis | reverse complement strand
GGATTGGATATAAGACGGGTAGATAGGTGCTTCTGATCATTGTTAAGGGGTGGTCGATAAATACATCCGGTCCTTATTAAGAGCAGGAGGTGTAGATAAAGACTTTCAGTCTTTGATAAAGGATGGGTGAGTGGAAGAAAGGCTATGTAGCTGCGTCTGATCAATGTTAAGCGGTGGTCGAGTGGATGGGTGGGTAGATTCCTTGATAAGAGTCGGAGGTTAAGTCTCATATTAAAAGTCTGGGGCATGGACACATAGTTGGCTGAGTTGAGGGTGACCTCCTGGGTGACTCAACACGTGACGATACCATTAATGAACGTGCGTGAACATGTTCAGACATGTCTTTGGGGGAAAATCGGAGGATGACTCAGAGCGTACTTACCGCATAACGATACAGCCGCGACACTTGGGTAATGGTCACATCGGATCAAATATGGCGCTATTTCCGGGCGCATCCATAAAAATACAAACAAACTACATGCTAACTAGCTAAAAGCGCTAAAAATGGCGTCACAGCCGGGTATAGCTGTAATGATACAGCTAGAACACGTGGATAAGAAGGATACTACACCACAAAAAAACTGTCGAGTATCGAGCAAAGGGACCTAACTCTGGATGAATAATTCCACAAGCGACTATGTCGTGGTGATAGACCACGACCTTAGCACGTGATTGTATCAAGGTCAGACATGTCCAGACAAAATTCCGCTGAGTCATTCTACGTCAGCAGATATCGTGTATATAGCGTCCACCATTCACCGTCTAGAAGTACCGGTCTCAGCGAACAGCAACCAGTTCACAATGTTACAAGTCGCTAACGGTAAGTTGGCTTTTTGACAAATTTTTCACATTTTCGTTGTGTTTTTCCAAGTAGGCGTATGGGTAACCTACCAATACTAGTATAATACAGGGGATATATGGTGCTAGACGCATATATCTGAAGAGACAAGCCATTTCTTCCTATAGTATTGTAGGCTGGGTCGACATGAAATAGAGCTGGCATTCGAACTTTTGAACACAGCACTATGGTATTACCGTAATAATATAGGTAGTAATGTGTAGTCGTAGGGGAAGGTGAAAGTGTACTGCGGGGTACACATACCCATCATCGATAGAAATGTATGAACTGTGTAACAGAAAGTGCATGTCAGATCCATAGCTATTATCTGTAATATCCATGTCTATAACGCTGATAAAGTACCCTATTGTAAATCTGTTTTACAGATACCGAGGCCCACGATAACCTAATTAGCAAACCGTGGAGCATACTAAGAGCTTGGCTATTGAATGGCGTGTCTTAATGTCCCACAAAATCAAGAAGCCTAGAATCCATTCAGTAATTCTTGTGATTATGGTGAGGGTGGTAGTTTTGCGGACCTAGTAACGGTTCGACTGCGGGATGTACAACAACAGAACTTCACCAAAGAAGAAGTAATCACATTAAGACTGAATAGAATTGAGGATTGCACCCTCGACTATAATCGACAACAGGATACTCCAGATCCATCCTCACCAAACGTCTAGTGAACATCGTCACTGGCATCCTTAACCTTTAGTCAATCCACACTAGCGGACGAGTATTAAAACACCTACATAAAAACAAAATGGTTGTAATATACTTACTGTCCTGTCTTTAATAGCTGACCAGTCTCAATACGAAGAAAACTACAGTGGGTGTGAGGAGACTGTATATGTATATCACTGGTATTCTGACTTCACAGACTATAGCTCACAGTGACTACAACGCAAGTAACACGCACCCTCTACGCTATCTATTTCATCATGGTTAGAGTCATGTGGCGAGCATGACCCGCATTCCCCAACCCAGCTCAAACATACAACAGGTCAACGAGCGGGTAGTAGAACGCTTAGTCGCGCCATACGGACAGCCACGTCAGCGTAATCTGAACCGCTTGACCTAAGAAACTGGCTGAAAACGGTTTTACGCTTGGCTAAAAAACTAGTATATAAAACCGAGGCTGGTAACACTCAAGCATTGTGATCAGAAGATGACTACAGACCTCAAGACTGTGCCTGCTAACTGGGTCTACATGACTCGTAGTGGTGAGACTATTAGACCAGTGGGCGGTGGTGATAAGGCCGTGTTTGTCTCATCTTACAGAGGAACGAGCACGTTACACATCCGAAGATTTTACGGTGAATCCGACAAGAAATTCACGACTAAGACGGTTATGACATTTACTCGGCAAGAATATGAACAGATGAGTGCCATGCATCGCGAAACCCTAGACAGACTCAACCAAGTTAACCAAGCCAGTAACGAAGTCAAACAAGGCACAAACAGAGACAAGCAAGTCAGTAACCAAAACACTCAAGTTAGTGCTCAAGTTAAACAAGGAACTAACCGAAACCACCAAGTAGACACATACTATACCGCCAGTTCTCAACCCAGCTACAGTCAAATGTGTGATGACCCCAGCAACCAGATGTGTGATGAGCCAAATAGCCAGCTGTTTGATGTGCAATAAGACACCAACCGAAGCAATCAAGTCCAACATACCCAAGACAGTACTCAAGTTAAACAGAGTACTAAATGAAGCCACTAAGTAGACGCATACTATACCGCCAGTTATCAACCCAGCTACAGTCAGATGTGTGATGACCCCAGCAACCAGATGTGTGAAGAGCCCAATAGCCAGATGTTTGATGTGCCTGACACTCAGATGATTGATGCCCCGGTTGTCTACAATACTCATATGTCAGCCCACCAATCAGGAAACCAGTCTTATGACTACATACCAAGTGACATATACATACCAGGCTACCAGCCGGAAAAACCAACCTACTCAGACAGTGGTGTGAAGAAACCCAGAAACAACATACAATTTGTATAGCTTTATGTGTGAAAATAAAATGTTGTGATGATACTATGTATACCAGCTCATATCACATCATCCATTTCGTATAATGACATTATGCATTCTTAAAAAAATTATTATTCTTGTAAAATGTACTGAAATACTGTAAATAAACAGGTATAAAGATTATAATTACGTCTTGGTTGTTGAATATTTAGTGTTTACTGTGTATATAGTTGTCATGTGGTGAGAGAATGAAGGGCAAAAATCTTGGCCAAGTAATAAAATTTGTTAGCCAAATGGGAAAAATTGTGGCTACATTTCAACCAGACTTATAAAACGCTCACCCAAACTTATGAAAAGTAGGAAAATGTGTTAACCAAAGTGAAAAATTTTGGTCACATTTCAACCAAACTTATAAAAATCTCAGTGAAACTTATGAAAAGTAAGAAAATTTGTTAACCAAATGTGAAAAGTTTGGCCAAATTTCAACCAAACTTATAATAAGTAGGAAACTTTGCAGTCAAATTTCAAACAAACTTATAAAAAATTGGAAATTCTGTTAACCAAACGTGAAAAGTTTGGCCAAATGTCATCCAAACTTATGAAAAATAAGAAAATTTGTTAATCAAATGTAAAAAGCTTGGCCAAATTTCAACCAAACTTATGAAAAGTAGGGAAATTTGTTACCCAAAGGGAAAATTTTTGCTCTATGTCAACCAGACTTATAAAACTCTCACCCAAACATATGAAAAATAGAAATATTTGTTAACCAAAGTGAAAAATTTTGGCTACATTTCAACCAGGCTTATAAAAATCTTACTCAAACTTATGAAATGTAGGAAAATTTGTTAACCAAAGTGAACAATTTTGGCCAAATTTCAAGCAAATTTATGAAAAGTAAGGAAACTTTGTTAAACAAAGGTGAAAAGGTTGGCCAATTTTCACCCAAACTTGTGAAAAATAATAAACTTTGTTAACCAAAGGTGAAAAGTTTGGCCAAATTTCAACCAAACTTATTATAAAGTAGAACACTTTGTTAACCAAAGCAAAATATTTTGGCCGCATTTCAACCAAATTTATAAACATCTCAGTCAAACTTATGAAACGTAAGAAAATTTGTTAACCAAATGTGAAAAGTATGGCCAAATTTCATCAAAATCTTATGAAAAGTAGGACATTTTGTTAACAAAATATGAAAAATGTAAGCCAAATTTCAGTCAAAACTTATAAAAAGTATGACAATTCCTTAAACAACTGAGACAAATATCTCACGTTGTCATTTTAAATCCCCAACCTGCTAGAGATATTCGTGTGTCCCCTATGCAAACAACAGCTGTATTTCAGAAAATTAAATGTATCTTATGTAATAAGTCACTATGGTTGAATGAAAAAATAAAATTTCAACAATAAGATTGTACAAAAATTAACAATTAAATTTCTACATGAAACATTCAATTTGGAAACAGAAAGAGAAATATAATTCTCTCTCTCTCTCAATATTTAAGTTTCCTACGAGCGCGCACATGTGCGCGCACTCACACACACATACACACACATACGCGCGCACGAACGCACTCAAACACGCAAGAGACATCATTGCAGTTTAGATGTGAGACATCATTGCAGATGTCTGGCGAAAGAAGTATTTTAAGTTTCCTAAGCGAACGCACATGCGCGCGCAAGCACGCACAAACACACACAAGCATCCACACACACACGCGCGTACGCACTCACACACGCAAGAGACATCATTGCAGTTATAGATGCCAGGCGAAAGAAAATGTATAACTTTCCTACGAGCGTGCACATGCGCGCGCACACTCCCACACACATGCACACACCCACACACACACGCACTCACACACAGACGCGCGCACATGCATGCACGCACGCACACACACACACACAGACATACACACAGACACACACAGACACACACACACACACACATACACACACACACACATTTCTAACGCGACTTGTAGTTACATGTTCATTTAAAAAACCCCAAAAGTTTCACTACGCCACCCTAATTACACTGACCACAACTCGACTAACCTGTCAAATGTAATTATATTCACGTTTATCTACCCACTTATCAGCCGTGCCCGCTGGCCGTGGCTATTATATTTCTCACGGGCGCAGGATAGGCCTGATTGCAGGTAAACTACCGTTCAGGGGGAGATTATTAAGGAAAGTAGCAAAGGTGAGATCATTCTGTGTACCAAGGGCAATAATCGAAGAGAAACGAATCGCAAATTTTTCTGTGTACCAAGGGCAAGAATCCAAGAGACAAGATTCGCATCCCTTGGTTGCTTTTTATTTTGTTTGGAAAAAGGAGAAATTATTTGGGTTGTTAATATCATATTTCAATGATTATCTTAGCTGGGTATGACGTATATTAATTGAGATTTATAGTTTTATATTCACATTAATAATCTCCGTTATACATACTAAAAATATAGACATTTAATACGTGATTAGTATTAAAAAATTTATGTTAATGTATGCATGTCTAGTATATTTTAAACCAGATTTTAACCACTCGCTTAGAGTTGGTACATGGGTACTATGGACACCTGCTGAAACTATCATGCTGAGTCGTGGAAATTTTATTAATGCATCCAACTCTGGATACTCGAGGTAACTCGAGTGATGGAATACATATTTATTCCAATCTGTCATAATGACTCCGGTCTCCTCATCGAAGGGTTCGATATCCACGTGCGCGGTGACCGGGGCGGCGCGAGGCGAACACCGGGGTGGTGTGAGGTGGACCGGACCGGACGTCGGCGCGGTGTGGGGCAGACCGGCGCGAACCAGATCGGACGTCTGCGCGAGTCGGCGCGAACCGGACGTCGACGCAGACCGGCGCGAACCGGACCGGGCACGGGGTGAGACAATCGGGTAGGGAGTACCCATGGACCGGAAGTAGTCAACAGGAAGTGACAACCGGACGTAACCCAAGAAAATACCCGCCAATGTTTGACAAAAGAGGTCCGAAATGGATCCGGTTTGTGATGTCATCAATCTGGATCCATACCCTTCATATAGTAAAAAATGACGTCACCAGATGGATCTGGATCCAGATTTTATAATCCATTTGCGCCTCTCCTATTACTGCAGTGAAGTTGGAACCTCGACTAACTAACTAACTAACATGTGCATCGTCTAGGATTAAATGTAATATAATACGAATATATTTACAGAGAAGAAAGCAAGGTATGCTGATTAAGCAATAACCTTCTGGTTAAACTGCTCGCAATGACGGCAATAGCTCACCTGTCTTTCTTAACCGTTCTCCCTCCAACTTGAGCTGCGCGTGTGCTACACAACAGTCCCATCTGTGTAGGTGATTACATTACTGTGTGATAGACAACGTACAGATCTGTGTAGATAATTACATCACTGTGTGCCAACAACAAACACATCTGTGTAGTTGATTACATCACTATGTCCCATACAAAGTACCAATCTGTGTAGATGATTACATCACTGAAACACAACATACCCATCCGTATAGATGATTACATCACTGTGCCATACAACAGACCCATCTGTGTAGATGATTAAATCACTATGTGCCACACAACAAAACTGTCTGTGTAGTTAATTACATCACTGTGTGCCACACAACAGACCCATCTGGGTAGATGTTTGAATCACATATGTCGCACAACAGACCCATCTGTGTAGATGATTACATCACTTTGTGCTACACAACAGACCCATTTCTATAGATGATTACATCACCTTGTGCAACACAACAAACTCATCTGTATCGTTGATTATTTCACTCTGTGCCAAACGAAAGAAGCATCTGTGTAGCTAGTTACATCACTGTGTGCCACACAACAAACCCATCTGTGTAGTTGATTACATCACTGTGTGCCTCACAACACACCCGTCTGTGTAGATGACCACATCATCTTGTGCCACATAACAGACTCATCTGTGTAGTTGATTACATCACGTTGTGCCACAAAACAGACCCGTCTGTGTATATGACTACATCACCTTGTGCTACACAATAGACTCATTTCTGTAGATGAATCACTTTGTACCACACAACAGACATATCTGTGTAGATGATTACATCACATGTGTTGTATAACAGACCGGTCGGTGTAGATGATTACATCACTGTGTGTTACACAACAGACTCGTCTGTGTAAATGATTACATCACACTGTGACACACAACAGACTCATCTGTGTAGAAGATTACATCACCTGTGACGCAAAAAAGACTCGTCTGTGTAGATGGTTACACCTCCTGTGTCGAACAAAAGACTCATCTATGTAGATGATTACATCACTTGTATCGCACAACAGACTCGTCTGTGTAGATGATTACATCTCCTGTGTCGCACAACAGACTCGTCTTTGTAGATTGTTACATCACCTGTGTCGCACAACAGACTCGTCTGTGTTGATGATTACATTACCTGTGCTCAAAATAGAATCGCCAGTGTAGATGATAACATCACTTTTTGCCACACAACAGACCCGTCTGTGTAGATGATAACATCACTTTTTGCCACACAACAGACCCGTCTGTGTAGATGATTACATCACCTTGTGCTACACAATAGACTCAATTCTGTAGATGACTACATCACTTTGTGCCACACAAGAAACCCATCTGTGTAGATGATTACATCACCTTGTGCTACACAATAGACTCAAATCTGTAGATGACTACATCACTTTGTGCCACACAAGAGACCCATCTGTGTAGATGATTACAACACATGTGTTGCACAACTGACCGGTCTGTGTAGATTATTACATCACTGTGTGCTACACAACAGACTCGTCTGTGTAGATGACATCGCCTGTGATGCACAAAAGACTCGTCTGTGTAAATGAATACATCACCTGTGTCGAACAAAAGATTCGTCTGTGTAGACGATTACATCTCCTGCGTTGCACAACAGACTCATCTGTGTAAATGATTACATTACCTGTGTCGCACAACAGACTCGTCTTTGAAGATTGTTACATCACGTGTGTCGCACAACAGACTCATCTGTGTAAATGATTACATTACCTGTGTCGCACAACAGACTCATCTGTGTAAATGATTACATTACCTGTGTCGCACAACAGACCCGTCTGTGTAGATGACTACATCACCGTGTGCTACACAATAGACTCATTTCTGTGGATGATTACATCACTTTGTGCCACACAACATACCCATCTGTGTAGGTGATTACATTACATGTGTTGCACAACAGACTCATCTGTGTAGAAGATTACATCACATGTGTCGCACAACACACCCATCTGTGTAGATGATTACATCTCCTGTGTCGCACAATAGACTCGTGTTTGAAGATTGTTACATCACTGCCACACAACAGACCCATCTGTGTAGGTGATTACATCACTTTGTGCCGCATAACAGACCCATCTGTGTAGATGATTACTTCACTGTGCCACACAACATACCCATCTGTGTAACATCACTGTGTGCCACACAACAATCTCATCTGCGTAGATGATTATAGAACTGTGTGCAACACAACAGACCCATCTGTGTAGTTGATTGCATCACTGTGTGCCACACAACAGACCCGCCTGTGTAGTTGATTACAACGCATGTGCCACACAACAGACCGGTCTGTGTAGTTGATTACATCACTTTGTGTCACACATTAGACCCGTCTGTTTAGATGACTACATCACTTTTTGCTACACAAGAGACTCATTTCTGTGGATGATTATATCACTTTGTGACACACAACTGTCCCATCTGTCTAGATAAATACATCACATGTGTTGCACACCAGACTGGTCTTTGTAGATGATTACATCACTGTGTGTTACACAACAGACTCGTCTGTGTAAATGATTACATCAGTCTGTGCTACACAACAGACTCGTCTCTGTAGATGATTACGTCACCCGTGACGCACAAAAGACTCGTCTGTGTTGATGATTACATCACCTGTGTCACACAACAGACTCGTCTGTGTAGATGATTACATCACCTGTGTTGCACAACAGACTCGTCTGTGTAAATGATTACATCACCTGTGTGCGCACAAAAGACTCGTCAGTGTTGATGATTACATTACCTGTGTCGCAAATCAGAATCGCCTGTATAGATGATAACATCACTTTTTGCCACACAACAGACCCGTCTGTGTAGATGACTACATCACCTTGAGCTACACAATAAACTTACTTCTGTAGATGATTACATCATCTGTATCGCACAACAGACTCGTCTGTGTAGATGATTACATCACTGTGTTCTATACAAAAGACTCGTCTGTGTAGATGATGACATCACCTTGTGCTATACAATAGACCCATTTCTGTAGATTATTACATCACATTGTGCTACACAACAGACCCATCTGTGTACATGATTACATCACTTTATGCAACACAGTATATCCATTTATGTATAATGGGCGTTCATTTGAAATCCGTTCGTGCCACACCGCGCGTAATTGCGTACGTTGAACATGATCATGTCATAGTAATGTGATAAGTATTGACCAATGAATAAAAGAGCAAGTGCTTATCGTCCCATGACGCATAGGTTCTGTTTCTGACCGTTGAGTAAATGGCCGGGTTGATCTAAAATCCGTCCACAGAAGCTCAAAGAGCGGTGATTCAGTTTCTTTCATTTGAAGGATGTCGACCAGTGGACATTCATCGAAGAATGCAGGAGCGTACGGTAACAAATGTGTGTTGAAGACAACAGTGACAGACTGGGTACGAATGTTTCGGAAAGGGCGTCAGTTCACAACATATTTTCGACGGCCGGGCCAAGCGCATATTGCTGCAACAGAAAAAAAAATCCATCGCCAAAATTGATGCAGCAGTACAGATGAACCGTTGTCGAAGCTAGCGTTGTTCGCTAGGGAAAGAATTTGATGTGTCAATTGGAACAATTCAAAAGGTCGTTCGTAAGAAACTGCAATATCGGAAGGTGTGTTCACAGTGGGTACCACGGATGTTGACCGACCACCAATAAGAGAAACGCATGAGGTGGTGTTTGAACCACTTGCTGCGTTACAGAGTGGAGGGTGATGCACTTCTCTTCCGCATAGTGGCATTCGATGAATCTGTGTCACCCACTTTGCCTGAACAGCAAAATGAGAGCATGCAATGGAACAGCTGGAGCACCAAAGCCACAAAATTCAAGTTACAGGTTTCAGCTGGTAAGGTTATTCTGAGCGCATTTTTTGACCATGAAGGGCTATTGTTGGCGACTTTAAAGAACCTGGTGTCAACATCAACTCTAAACACTACTTGCAAACACTAGACAAGCTTCAAAAAGCCAACAAGAATAAACGACCCGGTATACTTTCTCGCGGTGTGATTTTGTTGAACGATAATGCTCGTCCGCATATTGCAAAGATTGTGCAGGAAGCATTGGCAAGAAAAAAGTGGGACATTCTGCAACATTCAGCATTTAGTCCTGATTTGTCACCATGTGATTTTCATTTGTTCGAACCTTTAAAAAAGCTCTTAAGGGGCAACGATATCACACAGATACAGACGTAATGAACGCGGTAAACACTTGGCTCAGTGAGCAACCACAATCCTTTTTTGCGGACGGCATTCACTGCCTGCCTAAGCAATGGGATGCTTGGCTGAATGCCTACGGTGACTTTTTCTGACCAACCCATGGTGCATCATTCATTCAAAATGAATCTTCTTCTTCTTCTTCTTCAGCATTCCGAGCCATTGAGGTTCTTTGCTGCAAATACAATCTGTCTCCATTCGTCTCTCTGGTGGACCTTCTCTTGCCAGTCGTTGATTCCAAGTGCTTGTAGGTCTGTATGTATATTATCTCTCCACCGCCTTCTTGGTCTACCTCGGGGTCTACGGTCATTTATTTCCTGAGTGTAAGCGCGTTTTGTTTCCCTATTATCTTCCATTCTTTCTATATGCCCCAGCCATTGTAGTCTATTAGCCTTCATGATACCAGTGATTAGCGGGGACTTAAACAAATCATAAATGTCTTTGTTACTTCTTCTTTTCCACTCTCCACTTTGTGTATCCCTAATGGGTCCAAAGATGCGTCTTAAATTTTGTTCTCAAAGGTTTGTAACAAGGCTTCGTCTCCTTTCGTTGTACTCCAGGTTTCAGAGCCATACAGCACAACTGGTCTGATCAGTGTTTTGTATATTGTGATTTTGGTGTTACGAGATAGCGCCTTTGATTTTAGTAGATGTTGTAGTGCATAGTATATCTTATTTCCAGAGTTGATTCTAGTTTGTATTTTCTTCCCTTATGATGTTGAGGCAGTTGAAGATTGTACCCAGGTATTTGTATGTTTCCGTTCTTTTAATGGTCATATTATCTATTTGTATGTGGCCAGAGTTTTTAGCCATTCCGTCTCTTGAAATTACCATATATTCTGTCTTATCTTGGTTGATAACCAGCCCCATCTGTTGGGCTTTTTCCTTTAAGTGAGTCAATATTTCTAATGTCTTTTGTTCACTTTGCCCTATAATATCTATATCATCTGCATAACCAAGCAGCTTGGATGTTCCTCCAATATCACATTCCTCCTTTACCTTCCTTACAACTTTCTCTAGAGCCAGATTGAAGAGTAGCGGCGATAGTGCATCACCCTGTTTCAAGCCAGATGTTATTTGGAAGGGGTCTGATTTCCTGCCTTTATATGTTACTATATTATAAGTATCTTCCATGCATAGTTTGGTCATGTTAATTAACTTCCTTGGTATTCCAAAATGAATGCTTTGTTTAATTCTACCACACCTGTTAATGTTTCTTTCATGCTTTTGTAATAAAGCCATTGGAACGTGTTTCAAATGAACGTCCCTAATAGATTATTACATCACCTTGTGCCACACAACAGACCCATCTGTTTAGATGATTACATCACTTTATGCCACACAACAGACCCATCTGTTTAGATGATTACATCACCTTGGGAAGAATTTTCATAAATACGTTTGTGTGGTCAATAAAACATGAACATAGATCGCTGTTTATTTCAGTCATTCTTTCTATTCATGTTCTCATGAAATGTATATGGTGTTGTATGTGTATATAGACGTTAGTCTATACATTTACACTGCTCTTCCCCAATGTTTGGTTTCATTTTATTTTTATTTTAAAAAAAGTTCTTTTTCTTTTCATTAT
This sequence comes from Cepaea nemoralis, assembly GCA_014155875.1. Taxonomy (NCBI): domain Eukaryota; kingdom Metazoa; phylum Mollusca; class Gastropoda; order Stylommatophora; family Helicidae; genus Cepaea; species Cepaea nemoralis. The sequence goes on along the minus strand of JACEFZ010010960.1, from coordinate 313,038 downwards.
AATTATATTTTAATGTTTTAATCATATGACCCATTAAGCTAATTATGCGGTGATCTCCACAATCGGTTGTGCCATCTTTCATCAAGAGATTATCAGGTGTATATCCACTTTTGGGCATTATTCAACAATTTTATTATCACACCATTACTCATTTTCACTAACAGCGTTTCCCCTCTTCCCCCATAGTGATATAATCGCTGCCCTGTAAGGTTTACAGAAAAGGACTTTACATTAAAATAGACATGTTGAATCAATCCAAACAACACTTTTTATTCTCCAACAGCCCCTTTGTTCCTCTTTCTGCTGTAATAATTACCATCGCAGTTATGCTGCCATGTCAACTTGCCTTTTCCCGTAGTTAACTTTGTACTATTTTATCTTTTGCTTCTATTGTGCACTCCTGCTACTGTTATCATTGCCAAGAAAGCGAGGGGTAATGCTCTCTATTTCTGGTAGCCACTGTCAGAACACTACACGCAGAGACGGTTTACATGTAGCTGTGGATCGCATACCTGGATCGTTTACTTTATTCGTCTAGTCATTTTATTTCCATTCTCCTTCCCCCTATGGTGACATTATTGTCAAAGCTATTGCGAAATACCTTTTGTGGTTTGCCAGTTTCCCTTAAAGCTTCGCCCTACGTTTACCTCATTCACCCATTCTTTACACCCGTCTGACCGCATTTGCTTCACACCTGGTACCACAGCAGAATTCTTTTAACAAACCTATAGTTTAGACACGAGCCCTTCATAATCTTTCCCTCCCCTCTCCGCTTAAATAACCGCGGCTTTACGGAAGATAAAAAAAAAAAAAAACACTGCAGACAATCCTGGCTGGCAGCTTAAAAAAAAAGACCTAGGTGGGATTAAGTGTGTAGCAAGTATTGAAAGCGCCCGTATCGCAGCATTTCTTTTGAATATCTCATTCTGGTTATCAGTGCTCTCAAATAGGGTTTATCTGGCGTTGCAATATGCATATCCCTTCTTACATCTCTACCGTCTGGAAAACCTTTCACATTATTCAGAACCAATTGCCGTTTCCTGACGATTAAATTTCTGATCCCCCGAGATGAGATTTTTTCCACAGACAAGATGCTGTGTAAACACTTTTGTTGAGATTTGCATTGTTATGATTTTTGCCCAAGTCTAACCGTAGAAAACAGTGAAGCTTTGAATGTGCATTTTGAATTTCAAGGAAATTGGATAGTGCTGAGGGTTTCCCTCCGTCACTCAGGGAACCGATTATCCCCTTCAGCCCCTGGTATCAAGTAAGAGTGGCTTTATGCTCCGTCAGTTCCATTGTTGCAGTGCAGGAACACCAGTCACGGAATTGTTTCTCCTGCCCAACTGTAACTCTTTGAATTCACGTCATCATAGCTTTATTGAATATGGGTATAATTTATTTTCAAACTGTATGGCTATTATTGTATTTTGCGGGTTCCTTTGTTTCTTTGATGCTCTTTTACTCACGTTCGCTCACTTTCTCACTCGCTCTCCTATGCTTACACTGTGGCACACACTAATTGTCAGTGACATATTACTTATCTCTCCTTCTGTCACTCTCTCACTCACTGTATATATATATATATATATATATATATATATATATATATATATATATATACAAACAAATGATGACTAGCACCAGTATGGTGAACCTAATTACGTCATTTCTATCCGACAGACAACAAGTAGTGTCCTTCAATAACTGTCTATCAAGACCCACACAGCTTAATGTTGGTGTGCCTCGGGGCTCAATACTAGGTCCGCTGCTTTTTGCAGTTTATATTAACGATCTTCCTTTATATCTCAATACTTCGTGTGACCTATTTGCAGACGACTGCACTATATACATAAGTCAAGAGAACCGTAGTGACTTAGAGAGCTCTTTACAAATCGAACTTGATAACCTTAGTAGATGGAGCAATAAAAACCGCATGATAATTAACATCGACAAAACCAAATCCATGCAAATAACAACCAGACAAAAACTACAGACCCTAGCCATAACTGGGGCACTGCTCGATCTCCACTTGGACACGTTACCTATAGTTAATGTAAATGAACACAAAACATTAGGTCTTTTAATTGACAGACATCTAAACTGGAGCTCTCATGTTCACGTCCTCACCAAGCGAATAGCACAAAAAGTTTACCAACTTACTAAAATTCAGCACTTCTTGGATGAAAGCACACGAAAAATATTCTATGCATCCTATATCCAATCACCTCTCGACTATTGTTCCACAGTCTGGGATGGTTGCCCTAAATCTAATATGAAGCGACTGTGCTTGCTTCAAAACCGCGCTATACGTCTAGTTTCTGGCATAAAGCACGTTGAAAGTAATAACTTATATAGTCATCTAAGACTTCTACCACTTCGAAAGCGATTCCTTTTTAACAAAGCCAAATTAGTGAATAAAATTATATCTGAAAATACCCCAGAGTATCTCTTTCCGGTAATTCAATCTAATGCAATGAACAGTAAACGCTTAAATTTATTACAGGTTCCAAAGCCTAGATTGGACTTATACAAAACATGTTTCGCGTATTCTGGTGCTCACCTGTGGAATAGCCTTCCACCAGATCTGAAAACTCCAATGAGTCCCTACACATTCAACCGAAAACTCTTTCAATACTTACTTCATACGGACTATATGCCTCCATAAGTCACCTACTGCTATCATTTTTTCACTATCATTTTTCACTGTTTGAGTGAGAGAGTGAGTGAGAGAGTGAATGAGAATGAGTGTGAGTGAGAGAGTGAGTATGAGACAGAGAAAGTGAGAGGGTATGTATGTGCGTGTGCCTGCGTGAGTGAAAGAGTAAGTGAATGTCTGTGTACACGTATGTGTGCGAGATTGAGTGAGAGAATGAGTTAGTGAGAGAGAGAGGTTGTGTTGTGTGTCTGACTGTCTGTGTGAGAGAGTGAGAAAATGAGTGAGTGAGTGTGAGCTAGAGAGCCAGCGAGTGAGTGAGTGAGTAAGGGAGAGTGAGTTAGTGAGTGAGGGGGAGAATTTGTGAGTATGTGTGTATATGCGTATGTGAGTGAGTGTGAGAGTGAGTGGGTGTGTAAGAGAGAGACAGTGGGTGAGTGAGAGAATGCATGAGAAGTGAATGAGTGAGAGAGAGAGAGAGAGAGAGAGAGAGAGAGAGAGAGAGTGGGTGAGTGTGTGTCTGTGTACTTGTCTGTGTGTACGAGAAAGAGGGTTAGTGTGGTTTAGAGGGTAAATGAGTGAGTGTGAGTGAGAGGGTGAGATTATGTGAGGCAGCGTGTATGTGTGAGTAAGTGTGTGGATGGATGGGTGTGTGTACGTGTGTCCATATGTGTGTAAGTGTGTGTTTATATGTGTGTATGTGGGTGTATGTGTGTGCATGTCTGCATGTGCGTATGGGTGTGCATGTGTAAGCTTGTGTAAATGTGTGTATGTGTGTGTATGTGCTTATGTGTGTGTGTATGTTTATATGTGTGTTTATGTGTGCGTACATGTGTGTGTGTGTTTATATATGTGCGTGTGTATATGTGCGTATGTTCGTGTGTATATATGTGTATGTTCGTGTATGTATGTGCATATGTTTGTGTGTATGTATGCATGCATGCAGTGTATGTGAGGGAGTGTGTACTTGTGTGTACGTATGTTTAAGTATGTGTATGGGTGTGGATGTGTGTATGCGTGTATGTGTGCGTGGATATATGTGTGTATTTGCGTGTGTATATTGTGTGTATGCTCGTGTGTGTATGTGTATATGCTTTCGTGTGTATGCGAGGGAGTGTGTATATGATAGCCTTAGGGTTTGTGCTGTCTGTGTGTGAGTGAGAGTGAAAGAGAGTGTGATATAGAGTGAATGAAAGATGGAGAGAGTGACTTAATGGGTGAAATAGTGATTGCAAGTGAGAGAGAGAGAGAGAGAGAGAGAGAGAGAGAGAGAGAGAGAGAGAGAGAGAGAGAGAGTGAGTGAGCGAACGAGAGAGAGACAGTGGGAGAATGGATGTTTTAGTGTGTGTGTGAGTGTGTGTGTATGTGTGCGCGCATTGCTTGTGAGTGTCTTGTGTGTGTGTGTGTGTGTTGGTGAGAAGAGAGAGAGAGAGAGAGAGAGAGAGAGAGAGAGAGAGAGAGAGAGAGAGAGAGAGAGAGAGAGAGAGAGAGAGATTTGAGCTCACGCATGTCATGTAACATGCTTTTCCATATTTTGTTTGTATTCTTATGTTCATATTATCATTTTGAATGCCAGTCGATGTTATTATTTATAATATAAACACATGCACACCGGTGTAGAGTGAGTGAGAGAGTTAGGGAGTATGTGAGGGAGAGAGAGAGAGTTAATGAATGTGAGAGTATGTGTTGTATGTGTGCCTGTGTAAGAGAGAGAGAGAGAAATCAAATCAAATCAAATCAAATCAACTTTATTAGGGTCACAAATTGGGCGCGCAGGCCCGTCTTACATTCGGCCCTTTCAATCACTCGTCTTTCGTTCATCAAGAGCATTATACATTTACATAGGAAGAAAAATAAACATTGTGAAATGAATGTTGTAAACATAAACAAGGCTAATTACCATGTTATGAAGCCCATCTCCCACCTATCCATACATCACCCCACCCACACAACCCCATTTACCCACGCACCAAGGGACACATAAACACCCCCACCTACCCACACACAACGCACACCAAGGAACACATACATACCCCACCACCGACCCATCCCCCCCCCCCCCCACACTGCCCTCACCTAATCCCCCAACCAAAACACACTCGCCACCCACAAACATTCCCCCACCAACCCACACATCCCACGCCCATCCACATCTTAACCCACACATCCTCTCCCCACCCACACCTCAAACCACCCATCCCTTAGCCACATCTCCATCGACAACATATTCCCCACCCATGCACACAATCCCCCACCAACCCACACATCGCACATTCACTCACACATCCCCAAAACCATACACACACATCCCCACCAACTGACATGTCCCTACCCCCCCCCCCCCCCCCCCCCCCACACCACACCTCCCTAACCACCCATACATCCCCAATCCACACACACACACCCCACCACCCACATATACAACTTCCACCCACCCACACATGCCTTAACCTAACCCCCACCACGCAATCCCCCACCCGCACATCACATACACCCCCTACCACGCACTATTCCCAACTCACGCACCACACACACATATATCCCTCACCAACACATCCCCACTTACACACCACACACATATCCCCCACCCAGATACCACACAATATTCCCACCCACACCCACACAGATACCCTTACCCATCCACCCCACATACCCCCACTCACACACCACAAAAATCCCCCACCCACACACACATACCTCACTCACACAATATCCCCAACCAACACACCACACACCTCTCCCCACCCACACACGCATTCCCTACCCGTCCACCAAACACACTCACTCACGCATACATCCTCCACTACGCACTCACACACCCCCACCCACCCACCCCCAACCAAACATCTCTCGATCACAATACCCCTACCCACACACATCCTCCACCCACTCACACATCCCACCCCGAGACATACAACTCCCTTACCCACCTACACATCCCTAAGCCACTCACACACCCCCACCCACACATTCCCCATCCACACACACATCTCCCACCCACACACCCCCGCATACTTCAACCAACAACCACAATCCCCTACTCACCCACACATATACCCCACCCATACGCACATTCCCCGCACCCATCACACACATCCCCCACACCACACACTATCCTCCACCCATACCACCACAAACATACCCTCCACCCACACATCATTCACACATCCCCCACCAACACACCGCACACATATCTCAAACCCACACACCATACACATCTCCCCACCCGCCCTTGCATCCCCAATCCACCCAACACAATCCCCTATCCACACAAACCCGCCTCCCACACATACTTCCTCAAACCATCCACACATCTCCACCCACATAAACACACATCCCCCGCATCCGTCCCATACACATATCCTCCACCCATACACACATCCCCCACACCCATTCCAACACCCCTACTTTCACCCCCACACATCCATCCACACATCCCACCAACACCCACAAATACCACTACCCACCAAAACCCACATACCCCAACCCATCCAAACGCATACCCCCACCCACGCACCCCCACCCACACTTATCCCCACACTCACACACATCCTCCACATACAGTCACACTTCCTCACATCTAGACACATACAAAATGTCTCACGTTAGTATTGAAACTAGTATGAAAAAACTCCCACACTTTACTCACACACATACACTGACACTTGTCATAAGCAGTCTCATAAAAATGTTAAACATGGAGAAAAATGTGTACATAAAATGTATGTGACGTAAAAATAGTGATGCTCTCTCTCTCTCTCTCTCTCTCTCTCTCTCTCTCTCTCTCTCTCTCTCTCTCTCTCTCTGTCTCTCTCTCTCTCTCTCTCTCTCTCTCTCTCACACTCACACACACACACACACACACACACACATTCACTCTCCCGCTCATTCTTTCACTCTCACGCTCACTCGTTCTGTCTCTCATTCACACTCACTGACTCTCTCACTCAAACTACAGTAATGAACATGAGTTTATATTATGCATGATAATCAATTGGTATTTAACTGATAATATGACAGATGAGAATACACAAACATATGGATTCGCGTGTTACATAACATGCGTGTTACATGACATGCATCTGCTCAGCTCTCTCTCTCTCTCTTTCTCTCTCTTTCTCTCTCTCTCTCTGTATTCTTTCTTATACACACACTCACACGCATGCGCGCGCGCGCTCACACACACACACTAACACATAAACTCTCCCACTGTCTCACTCTCTAACACACAATCCTACACACACACACACTCACTCTCTCAATCACACTCTCTCACACATACACGTACACATGAACGCATGCACGCACGCACACACTCCCTCACTCACTCTCACACATACACGTACGAATGCATGCACTGACACATTCCCCCACCATTTCTCGCTCAATCACTCTCTCCACACACACGCATGCACACACGCATTCCACTCTCTCCCTCTCTCTGACACCCTCTCTCTCTCTCTCTCTCTCTCTCTCTCTCTCTCTCTCTCTCTCTCTCTCTCTCTCTCCCTGTCTCTCGCTCCCACACGCACACACATATATAGTGAACAATTATAATGAACAATTATACCAGAGAGAGAGAGAGAGAGAGAGAGAGAGAGAGAGAGAGAGAGAGAGTTGAGCGCACGCATGTCCTGTAAAATGCCATTCCATATTATTTGTGTATTCTCCTCTTTCATATTATCATTTTGTATGCCACTTGATTTTATCATGTATAGTATAACATTAGTGTAATGTGAGTGAGAGCGTTAGTGAGAGAGAGAGAGAGAGGAGAGAGAGAGAGAGAGAGAGAGAGAGAGAGAGAGAGTTTGTGTGAGATAGAGAGAGAGAGAGAGAGAGAGTTTGTGTGAGATAGAGAGAGAGAGAGAGAGAGAGAGAGAGAGAGAGAGAGAGAGAGAGAGAGAGAGAGAGAGAGAGAGAGAGAGAGAGAGAGAGAGCTGAATTTCATCACTAATTTTACGCTACACAATGTATATGTACAATGTTTTCTCCATTTCTTACAATTTTTGCGAGAATGCTCACGACAATCGTCAGTGTCTCTACTGTGTGTAAAGTGTGGGACTGTGTTCTTTTAGTTTCAGTGATCATGTGAGGCCTCATGTATGTGTCTATAGGTGAGGATGTGTGTGTGGGTGTGTATGTGAGGGATGTGTGTGTGTGTGTGGGGGGAAAATTTATGTATGGCGGGGTTTGTGTGGGGGATGTGTGTGGGTTGATGGGTGATGTGTGGATGGGTGAAAGGATTTGTGTATGTGTAAGGGATGTATGTGTGTGTGTGTGTGAGGAATGTGTGTGTGGGTGGGGATATTTGGGAGTATGGTTAGAAGTATGTGGGTGTTCGTGGGCTGGGGTTGTGGGTAGGGAGGGTGAATGGGTGTGTGGGAGATGTGTGTGGGTTGGGGGATGGGTGTGTGATGGGTGTGGGGGATGGGAGTGGGGTGTGTCTGTGAATGGGATATGTCTGTGTGTGTGTGGGAGTGTGTGAGTGTGGATGGGGTAAATGTGAGTGGGTGGAGGATGTATGTGTGGGTGGTGAGGATGTTTGTAGGTGGGGGATATGTGGGTGGGTGGGGAGATGTGTGTGTGTGGGTGAGAGATGTGTGGGCGGGGATGTATATGCGGAATGCATGTCGGGGGATGTGTGTGTGGGGGAATGTGTTTATGGGTGGGATGTTGTGTGGGAGGGGAGATGTGTGAGGGATGGAGGAGGTGTGGGATGTGCAGGTGGATGAAGGATGTATGTGAGGATGGGGGATGTATGTTTTTGGCTGGGTGCTTGGGGTGTGTGTGGGCGGGAAATTAAATGAGAGATGCATGTATTCATGGGTGGGTGGGTGATGTGTGGGTGTGAGTGGTTGATGGATGAGTCTGTCAAGACTGCATGGGGCCGGTAATTTGGTGTCCAGCGATTCACTAGTTTTGGTTCTATTTCATTCTCTGCATTTTCTTTTGCTAGACAATAAATTCAAAGCTGGCCACATTTTCTCAAACAATTAATCAATGTGAATTCGTTTTGTCTTGTATCTGTGTCCCCCAAGTCATGATTTCTTACATTCAGTTGGCTGGATGTGCTACATTTTCATTCAAAGCCGTGATGCATTCACATTTTATTTTGTTTTGTATCGCAATAGTTGATCAACATTCGTTATTGTGCAAAATTACTTACTTGACAATCGTTTAGTTCTGTGATGTTTGAAGCTCTATATTTCGTTTGTATTTATTCCCCCCATTTGGCGTTTAACTTCCAGTATTGTGATGGGTCGCCTTTTACATTTATCATAGTATTAGGAGTCTCCGTCAAGCCGTCTGACTCGGGCTCCGAAGGTTGTGGGTTCGATTCATGGCCGCGAACCTTCCGTTCACGAGTGCATTTTTTTTTCGGAGAACCCTGGAGCTACGGAGTTCGTGCTTTGTGCGACGCTTTCCGCGCTGCGGAAAGAGACCCGAGCCATATGGGATAAAAATCAGGTGCAATGAAGTCGACCCTGTCGACTTTTAAGCGACTTTTATTTATCATAGTATTACACAAACTGTTAAATAATTTGCAACACAAACTAATACACAAACATTTTACAAACTATTACACAAGCTACTAAGTGGACAAGATGTGCGCCTCACACAAAGCGTCTGTTAGTGGATAAAATGTGCGTCTCACACAAAGCGTCTGTTAGTGGACAAAATGTGCGTCTCACACAAAGCGTCTGTTAGTGGACAAGATGTACGTCTCACACAACGCGTCTGTTCGTGGACAAGATGAGCATCTCACACACGGTGCCTGTTAGTGAACAAGATGTGCATCTCACATAAAGCGTCTGTAAGTGGACAGGATGTGCCTCTCATATAAAGCGTCTGTTAGTAGACAAGATGTGCGTCTCACACAAAGCGTCTGTTAGTGGACAAGATGTGCGTCTCACACAAAGCGTCTGTTAGTGGACAAGATGTGCGTCTCACACAAAGCGTCTGTCAGTGAACAAGATGTACGTCTCACACAAAGCGTCTGTTAGTGGTCAAATGTGCACACGGTGCCTGTTAGTGAACAAGATGTGCCTCTCACATAAAGCGTCTGTTAGTGGATAAGATGTGCCTCTCACATAAAGCGTCTGTAAGTGGACAAGATGTGCCTCTCACATAAAACGTCTGTTAGTGGACAAGATGTGCGTCTCACACAAAGCGTCTGTTAGTGGACAAGATGTGCGTCTCACACAAAGGGATAAGTGCATCAATGTTGGTGGAAATTATGTTGAGAAATAAAGGGACAATGTATGCATAAAGATAAAGTGGTTTGAAGTTGTGATCACATTGCAACGTACTAAATAAACTACTACACAAACTATTACATAAACTACTAATCAACCTATTAAACAATATACGTAACAAACTAATAAGCAAAATATTACAAAAACTACTAAGTAAACTATTGAATAACACATAAGATAATAAACAAACGAATACACAAACTACTAAACATACAATTCTTCTTCTTCTTCTTCTTCAACTTTCCGAGCCATTGAGGTTCTTTGCTGCAAATACAATCCGTCTCCATTCGTCTCTCTGGTGGACCTTCTCTTGCCAGTCGTTGATTCCAAGTGCTTGTAGGTCTGTACATGTATTATCTCTCCACCGTCTTCTTGGTCTACCTCGGGGTCTACGGTCATTTATTTCCTGAGTGTAAGCGAGTTTTGTTTCCCTATTATCTTCCATGGGGGATGGGTGTGTGATGGGTGTGGGGGATGGGAGTGGGGTGTGTCTGTGAATGGGATATGTCTGTGTGTTTGTGGGAGTGTGTGAGTGTGGATGGGGTAAATGTGAGTGGGTGGAGGATGTATGTGTGGGTGGTGAGGATGTTTGTAGGTGGGGGATATGTGGGTGGGTGGGGAGATGTGTGTGTGTGTGTGTGTGTGGGTGAGAGATGTGTGGGCGGGGATGTATATGTAGTCTATTAGCCTTCATGATACCAGTGATTAGCGGGGACTTAAACAGATCATAAATGTCTTTGTTACTTCTTCTTTTCCACTCTCCACTTTGTGTATCCATAATGGGCCCAAAGATGCGTCTTAAAATTTTGTTCTCAAAGGTTTGTAACAAGGCTTCGTCTCCTTTCGTTGTACTCCAGGTTTCAGAGCCATACAGCACAACTGGTCTGATCAGTGTTTTGTATATTGTGATTTTGGTGTTACGAGATAGCGCCTTTGATTTTAGTAGATGTTGTAGTGTATAGTATATCTTATTTCCAGAGTTGATTCTAGTTTGTATTTCTTCCCTTATGATGTTGGAGCAGTTGAAGATTGTACCCAGGTATTTGTATGTTTCAGTTCTTTTAATGGTCATATTATCTATTTGTATGTGGCCAGAGTTTTTAGCCATTCCGTCTCTTGAAATTACCATATATTCTGTCTTATCTTGGTTGATAACCAGCCCCATCTGTTGGGCTTTTTCCTTTAAGTGAGTCAATATTTCCAATGTCTTTTGTTCACTTTGCCCTATAATATCTATATCATCTGCATAACCAAGCAGCTTGGATGTTCCTCCAATATGACATTCCTCATTATCTTCCTTACAACTTTCTCTAGAGCCAGATTGAAGAGTAGCGGCGATAGTGCATCACCCTGTTTCAAGCCAGATGTTATTTGGAAGGGGTCTGATTTCCTGCCTTTATATGTTACTATATTATAAGTATCTTCCATGCATAGTCTGGTCATGTTGATTAACTTCCTTGGTATTCCAAATTCCTGCATAGCATTCCATAGACTATTCCTATGGACACTATCATAAGCCTTTTTAAAATCTACAAAAATTTTATGGAGATCTCTTTTATATTCCCAATGATTCTCTGCTATTTGTCGTAAGATAAATATCTGATCTATTGTTGATCTGTTTTGTCTAAATCCCGCCGGGTAGTCACCTAATATGTCTTCTGAATATGGTTTTAGTCTATTTAGTAATACTGCGGATAGTATCTTATAGCTTGTGGACAGTAGTGATATTCCTCTATAATTTCCACATTGGAACAATTACACAAATTATTTCACAAATTATCGCACTAACTACTAAATAATCAACTACACAAACTACTAAACAAACTACCATTAAACATCTACACAAACTATTACACAAGCGATTCCATAAGCTACTAAACAAACTATTACTCAAACTATTCCATAAGGTACTACACAAATTACTAAACAAACTACTACACAAATTATTACACAAACTGCTAACAAATCAGCTACACAAATTATTACGGAAACTACTACACAAACTAATAAATAAGCTACTACACAAAGTATTACACAAATTACTAAACAAACTACTAAATAAGAAGCTACACAAACTATCACAGGAACTATTCCACAAGCTACATGACAAAGAAAACATTAATCTTCGAGATAAAGGTCAGACAATTAAATTTCGACGGGCAAATAAAGATAGCTATTCCCCCCCCCCCCCCACACCCACACACACACAGCAGCGCGTGCCAGAAATGATTGGCAGTACACAAGACAGAAGGTCAGGGACCTCATGATCACCATCCACTCTCGGCATAGACTATAAGTAGGGGAATAGAAGAGCCTAAATAGTGAAAAGGGCAATTAATTTATTTATGCATAAGCTTGGCTTGTTAGCGCCATGTGTATATAGACATCTTTGTTTAGCAATATTTATATACATGGGGAAGTCAAGAAGTAAGTCACAAATGGCTGTAGAAAAATAACTAAATATGATCACAACTTCAAACCACTTTATCTTTATACATACATTGTCCCTTTATTTCTCAAACATAATTTCCACCAACATTGATGCACTTATCCCTTTCTGTGAGACGCACATCTTGTCCACTAACAGACGCTTTGTGTGAGAGGCACATCTGTACCACTAACAGACGCTTTGTGTGAGACGCACATCTTGTCCACTAACAGACGCTTTATGTGAGAGGCACATCTTGTCCACTTACAGACGCTTTATGTGAGAGGCACATCTTGTCCACTTACAGACGCTTTATGTGAGAGGCACATCTTATCCACTAACATACGCTTTATGTGAGAGGCACATCTTGTTCACTAACAGGCACCGTGTGCACATTTGACTACTAACAGACGCTTTGTGTGAGACGTACATCTTGTTCACTGACAGACGCTTTGTGTGAGACGCACATCTTGTCCACTAACAGACGCTTTGTGTGAGACGCACATCTTGTCTACTAACAGACGCTTTATGTGAGAGGCACATCCTGTCCACTTACAGACGCTTTATGTGAGATGCACATCTTGTTCACTAACAGGCACCGTGTGTGAGATGCTCGTCTTGTCCACGAACAGACGCGTTGTGTGAGACGTACATCTTGTCCACTAACAGACGCTTTGTGTGAGACGCACATCTTGTCCACTAACAGACGCTTTGTGTGAGACGCACATTTTGTCCACTAACAGACGCTTTGTGTGAGACGTACATCTTGTCCACAAACAGACGCTTTGTGTGAGACGTACATCTTGTCCACGAACAGACGGTTTGTGTGAGACGGACGTCTTGTCCACCACCAGGCGGTGTGTGTGTGAGACGCACATCCTGTCCACCACCAGCCGGTGTGTGTGTGTGTGTGTGTGTGTGACGCACATCTTGTCCACCAACAGACGGTTTGTGTGAGACGCACGTCTTGTCCACCAACAGACAGTTTGTGTGAGACGCACGTCTTGTCCACCAGCAGACGCTTTCTGAAAGAGTCCGTGGCCAGGTGATCACGCCGCCCTTTAGCTTCGAAAATGGTTTGGTTCGATCCTAGCTACGTCGTTCGGTTCGCGGGTGCGATTTTCTCGGAGACTGCTGGGGGTCGTCTCTGAAGTACGGAGTTGGTACTCTGTGCGACGCTTTCTGCAGGCCGCCTTGCACAAAATATTGTCTGGGCGGCACCATAGTTCAGTGCTAGCACGCTGGACTGCGGAAATATTGTCTGGGCGCCACAATAACTCAGTGCTAGCACGCTAGCTTGCGGAAATATTGTCTGGGCGCCACCATAGCTCAGTGCTAGCACGCTGGCCTGCGGAAATATTGTCTGGGCGCCACCATAGCTCAGTGCTAGCACGCTGTCCTGCGGAACGGTGGTCAGGTATTCGAATCCCCATCTTGGTGAATGTGTAAAAATATGTCTCTGGGCTCCCAGATAAAGCCAGCCTGAAATTGGTATCAGGGAATTTTCTGGGGGGAAAAAGCGAAGCTCGCGATGCTGACCAATTCAACCATCAGGTGCCGGCTGGCCTGGCACCATGTTTCCAACACTTCAACCATCAGGTGCCGGCTGGCCTGGCACCATGTTTCCAACACTTCAACCATCAGGTGCCGGCTGGCCTGGCACCATGTTTCCAACACTTCAACCATCAGGTGCCGGCTGGCCTGGCACCATGTTTCCAATCAAGAATCGCCATGGCGAAGGTTGCCTGTTGCAAAGTGGAACACATGTTGACCAACAAAGAGATGTCACTTGCAACAAGAAAAAGAATGTTTAGTTGCTGCATAGAACCTGGATGTGAAGCGTGCACGATAGCAGACAAGCTGAAAAACATCTGATGGCTGTGGAAATGAGGTTTCTGAGGAAATTTCAAAGAATACCATGGACAGACAGAAACACCAATGAGCTCCAACAAGAAGCAAATGAAAACCGCAAACTGATTAGAGAAATTAGATGTAGACAGTCACACATTTTTGGACACGTTATGGGAAGAAATACACTAGATAACTTGGTGACAACAGGCAAGGTTGAGGGGAAAAGAATAAAGGGAAGGCAGAACAGTAAATATCTGAACGGTTTGGCCACATGGCAATGTCGGGACAAGAACACTGAGCTGGTCCACGACTCTGATGATCGTGAAAGATGGCGAAACATGACAGCCTATCTTACCAAACATGCCACATGATGATGATGTACACAGTACGCCTCAAATCTTGTCAAACGGGTCCTGTACCGCTCTTTCCTGGCGTCTTTCGACCATCAATTCAATACTCACCGTTTGTTAATTTTCGCAAAATACATAGGTAATCACATTTTACATTTGGTTTATTCGCTTTACTGGCGTTGTTTACTGTGTCTGTGTGTCTGCCTGCCTGCCTGCCTGCCTGCCTGCCTGCCTGTCCGCCTGTCAGTCCTTTCTGTTTTTGATCTCTTGTAGCTATTTTCTTTCCTATGTTGGTTTCGTGTCTCGTCGTTTCCTCTCTTTGTCTCTTTCTTCGTACTGTGGACAATATCGTTGAGGTTTCACACATGTCTATATCTTTGGTCTACTTAATTATTTTTAACATCTTTGCCTATTGTTTCTGCCTCTTAACCCAGGACCTGTTGGCTTGCATAATGTAGACATGATTTTCATAGGAATTGATTATTCGCAATCGAATTGCGAATAATACTGAGCGTTATTCGCAATTACTGCTGGTCACATAACGTACGTGACGTCATAGGGACATGTGTTTGACTATATTTAAAATCTTTGTTTAGTTGATATCGTGTCTTCAGTAGCATAGTGGTAAGTATCTCCCCCTGTTACGCGGGAGACCGGGGTTAGATTCCCCGCCGATAAGCAACTTTTTGTTTCGTTTTTATAATAAAAAATATGAAACATTGCGAACTGAACTATAGAACTGAGAAACTCGAAGCTTGTGAATAAAGTATGCTCCATGGATCTGCTGAAGCTGCCCGAGGGGCGCATCCCCCAGGCAACGACGGAGTGATCGAGTGTAGGAATGGATGGATTCCAACAGATGTCTGTTTAACGTGAATTTTTTTTTTTTTTTTTTGGCCAAATGAAATGTCGCCACTGAATCAGCATATCACAACTAGTATAATCACTTAATTAGGCCATGTGAAGGTTACGTTTAACAATAAATAATTTGGGACCGTTATTTGGAAGAGTGTCCATTTATTTTTTTCGCAATAGCATCTATGGGATTTAAGTTAGTGTAGAGATCTCCCCCGACCAAGTGCCGCAACCATCTCTGGGACTTAAGTTAGTGTAGAAACCACTTCCCACCAAGTACAGCAATAACATCTCCATGTTTATGAGCCCGAGTAAAAGATAGGCGGACTCAAATGCAAGAAATTACCTCCAATTTTCATATTCTTCATGTTTCTATTCCTGAATATTTACGAATATTGGCTGCCCCTCCCTATAATTTCTAGGGTTTAGTGTTTGCTTCCGTCTCATGTCCCTCTCATTTTTATGTAATATCTGTTTATCTATTACCTGCGGTAATCTAGTGGCCAGACTGTTGTCGACCGGCCCAGTAGCCATGGGTTGGAATCCACATTTATATTTTATATTGTTTCGTTGTTGTCGCCCCGTTAATAACGATTTCGGTAGAAAGGCTCATCTTTATCTTTGTGTGCTTTTCCATCCGCGTCGTCGTCATGTCTCATTCGCATTTGCGGAGCGCTATCAAGAACAAGTTACCTGAACAGTTCAAGAAGCCTGATTCGGGTGTGGAATTGGCACGTAGCAAGGCCAACACCAAGAAACACCAGACTCACAAGATGTGCAGCGTGGAAACCGCCATAACAGTAAAGAAGACGAGTGGAAAGACGAGTGGAAAGACGAGTGGCGAGCTGCAGCAAAGAACCTAAAACTACAGACACCTCAATGGAAGACAAGAGCCAAGACAGCTGAGAAGAAGGAGGGGAAAGACACCGGAGTCGGAAACACCGACTCAAAGACATCAGATGGGTTGTCCAAACGTATTCAAGTGGAGCTGTCAGACGAACAAATCCTGAAGCAGCTGCAAGAAGAGAATCTCGATATCCGAATCTTGAAGGCGGTGCGGATCCTGACGTATTCCAAGATCCCTGCTACGCTGGCGATGGTGACGACTGAGGGCAGCGAGATACCAAGCCAAGTGTCGATAAACCAGAAAGTACAACAACCTGAAAGATTCATACCAAGAATCACTCAATGTTCAAGATTCCAGAGGGCTAGCCACATCAGAGCAACATGTCGAAGTAAGACAGAGATCTGCCGATACTGATCCGATCACCACGCCTACAAGGCGTGTCCGCTGGCCAAACAGGACACGGACTTACGAGCACCCAACAACAAGAGAAAGCGCACCAACTGTGAGAGCAAGCTTGGAGCAAGATACTTAGACTGTCCGTACTCCAAAGACACAGAGACGTCTTAAAGATTACCATTACCACAAAGACATCATACTGCCAAGTAGCAGCGCAGATGAAATGACGCAAAACAGAATTAGTGAGAAAATCGCGAACCAAATCTTGCGAGAAACTAAGAGGCTGACGTAAAAAGGAGAAGACGTCAGAGAAATTGTCAACAACAACAAACAGTCAGATCTTGGAGCTTGACGAGCGAGGCAGCATGATTCGAGTCTCTGGAACGAGATATAATATATACTGGCAGGACACTATTATGATGGCCAACAACTATTGGAAAGGAATCACGAGAATATTAAGGCATGATGGATATCAGCCCGAGAATCATGGACAGATGTGCCCAAATCAGGATGATACTTAGAATTTCAGAGCAAGGTGACTCATAGGCAACTTTCTGAAGGATAGAAGGACTGTGATAGAGTCGTTGCAAGTATATTCAACTATATATTGTTCATAATTAATATTTTTATGCCGTCCCGCCTGGCCATAACAGGCACGGTATCAACGAATTGTAAATTGTTACTGATGTTTTTTGAATATGCAACTAGCTCGACTCAGGCGAATAAAAGGGCCTTAGAATGTTAAACGCCGGCCTTCGAGTCATTCATCAATGTTGGCATTAGGGTTCCGTATTTCTGCTGGATTGCTACAGCCCTGGACCTTTGAGCATTGTTTGTTAATTTTCCATCATTTCAGGCACGTTTTAATCTAGCACATACAAGGGAGCAATGCTGAGGTGCGAGACAGCCACGTGAGTATCACAAGCTGAAAGAGATCAACTGTAAAACCAGATAGACGAGCTGAAGAAGCAAGTCAAAGCAATGCTGACGCCGGCACCAACCAATGACAATGAAAAACTGCTGGCTGAAATAAAGGAGATCCAGCAATACATCAAACAAGAGGTGAAGCACATGGTGCAGACGACAACGAAGAATGAAGAGATTCTACGAGACATCAAAGCGGAGAGAGAAATGTTAAAAACCGAAAGGAGCTAACCCAAATCAAACCAGCAGAAGAAACGGAAAAGAACACAGGGAAGCCGCGAGATTAAATCCAACAAGAAAACATCGAAAAGCTTCTAAAGACAATACATGACCAAAAAAAAAAAAGGAGGCAAAAAAGACGCATGGTGGAGTCAAACCACAAACCAATCAGAAACAGCAATCTAAAACCAGTAGTCCAGCCACGATGCCCAAGCAGCTCAAGGGAAAACCGGAATCCAGCCAGACACCTAAAGAAAGCCTAGAGGAGGTTATCGACACACGTGAAGACAAGCGGAGCCAAGAAGAGAAAGACAAAGAAATCTTAACTCCCGCAGAGTACGGGGAAAATATGAGGAGGATAGATACTTCGAGAGGGAACGGCAAAGAAGAATACGAGCCGGCAAATGGGTCTACGAATCACCATTTTCCTCTAGACGTATCTATCCAAGCGAAACGCACAAGTAGCCAACACAGACAACAGAAACCACCAAAGGAGACGGGCACAAAGGACAGCCGGCGACCAATCCCCCAGCTGACGTCACAGACATAAAAGCCTATACAACCAGTCCGAGTCAGGACTAACTCGTAAGAGCGCACAGACAGAATCAGGATAAAATTCACAAAACCCACGGATCTCAACTCTAACCACGGCTGAAAGAAACAGGTTAAACGAGACCGAATTTGGAAGTTGTGTTTTTGAATAAAGTCAAGTCAAGTCATCCGTCGATCAGTCACATTTTGTGTTTTCCCATCCGTCGATCAGTCACATTTTGTGTTTTTATTTGGACTTCTTTGAATACCATGGCTTCATAATTGACAATTTTAAAAGAAAAAAGTAAGAAGGATACTGGGAATATGAATGCAGAGAAAAACAGCATGAAGCACCGATGGCACAACATCAGCAAACAAGTAACATAAAAAGTATTGAGAATGTGTATTTCCTGTGACAACATACGAATATGAATCAGCGTTCATTTTAGAAACACTCAAGAAGGAAATCGAAGTTTGCAAACCTAAATGCTACAGAGACTAGGTTATCTTCTATGGATCAGTAAGATACATTTACTGGCATTTTACAAGATATTAAATCGGTGACTGGCTCATACACAGAGTTGTGTCTGGTTAAATAGATTGCTTTGGCCACATACCACGTCCAGTTGTCAAGGAAACAGTAATGGAAGGCACGGCTACTCTTTTAGGCTGAGGTGGGGGGGGGGGGGGGAAGAGAGATTATCACAAGGGTGGGCAAAGGATATTATGAACACTCTATGCATGAACACACATGAGACAGTTGAACTGGTGAAGGATCCAGTCTTTGGCACTGGCCGTGACGATGACTGGGGAACTGGTGAGGGATCCAGTCTTTGTCACTTTCTGTGACGATGACAGGGGAACTGGTGAGGGATCCAGTCTTTGTCACTTTCTGTGACGATGACAGGGGAACTGGTGAGGGATCCAGTCTTTGTCACTTTTTGTGACGAAGACAGGGGAACTGGTGAAGGATCCAGTCATTGGCACTGGCCGTGACGATGACTGGGGAACTGGTGAAGGATCCAGTCTTTGTCACTTTCTGTGACGATGACAGGAGAACTGGTGAGGGATCCAGTCTTTGTCACTTTCTGTGACGATGACAGGGGAACTGGTGAAGGATCCAGTCTTTGTCACTTTCTGTGACGATGACAGGAGAACTGGTGAAGAATCCAGTCTTTGTCACTTTCTGTGACGATGACAGGAGAACTGGTGAGGGATCCAGTCTTTGTCACTATCTGTGACGATGACAGGGGAACTGGTGAGGGATCCAGTCTTTGTCACTTTCTGTGACGATGACAGGGGAACTGGTGAGGGATCCAGCCTTTGTCACTTTCTGTGACGATGACAGGAGAACTGGTGAGGGATCCATTCTTTGGCACTTTCTGTGACGATGACAGGGGAACTGGTGAGGGATCCAGTCTTTGTCACTTTCTGTGACGATGACAAGGGGAACTGGTGAAGAATCCAGTATTGAGGACTGGCTGTGACAATGACAGGGGAACTGGTGAAGATTCCAGTCATGAGGACTGGCTGTGACGATGACAGAAGAACTGGTGAAGATTCCAGTCTTGAGGACTGGCTGTGACGATGACAGAAGAACTGGTGAAGAATCCAGTATTGAGGACTGGCTGTGACGATGACAGAAGAACTGGTGAAGAATCCAGTATTGAGGACTGGCTGTGACGATGACAGGGGAACTGGTGAAGAATCCAGTATTGAGGACTGGCTGTGACGATGACAGAAGAACTGGTGAAGAATCCAGTCTTGAGGACTGGCTGTGACGATGACAGAAGAACTGGTGAAGAATCCAGTCTTGAGGACTGGCTGTGACGATGACAGAAGAACTGGTGAAGAATCCAGTATTGAGGACTGGCTGTGACGATGACAGGGGAACTGGTGAAGAATCCAGTATTGAGGACTGGCTGTGACGATGACAGGGGAACTGGTGAGGGATCCAGTCTTTGTCACTTTCTGTGACGATGACAGGGGAACTGGTGAAGATTCCAGTCTTGAGGACTGGCTGTGACGATGACAGGGGAACTGGTGAAGAATCCAGTATTGAGGACTGGCTGTGACGATGACAGGGGAACTGGTGAAGAATCCAGTCTTGAGGACTGGCTGTGACGATGACAGGGGAACTGGTGAAGATTCCAGTATTGAGGACTGGCTGTGACGATGACAGGGGAACTGGTGAAGATTCCAGTCTTGAGGACTGGCTGTGACGATGACAGGGGAACTGGTGAAGAATCCAGTATTGAGGACTGGCTGTGACGATGACAGGGGAACTGGTGAGGGATCCAGTCTTTGTCACTTTCTGTGACGATGACAGGGGGACTGGCTGTGACAATGACAGGGGAACTGGTGGACTAATTATTGCAATTTTATTTTACTTATACACTTATACATTATATTTGACATTATGGACACAAACTTTTACTAATTTGTTAACAAGATTTTACAACTTGTTATTATAACAAATATTCTTTATTATCTATCAATGGCTTTAATTTAGACACAAACCGACTACACTGTCACTATAAATTGTTGATTTCTAATTGGATGTATGTAACTGCTTGCACTTTTTGACAATATTCTTGAAATCTGGAACAAGTTTACTTGTTGAAATTCGCATAAAAATGTCGCTTAAAAGTCGACAGTTAAAATTCGCATGACAGCATGTAAGTTGCAGTCCGACAATAAAGACCTATTCTTAGATTTGTTGATCTTCAAGCAAGAGAATGCTTGTTCGCAAATGTATGTTGATCCAAACAATCATAAAAGTTTAGCTGCAAAGTTTTTCAAGTTGGGAAATGATTCTTGTGATAAAGATCCATAGAAATCCAGCAAACCATCTGTCATGAATTTCTCTTTCAGGTCATGATCTGCTTGTAAGTCAAGCAGCTCCAACTGTATGTCCTCTGTGGCTGTATCAGCTTCTGCACTAAAAGGGGAACTGAGAATATTGAACTGTGGCTCTAAGTTCTTGTAATCTTGGAATCTCCATTCAAATTCTTCAATCAATGCATCTAACCGGGCTTTGTACTTTTCAGACATTTCACCAGAAATGGTTTCTTGTTTTAGCAAAGGGAAGTGACAAAATCTTTTTTCACTTGCTTGTCTGGAGAACAGTGAGAGTTTTGCCTGAAATGATATTACATGTACATATAATTTATGTGCAAATACACCATTGCCCTGAAGTTTGACATTCAGTTCATTTAACTTTTCCATAATTTCAATGGCAAACATAAAGTCTAACTTCCACTCTTTATTGACAATGTTAGTATTAAAGTCACATTCAATGCCCTTCATCTCTAGGAACATC
Organism: Cepaea nemoralis; assembly: GCA_014155875.1. NCBI lineage: Eukaryota > Metazoa > Mollusca > Gastropoda > Stylommatophora > Helicidae > Cepaea > Cepaea nemoralis. Next base: position 291,403 of record JACEFZ010010960.1, on the reverse strand, counting down.
ACTATTTCTTCTCTGAGGTCCCACACTCGCCTCAACACTTTGCCGAGACTCAGCCATCGAACACTGGTGTGGTACAGGACATCGGAATGTTCAGTTTCCAAATCGTCAAGTAATGCCTTGAACTGTCTGTGATTAAGTCCTCTTGATCTGATGCGGTTGATGACACTGACAACTGGGTCAATAACATGCTTGATATTCAAAACTAGTTTTACACAGACTTTCTTGATGAATCACACAGTGAAGTGGTAATAATGTGTGGTCTGGATATTCTGGTTTAAGCTTATCACTTATCAACTTTACCAGACCTACATTTTTTCACAGTCAAAGCACGAGCTCCGTCAGTTGTAACACTTGCCATCTTGTTCCAAACCAACCCAGTTCTTTCAATACAGTTAGTAACAGCATAGAATATATCATGGCCCGTGGTTGTGTCTTTGAGTGACTTAACACTTAGTAACTCTTCAGTGAGTTTGAAAGAAGTGTTTATTCCACGTATAAATATCAATAATTGGGCAGTATCATGTACATCGGTACTCTCATCCAATGCAAGAGAGTACCACAAAAATTGTTTACTTGCATCTTGAAGTTTATGCATCAAATTGTCACTTATCTTGTCAACACGTCTGACCACAGTTCTCCTTGATAAAGTAATGTTGTCAAATCTGTGTTTTGGTTCTGGACACATAATGTTTGCTGCATCTAGCAAACATTCCTTGATGAACTCGCCATCAGAAAATGGCTTGTTCTGTTTTACAATTCTGTGTGACAGCACAAGACTAGCTTCAGTTGCAGCATCTTGAATTGAAGACTGCTAAGTGAAAACAGTTTGCTGTTTCTCCAAATTTTTCACCAGCTCAAGGCATTTCCTTTCACTCTCTTCGGTTGTTAAATTTTTTCCGAAATAAGTATGTTTTGTTTGATAATGTCATTTTAAATTGTACTTCTTGAAGACAGCCACTGACTCACGACACAACAAGCAAACTGATTTGCTACCAACTTTTATAAAACAGTACTTAGTTGTCCATTCATGATTAAAAACAGGGCATTCATCTTCAATCTTACGTTTGTTATTGACACTCCTTGCTTTAATAAAATTCGAACAGTTAGAATTGTACAAAACTTTAAAACGGAAATGAAACAAAACCTACTTCCGGCTGTGTGTGAAAATAAAATATTCGGAAAACAAGTATAAGCTCAGAATAAATTTCAGAAATATATCAAGGCTACTACAACAAATAAATTAATTTGAACATTGTAAATGTGGAAATAATTTATAACAGCAAAAAACTTTTAAATTTAATATTTTCTTGCAAAATAAATCCTTTTATTCACCGGAGAAATATCTGTTTTTCATAAAATCATCCTTATTCAATTTTTAGATGTCCATAACAATTTCTCTATATAAAAATCGATAAATTCGCATTTTAGCATTACATGGTTCCAAATGTTGCTGTATGTAGCCAAGAGCCGGGTTGGGGTGAGCACCCAACCTTGCATAAATACCCTAATGGCCCGTGCATTCATCACCTATGCAGCAAAAGTCCAACTTCTGGTCTTCTCGTGGCGGAACTGTTTTAACTTACAGGAGAAGGGGCGACGGCGAGTCACTGGCGCCGAGAAATATACAGAACGCTCTAGATGTGTATGCACGTACATGCATGCCCAGAAATGTGTGTGCGTGCCTACTCACCTAAACTCTAGTAAGACCACAGTCTGCTCTATCAAAGGAAAGGTGCTGAATACGGAGGCAACTAGCCAGGAGGCGCACCACATAAATCAGGATGCCACCAATCACGCGTAATGAAATATGTCGACTACTGCTAAATGTTACGGTGCTCGCCCTGCTTTGGACCCCCAGGCAGGTGCAGTGCCGGGCCATATGCCTCGAAAGGGTCCAACCACCGCTACTGGAGATCCTTCTCAGATGTCCTGTGGAGCCAGGGGACCTGAGAATAGAGCGTCTGGCCATACCAAACAAAGACTAAAACTAATGCACGGAATGCGGAGGGACTCAGCAACAAAACAATAGAACTGGAAAACATCATGGACCAAGAAAAGGTAAGCGTATGTTGCTTGCAAGAAACTCACCTCAACGAAAACGAAATGATGTCTTGGAAATTGCCAGTACTAAGGACACTACTTTCTGAACTTAGCAGCCAGCATAAGGTCATCATACAGTGGATACCATCCCACTGTGGAGTACCCGGAAACGACAGAACTGATCGATTGGCTAAGGAAGGAGCAAAAGAAGAACAGCCTGATGTGCCCGTTACATACCACCAAAAGAAAACAATGATCACATTAGTCAGAAGGCCACCAAAACCTGCTCAGTACGACCACTAAGTTATGGACAGACCAGAACAAGTCATTATTCTGCGCCTCAGAACAGGACACAATAGATTACGCAACCACATGTATACAAGATTCAAGATTGGTGAATCAGCAGAGGAAACATTGCAGTTATAAATATATTTAAGGCGATCGAAAGAAGAAGAAGAAGCATTACATTACGAAGGTCAAGGACTGTTTACAAACATAGATAATTAGAGAGATATTTTATCAAAAATGTTAAAATAATCATAAAGGTACATGAAATTCTTTAAAATTCAACAAAATAATTTAAAAACTAAGTAAATATTTTTATTCCTAAATGCCTTCGCGCGCCGCATAAAATCAGTTGGCGCGCCGCATAAAATCAGTTGGCGCGCCGCATGCGGCCCGCGGGCCGTAGTTTGCCCACCCCTGTTCTAGACCATAGTTCCAAAACGTAGACTGTTACAGTGATCAGAGACTGGTTATGGCACATTGAAGGTAAAGTTAAAGTAAGTCAAGTATACACCAGGAAACACTAAATTTGATCTGTGTGCATTAAACAATGACAAGAAAATACAAAACAATTTTAACATAGAAGTAAAGAACATATTTGATGTATTGTCTGATTTAGAGATTTTATTTTAAGATGTGGATGATCAATGAGAAATGTTGAATAATTCAATCAATTTGGCTGCAGAAACAACTATCCCAAATAGAATGAAAGGAGGTCGTAAGGAATGAATGACTGAACATTTTTTACAACTAATGGAAACAAGAAGACACAACGAAAATAATCCTGACAAATATAAACGATTCACAGGAAAGTCAGAAACTTATGTAAAGAAGCAAAAGAAGCATGGCTTGAAAATAATTGCATAGAAATTGAAAAACAACACAACAGTAAAAACAAATTAATGCACAAAAGAATTCAGGAGCTTACTAATAAAAGAACACCGACATCAACAGGCTGCCTGAAAACAAAAGATGGAAAAATCATAATAGAAAAACATGAGATTTCACATACATGGTCAGATTATGTGAGAAACATTTATGATGATATAAGAGAAGAACAATATGATATTCTGAGTAATAATGAAGGATCATCAATTCTGAAGATAGAAATTCAGAATGCTCTTAACGATATGACATCTGGCAAGACCCCGGGTCCAGGCAGACAAAACCTCAAAAGAAATGATCACTGCCTTAAAAGATTATGGAATAGATCAAGTCACCAAACTGCTGAACACAATATATGATACCGGAGATATACCTCCTGAGTTATGTAATTCTATATTTATTGCAAGCCCGAAGAAATCAGAAGTCTTGGAATGTGATCAACATCGAACAATTAGTATAATGAGCCACATCACAAAGATTTTGCTAAGAATTATCATGCAAAGAGTTAGGAAGAAAACACAACCCGAAGTAGAAGAAGAACAATGTTGGTTTGCAGAAGGCAAGGGTACAGTAAATGCTGTGTACATGCAGAGAACAGTAATTGAACGCTCTATAGAAGTAAACAAAGAATTACATCTTTGCCTTATTGACTACACAAAGGCTTTCGGTAAAGTAAGACATGTCAACATGATAAAGACGGTTGGAAATCTACAAATCGATGGGAAAGATCTTAGACACTTTAAAAACATGTATTGGAAACATACTGCATTTTCCTCAGAAACCACATTTTCACAGCCACCAGATGTTTTTCAATTTGTCTGTTCATTGTCGACTCTTCACATCCATACAAAAGCACAGGTTCTATGTAGAACCTCAACACTCTTTTTCTAGTTGCAAATGACATTTTTTTTATTGGTCAGACAGAAAAACCAAATACCAAGATCGAGGCGAGGAGAACAAGGAGAGGGCAGAGAAGTAAATACCTGGATGGCTTGACCACGTGGCATGGTCGAGACAAGAACACTGAGCTGACCCACGACTCTGGTGATCGAGTGAGATGGCAAAACATGACCGCCCACGCTTATCGGCATGAAACATGATGATGAAATGAGGTGCGGTGACCAGTTCCCTTTCCGTCGCCCACCCCTCCCGGGCAATTATCAGAACATTCTGACAGTGTCCGGTACCCCTCATTATGAGAATGAGTTGCACCCTCAGCCGCAAACAGCACCATTTGGGGCATATGGTGCTAGACCCATACTGTTATAGACCTATCAGCACTTGGTGGATCATGTGGTCTTTTTTAGGAATCATTTTTGAAGCTGATGAGACAATAATGTTCCTCACTTGTGTGGCTGTCTCTGTAGGTGTCATGTCTTCTTGTAACGCCAGCAGTACCACCAATTTGTTTTGCACATCAATCCTTTATTCACGTTAACCGCAAACTCTAAACAATCATGAGGAAGTCTGTAAAGGGTTTGGCCTAGTTTGGTTCAGGCCTTTGCTTCATGTGGAGATGAATTTTGCGAGTAGCAGCCGCAGCAGCTGAAGAAGAAGAAGAGGAAGAAGAAGAAGAAGAAGAAGAAGATGATGATGATGATGATGATGATGATGATGATGATGATGATGATGATGATGATGATGATGATGTTCTTCACTGATCATGATGAGTTTCCCCTTATGTAAGCCCCTCACGTTTCATGTTCCCATTCTTGATTTCTTTTGTGGTGCGATTGCAGGGCAGAACACAGAAATACAGTCAATTGCTAATCCACCTTGTCGATTTTGTTTTATTTCCTACATTTTCCCCTTTTCTGTCCAGCTGTCATCTCTCGTTTTCATTCCTTACAAACGTATTCAAGTATTTCTTTTAGTTATTTTTCGCTGTTTTCTCTCGATTACCGTTTGATTTCCTACTTTCTCCCATTTCCATGGTTGGAAACATTTCTACCGTCTCCTATTTCCAACGTTGAAGTGATATCTTGCGTATGCCCGTCTCTTCCTATGATCTTGAGAAGAAATTGCTATTGTTGGTAGAGTCGAGACAAGGATTCGTTGGCTGGCTAGCTTCACCGATTGCTGCTGCTTGCGCTATCTTCTCCCCATCTCGACCCCTGACGCGCCTCGTTACGCCGGAGTTACGCATAATGAGCTTTCCAATTTAAATGTTTGCGTAAATGAGATTTGTGTTGCCTTCTTTTTGTTCTATCAAAGTTAACCGTCAGCATACATTGACTCTCATTTTGTTCTATCAAAAGTTAACTGTCTTCATACAGTGCTTCTCTCTTATGTACTGTTAAAGTAACTGTCCGCATACAGTAATTCTTTTTGTTCTATCAAAGTTAACCGTCAGCATACATTGACTCTCATTTTGTTCTATCAAAGTTAACCGTCAGCATACATTGACTCTCATCTTGTTCTATCAAAGTTAACCGTCAGCATACATTGACTCTCATTTTATTCTATCAAAAGTTAACTGTCTTCATACAGTGCTTCTCTATTACGTACTGTTAAAGTAACTGTACGCATACAGTAATTCCTTTTGTTCTATCAAAGTTAACCGTCAGCATACATTGACTCTCATTTTGTTCTATCAAAAGTTAACTGTTTTCATATAGTGCTTCTCTCTTATGTACTGTTGAAGTAACTGTCCGCATACAGTAATTATTTTTGTTCTATCAAAGTTAACTATATGTGTACAGTGGAGAACAACAACAACAACAAAAGCAACTACAAGTAGTAGTAGTATTTAAGTTAGTTGCATATCCTTTACTGGACGTCGCAGTCAACACTAGCATTTTTGCTGTTGTGATCTCTTGCCAAGTTTACGTTCAGTAGTCTGCCATTGCTTTCTGAACGACCAAAACCCATACCATTTCGTAAAACAACCAACGCAAGACGGTTGCTGCTAAATCGTCTGCAGCTAGGTTTCGAACGCGGGTATGCGGGATTACAAACTGCGCCCATAACTCCTTCGCCACGGAGCGGGCAGTAGCAGTAGAAGTAGTAGTTGTAGTAGTAGTAGTAGTAGTAGTAGTAGTAGTAGTAGTAGTAGTAGTAGTAGTAGTAGTAGTAGTAGTAGTAGTAGTAGTAGTAGTAGTAGTAGTAGTAGTAGTAGTAGTAGTAGTAGTAGTAGTAGTAGTAGTAGTAGTAGTAGTAGTAGTAGTAGTAGTAGTTGTTGTTGTTGTTGTTGTTGTTGTAGTAGTTGTTGTAGTAGTTGTAGTAGTAGTAGTTGTGTAGTAGTAGTTGTAGTAGTAGTAGTAGTAGTAGTAGTAGTAGTAGTAGTAGTAGTAGTAGTAGTAGTAGTAGTAGTAGTAGTAGTAGTAGTAGTAGTAGTAGTAGTAGTAGTAGTAGTAGTAGTAGTAGTAGTAGTAGTAGTAGTAGTAGTAGTAGTAGTAGTAGTAGTAGTAGTAGTAGTAGTAGTAGTAGTAGTAGTAGTAGTAGTAGTAGTAGTAGTAGTAGTAGTAGTAGTAGTATAGTAGTAGTAGTAGTAGTAGTAGTAGTAGTAGTAGTAGTAGTAGTAGTAGTAGTAGTAGTAGTAGTAGTAGTAGTAGTAGTAGTAGTAGTAGTAGTAGTAGTAGTAGTAGTAGTAGTAGTAGTAGTAGTAGTAGTAGTAGTAGTAGTAGTATAGTAGTAGTAGTAGTAGTAGTAGTAGTAGTAGTAGTAGTAGTAGTAGTAGTAGTAGTAGTAGTAGTAGTAGTAGTAGTAGTAGTAGTAGTCTGTAGTAGTAGTAGTAGTAGTAGTAGTAGTAGTAGTTAGTAGTAGTAGTAGTAGTAGTAGTAGTATAGTAGTAGTAGTAGTAGTAGTAGTAGTAGTAGTAGTAGTAGTAGTAGTAGTAGTAGTAGTAGTAGTAGTAGTAGTAGTAGTAGTAGTAGTAGTAGTAGTAGTAGTAGTAGTAGTAGTAGTAGTAGTAGTAGTAGTAGTAGTAGTAGTAGTAGTAGTAGTTGTAGTAGTAGTAGTAGTAGTAGTAGTAGTAGTAGTAGTAGTAGTAGTAGTAGTAGTAGTAGTAGTAGTAGTAGTAGTAGTAGTAGTAGTAGTAGTAGTAGTAGTAGTAGTAGTAGTAGTAGTTGTAGTAGTTGTAGTAGTAGTAGTAGTAGTAGTAGTAGTAGTAGTAGTAGTAGTAGTAGTAGTAGTAGTAGTAGTAGTAGTAGTAGTAGTAGTAGTAGTAGTAGTAGTAGTAGTTGCTGTTGTTGCTGTTGTGTTGTTGTTGTAATAGTAGTAGTTGTAGTAATAGTAGTAGACGAAGAAGAAGAAGAAGCAGCAGGAGGAGGAGGAGTAGTAGTTGTTTTAGAAGCATTAGCAATAGTAGTAGCAACAGCAGCAACAACAGAAGCAGCAGCAGTTGTAGTAGGTGTTCTTGTTGTTGTTCTTGTTGTGTGGTTGTTGTTGTAGATGAATAAAATGATGAGCAAGAAACGGTTTCATGCTTTAACTATTACCAATATATTTATAAAGTAGCATACATCTCTCTCTCTCTCTCTCTCTCTCTCTCTCTCTCTCTCTCTCTCTCTCTCTCTCTCTCTCTCTCTCTCTCTCTCTCTCTCTCTCTCTATTTCTCTCACTAACAAGTGATAAACACCACGCACCTTCTACAGAAAGGCCTGCGCGTTGTGTTCGTTTTAAAACTGGATTTACATACAACTCAACATGTAAAGTTTATGTGAATGTTTACTTAGTTAAATGAGGATTTCTTGGTGATTCGTGACGATAAGATCATCCAATTTTGAATTTTACCAATTATCAATTCACGACAACGTGAGAATTAACCATGCGAGACTAGCAAGTTAAACGTCACGCACGACCTACTGAAAGGTCTGCAATATTATTTTATTCCTTGCCTTATCGAGCTGCCTATATTGCCAAAATGTCCTCCAACTTGCGGTCATCAACTGTGTCCAAGCGGCACAATGTAAACAAAAACAAGACGGGACAAATGTTGACGAGCACGCCAGCTCATCAAATGAATCGATCATCTTCATCGCCAACCTCAATCGTGTTGTCTAGTGAACAATCAGATACTGAATTCCCGCTGGACATACAACAGAATTCACCAGCTCAATCTGATCAAACCAGCACAAACCACCTTCAAACACTCTTTCTTCGGCCGAACCACAGAGCCACAATGATTGTCATGAACTAATTCAGGCTTTGGAGATGAGGTTAAAAGATTTTGCTTACCAGCAACACCACTAATATTATTGCTGTGCTTAAAAACGAAAACCTTCTTCTTCGAGAAGAAATCCGCCTCCTTAGACAAGAGAAGGAAACTTTCAAAGCATCCATACATGCTTTAAAACTAAAAAGTGCACAGTCATTTAATAAATGTGCACAGACAGAAACTATCCTTGGTGTTGTAGATGCGTGTATGACCAGTGAATGTTCGTCGCATAATGACATACAGACAGTTCCTACAATCAACAAAACTACTTTTAAACCTGTAGAACGCACACCATCCATCTACCCCTTTGATGTTCATATCAGCAACAGGTTCCAGGCCTTAAGTGTAGACTCTCCAGCAGCAGACCATGAATCACAAAGCTCAGTTGTTACTACTACTGGGCATCAACAACCAACGCAAGCAAACTATACCAAACAAGAACACAAGAAAAACCACAGTGGTCAGTGGCAACAACAGCCCAAGCGGACACACCAGCAGCGTGAAATAACAATAGACGACAGTGCAACTCATGTTATCATTGGAGACTCCCTGCTGAAGGGAATATATAGCGATCGCATGTCATCTTCTGACAGCTGACCGCTACACTGCGAAAATTCCAAGAGAATGAGAGAATTTAGAAAGCAACAGTCCATATTGGTGTCAATGACATAGTGGATAATAACATCATAAGCACCTCACAACTAGCTACACTGGAGGTACTGTTGCGCAATAAATTTCCTAACTCATCTATGTTCATTTCATCCATCATTACACCATAGTTATGGATTCCAGCGTCGTACTGCCGATGTTGCCAATCTAACTCTGTATAAATTGTGTAAAGACAATGCTATTAGTTTCATTAATAACACCCCGTACTTTACTTCGTCGTCCGGGGCTCCTAAGAAAAAACTATACAGGGATCAAATATATTGTTCCAAGCTAGGAAGTAGCATACTAGAGAAGAATATAAAATATCCCGAACGTGCACAACAACCAGCACCAGTTACAGAAGTAAACCGAACTTCACCCCCAGCGACAGCCACCTCTAAGTGTTCAGAAAACGCTCCTTCTCTTCCCGCATCACCATTGCCTATAACCCAGGAATACAATGCCGTGGATAGCAACCCATGCTCCAATCCCAGTGTTGCTAACTATGATGTTTTGTTTGCTCCCTTGCCCATAAAGCAGCCTCCCCCTATTATGTCAAAGGGAACAGCGTTAAACAATGTTGATGTGCCCCGGTGTACGCTTCTAATGTAGGCACTTCCAGTATCTCTCACGGTAGTGGTCCCTCGTTGGACGGTAATCTACACTCCTATCAGTGGAACAGTCAACTTCAACAGCTAATGAATCCTGCAGCCCTGCATATAGCTTTCATGATGTCACTCCAGCACAGACATTTTCCTACCCCATCTAATAGTCTTAACTACTACTAAATAAAGTTTCAAAAACTCTGAAATTTCTACCGCAAGCGTAATCAACCTTTCATTGTGCAATGTTCGCCAATCACGATCAGTGGCCCCACAAAGATGGCCTACGTATAGGCCATCTCAACATCTATCATTTGCTCAATAAATTACCTGAGCTTTCGGTAATACTGTGCAAACAATTCCATGTGTTTGGAATCACAGAAAGTCGTCTCAACGACAAAATAACCGACTCTGAAATCACTCTTAAGGGGTTTAAAGTAATTCGAAGAGACGCAAATCAAACATTAGAGACAGGTATTGCTGTATACATTCCCAATTCTCTCAACTGTTCCCGTAGAAGTGATCTCGAGTCAGTAGAGATAGAATGTGTTTGGTTAGAGGTGAAGCCAGCCAGCCAGCAACCGTTTCTCATTGGATAACTATATCGGAATCCGTGTGCTGGGTACAGTTGGTATGACTGTTTCACTACAATGATGGATAAAGTGTTTACAGCAGGTAGAGAAGTCATGATATTATGTGACTTTAACATAGATATTACTAAATCCAACCAGACAAGGGATGATATCATTCTATCTTACGATTTCAAACAACTAATAATCCGTCCCACAAGGGTTACAGACACCTCCTCAACTATAATTTATCATATATATGTTACTTGTCCAGTTAATATTATCGAAAGTTCTGTTCCTGTTAGTGCAGGTAGTGACCATTACCCAGTATGTTGTACATGATCGAAAACTGGGTTCAAAACTCCTAAAAATAAACATTTATTCATCAAATTTAGAAATCTAAAAGCCCTCAACCAAAGTTTATTTTTAGACGATGAAAAAAATGCAGCCCTTAAACATGTTTACCAACTTCCTGATCCGAATGATGCACTAGCTTACTGGACAAAGACAGTCTACAGTGTGTTTGATAAACATGAGGCAGTTAAAGAAGTTCGAGTGAAGAATCAACATAAATCTCCATGGGTGACTAGTGAAGTTCTCGAAATCATGAGAGAATGAGATACAGCGCACAGAAATAAAGATTTTATCAATTACCGCTGACTAAGAAATAAAGTTAAATATGAAATTCATAGGATAAAGAAAGATCATTTCAAAAATTTGATTGTAGATAAATAAAATAACACTAATATATGGAAGGCTATTAATTCGCTAACCAACAAGAAACACTCTTCAGAGTCAGCAATACCAAGCACTATAACATGCGAGGATTTCGATTGATTCTTTCAATCAGAAATAGAGAATCTAAAGTCCTCAATACCAGACTCAGCTTGTAATTTAAGCTTACTGTCGTCATTCTGTGAAGAGAAATGCTCTAGAAATATTTCCCCTGGGATTCCCTTGATGTCTGTTGCAGAAGTATATGAATATCTCCCAAATCTCAAAGCAACAAATTCAGAAGGCCTAAATGGTATCATTAATAAAATTCTTCGCTGTGCTGCACCAATTATTAGTGAGTCCTTGACGTTCATATATAACCAGTGCCTGTCCAAAAACTACTTTCTATCTGCCTTTAAAATTGCTAAAGTTTATCCTCTACTTATAAATGGCTCAACTGATAATAGCTTCTTGGGTAATTATAGACCGATTTCCTTACTATCGTCGCTATCAAAACCATTAGAAAAACACATACATAAAATAACATTACACCATTTAATTAACAACGGTCTAATAATTGACATCAATCTGGGTTTCAACATAAATATTCTTGCCATAGTGCCTTAACAAAAATGACCGATAACTGGCATCTTTGTATCAACAATGGCAACATTTGTGGAGCAGTATTTGTAGACTATAAAAAGGCCTTTGATATGGTAGATCATGATATTTTAATTAGAAAATTCAAACAAATGAAGACTAGCACCAGTATGGTGAACCTAATTACGTCATTTTTATGCGATAGACAACAAGTAGTGTCCTTCAATAACTATCTATCAAGACCCACACAACTTAATATTGGTGTGCCTCTAGCAGTTATATTAACGATCTTCCTTTATATATCAATACTTCGTGTGACCTATTTGCAGACGACTGAACTATATACAGTAGTCAAGAGAACCGTAGTGACTTAGCTCTTTACAAAATGAACATGATAACCTTAGTAGATGGAGCAATGAAAACCGCATAATTATTAACATCGACAAAACCAAATCCATGCTAATAACGACCAGACAAAAACTACAGACCCTAGCCATAACTGGGGCACCGCTCGATCTCCACGTGGACACGTTACCTATAGTTAATGTAAATGAACACAAAACATTAGGTCTTTTAATTGACAGACACCTAAACTGGAGCTCTCATGTTCACGTCCTCACCAAGAGAATAGCACAAAATATTTACCAACTTACTCAAATTCAGCAATTCTTGGATGAAAGCACGCGAAAAATATTATATGCATGCTATATCCAATCACCTCTCGACTATTGTTCCACAGTCTGGGATGATTGCCCTAAATCTAATATGAAACGACTGTGTTCGCTTCAAAACCACGCTATACGTCTAGTTTCTGGCATAAAGCACGTTGAAAGTAATAACTTATATAGTCATCTAAGACTTCTACCACTTCGAAAGCGATTCCTTTTTAACAAAGCCAAATTAGTGAATAAAATTATATCTGAAAATACCCCAGATTATCTTATACCGTTAATTCAATCTAATGCAATGAATAGTAAGCGCTTAAATTTATTACAGGTTCCAAAGCCTAGATTGGACTTATACAAAACATGTTTCGCGTATTCTGGTGCTCACTTGTGGAACAGCCTTCCACCAGATCTGAAAACGCCAATGAGTCCCTACACATTCAACCGAAAACTCTGTCAATACTTACTTCATACCGACTATATGCCTCCATAAGTCATCTACTTGTATCATTTTTTCACTATCATTTTTCACTGTGTGAGTGAGAGAGTGAGCGAGAGAGTGAATGAGAAAGAGTGTGAGTGAGAGAGTGAATATGAGACGGAGAAAGTGAGAGGGTATTATGCGCGTGTGCCTGCGAGAGTGAAAGAGTAAGTGAATGTCTGTGTACACGTATGTGTGAGAGATTGAGTGAGAGAATGAGTTAGTGTGAGAGAGAGGTTGTGTTGTGTGTATGCCTGTCTGTGTGAGAGAGTGAGAAAGTGAGTGAGTGAGTGTGAGTTAGAGAGCCAGCGAGTGATTGAGTGAGTAAGGGAGAGTGAGTTAGTGAGTGAGGGGGAGAATTTGTGAGTATGTACGTATGTGCGAGTGTGAGTGAGTGTGAGAGCGAGTGAGTGTGCAAGAGAGAGACAGTGAGTGAGAGAGTGCATGAGAAGTTAATGAGCGAGAGAGAGAGAAAGAGAGAGAGAGCGAGAGCGAGAGAGAGAGAGAGAGAGAGAGAGAGAGAGAGTGGGTGAGTGTGTGTGCGTGTCTGTGTACTTGTCTGTGCGAGTAAGAGAGTGAGTTAGTGTGGTTTAGAGAGTAACTGAGTGAGTGTGAGTGAGAGGGTGAGATTATGAAAGGCAGCGTGTATGTGTGAGTAAGTGAGTGGGTGGATGGGTGGGTGTCTGTACGTGTGTCCATATGTGTGTATGTGTGTGTTTATGTGTGTGTATGTGGGTGTATGTGTGTGCAGTCTGAATGTGCGTATGGGTGTGTATGTGTAAGTGTGTGTAAATGTGTGTGTATGTGTACTTGTGTGTAAGTATGTTTATATGTGTGTTTATGTGTGCGTACATATGTGTGTGTTTATATGTATGTGCGTGTGTATATGTGTGTATGTGCGTGTGTATATATGTGTATGTATGTGCATATGTTTGTGTGTATGTGTGCATGCATGCAGTGTATGCGAGGAGTGTGTATTTGTGTATATGTGTGTGTAGTAATGTTGTATGGTGTGGAATTTGTGTACTGTGTGCGTGAGTATATTGCTTTGTATATGGCGTGTGTATGCTCGTGTGTGTATGTGTATATGCTTTCGTGTGTATGCGAGGGAGTGTGTATTTGATAGCGAGAGGGTGTGTGTCTGTCTTGTGAGTGAGTGAGAGTGAAAGAGTGTGATATAGAGTGAATGAAAGATGGAGAGAGTGACTTAATGGGTGAAATAGTGATTGCGAGTGAGAGAGAGAGAGAGAGAGAGAGAGAGAGAGAGAGAGAGAGAGAGAGAGAGAGAGAGAGAGAGATGAGAACGAGAGAGAGACATTGGAAGAATGGATTTAGTTAGTGTGAGTGTGTATGTGTGCGCGCATTGTTTGTGAGTGTCTATGTGTGTGTGTGTGTGTGTGAGAAGAGAGAGAGAGAGAGAGAGAGAGAGAGAGAGAGAGAGAGAGAGAGAGAGAGAGAAGAGAGAGAGAGAGAGAGAGAGATTTAAGCGCACGCATATCATGTAACATGCTATTCCATATTTTGTGTGTATTCTCATGTTCATATTATCATTTTGAATGCCAATTGATGTTATAATTTATAATATGAACACATGTACATCACTGTAGAGTGAGTGAGAGAGTTAGGGAGTATGAGTGAGAGAGAGGTTAATGAGTGTGAGTGTGTGTGTGTGTAGTGCTGTGTATAGAGAGAGAGGCGACTGAGATAGAGAGAGAGAGAGAGAGAGAGAGAGAGAGAGAGAGAGAGAGAGAGAGAGAGAGAGAGAGAGAGAGAGAGAGAGAGTTGAGTGCACGCATGTCCTGTAACATGCCATTCCATATTTTCTTGTGTATTTTCATCTTTCACATTATCATTTTGTATGCCACTTGATTTTATCATGTATAATATAACATTACTGTAATGTGAGTGAGAGCGTTAGTGAGAGAGAGAGAGAGAGAGAGAGAGAGAGAGAGAGAGAGAGAGAGAGAGAGAGTCTGTGAGAGAGATAGAGAAGAGAGAGAGAGAGAGAGAGAGAGAGAGAGAGAGAGAGAGAGAGAGAGAGAGAGAGAGAGAGAGAGAGAGAGTTAAATTGCATCACCAATTTTTTACGTTACACAATGTATATGCACAATTTTTTCCTCCATTTCTTACAATTTTTGCGAGAATGCTCACGACAATCGTCAGTGTCTCTACTGTGTGTAAAGTGTGGGAGTTTGTTCTTATTAGTTTCAGTGATCATGTGAGGCATTATGTATGTGTCTAGATGTGAGGATGTGTGTGTGGGTGTGAATGTGAGGGATGTGTGTGTGTGTGGGGGGGGGGGTGTGGGTTATATATGTGTGGAGGAGTTGTGTGGGGGGGGGTGTGGGTTGATGCGTGATGTGTGGATAGGTGAAGGGATGTGTGGTCGGTGGGGGATGTATGTGAGAAAGGGATGTGTGTGTGTGTGGGAGGGGATATTTGGGAGGATGGTTGAAAGTATGTGGATGTTGGTTGGTTGGGGGTGTGGGTAGGGAATGTGTATTTGGATGTGTGAATGGGTGTGTAAGAGATGTGTGTGAGTTGGGGAATGGGTATGGGGGATGGGTTTGGGGGTGTGTCTGTGAATGAGATATGTCTGTGTGGGTCTGAGTGTGTGAGTGTGGATGGGGTAAATGTGAGTGGGTGGAGGATGTATGTGTGGGTTGTGAGGATGTTTGTAGGTGCGGGATGTGTGGGTGGGTGGGGAGATGTGTATGTGTGAGTGAGAGATGTGTGGGCGGGGATGTGTATGGGGAATGCATGTGGGGGATTTGTGTGTGTTGGGGAATGCATTTATATGTGGGGTGTTGTGTGGGATGGGAGATGTGTGAGGGATGGGGGAGGTGTGGGATGTGCGGGTGGATGAAGGATTATGTGAGCATGGGTGATGTGTGTTTGGCTGGGTGATTGGGGTGTGTGTGGGTAGGAGGGTAGATGAGAGATGCATGTGTTGATGGGTGGGTGGGTGATGTGTGGGTGTGAGTGGTCGATGGATGAGTACGTGAGTGGATGGATGTGTGTGAGAGATGAATGTATGGGTGGGTGATGTGTGTGTGGGTGGGAAGGTGAATGTGTGTGAGTGGGGTATATGTGGGTGGTGGGGTGTGTGTTTGTAGTTGGTGTGTGTTTTTGTATCAGGAATGTGTTGATGGGTGAGGATTTGTGTATGGGTGGGGAGATTTGTGTGTGTATGTGAGTGTATGGGTGGTGAGATGTATAGTTAAGGGATTGGGATTGGGGATTGGAGATCGGGGGAGGGGTGGTTGGCAAGTGTGTGGGTGGAGGATGTGTGGGAGGGTTAGTGTGTGTAGGTTGGGGTGGGAGGGGATGTGTGTATGTGGGTGCGGGAGGTGTGGGTGGGGAGATTGTGTGGGTGGGTGATATGTGTGTAAGTGGGGGATGTGTGGGTGGGTGCGGGTTTTGTGTGTGGGTAAGTGCAGGATATGTGAGTTGGCGGGAATATGTGTGTGAGGGTGTTGGATATGTGGGTGGGGGATGTGTATTTGGCTGAGTGGTTAGGGTTTGTGGGTGGGTGGTGGAGGATATGTGGGTGAGTGAGTGTTGGTAGGTTATGGGATGGGTGGAGTATGTGTGCGTGTGGGTGGGGAGATGTGTGGGTGGGTATGAATGGATGGTTGCATGCATGTGTGCCTTGATTTGTGTGTGAGTGGGTGGGGTTTGTGTGGTGGGTGAAAGATATATGTGTGTGTGTGGGGAGATGGTGTATGTTGGGGGTGTGTGGGATGTGTGAGTTGAGGATTGGGTGGATGGATGGGGTCATGTATGTGCCTGTAGGTTTATGTGTGGTTGGGTGGTGGATGTGTGTGTGGGGGACACGCGGATGGATAGGGGATGGTTGGGTGGGTGGGGGATTTGTCTCATAACATGGTAACATGCATTGTTTATGCTTACAACATTCATTTGACAATGTTTTTTCCTATGTGTATGCACTATGCACTGATTAACGAAAGATTAGTGATTGGAAGGACCGAATGTAAGACGGGCCTTGCGTATGGGTGTGTATGTGTAAGTGTGTGTAAATGTGTGTGTGTGTATGTGTACTTGTATGTAAGTATGTTTTGTATGTTTGTTTATGTGTGCGTACATATGTGTGTGTTTATATGTATGTGCGTGTGTATATGTGTGTATGTGCGTGTGTATATATGTGTATGTATGTGCATATGTTTGTGTGTATGTGTGCATGCATGCAGTGTATGCGAGGGAGTGTGTATGTGTGTGTATATGTGTGTAAGTATGTGTGTATGGGTGTTGATGTATGTATGTGTGCGTGAGTATATGTGTGTAATTGCGTGGGTATATTGTGTATACGCTTGTGTTTATGTGTATATGCTTTCGTGTGTATGCGAGGGAGTGTGTATTTGATAGCGAAAGGGTGTGTGTCTGTCTGTGTGTGAGTGAGAGTGAAAGAGAGTGTGATATAGAGTGAATGAAAGATGGAGAGAGTTTCTTAATGGGTGAAATAGTGATTGCGAGAGGGAGAGAGAGAGAGAGAGAGAGAGAGAGAGAGAGAGAGAGAGAGAGAGAGAGAGAGAGAGAGAGAGAGAGAGAGAGAAAGTGAATGAGAGAGAGAGAGAGAGAGAGAGAGTGAGATTTAATCGCACGCATATCATGTAACATGCTATTCCATATGTTGTGTGTATTCTCATGTTCATATTATCATTTTAAATACCAATTGATGTTATAATGTATAATATGAACACATGTACATCACTCTAGAGTGAGCGAGAGAGTTAGGGTGTATGAGTGAGAGAGAGAGAGAGAGTTAATGAGTGTGAGTGTGTGTGTGTCTGTGTAATAGAGAGAGAGAGAGAGAGAGAGAGAGAGAGAGAGAGAGAGAGAGAAGAGAGAGAGAGAGCGATGAGTGCACGCATTCCTTTAACATGTCATTCCATATTTCTTGAGTATTTTAATCTTTCTCATTATCATTTTGTATGCCACTTGATTTTATCATATGTAATATAACATTACTATAATGTGAGTGAGAGCGTTAGTGTGTGAGAGAGAGAGAGAGAGAGAGAGAGAGAGAGAGAGAGAGAGAGAGAGAGAGAGAGAGAGTATGTGAGATAGAGAAGAGAGAGAGTATGAGAGAGAGAGAGAGAGAGAGAGAGAGAGAGAGAGAGAGAGAGAGAGAGAGAGAGAGAGAGAGAGAGAGAGAGAGAGAGAGAGTTAAATTGCATCACCAATTTGTTACGTTACACAATGTATATGTACACATTTTTCCTCCATTTCTTACAATTTTTGCGAGAATGCTCACGACAATCGTCAGTGTCTCTACTGTGTGTAAAGTGTGGGAGTTTGTTCTTATTAGTTTCAGTGATCATGTGAGGCATTATGTATGTGTCTAGATGTGAGGATGTGTGTGTGGGTGTGAATGTGAAGGATGTGTGTGTGTGTGTGGGTGTGGGTAATATATGTGTGGAGGAGTTGTGTGGGGATGGGGTGTGGGTTGATGCGTGATGTGTGGATGGGTGAAGGGATGTGTGGTCGGTGGGGGATGTATGTGAGTAAGGGATGTGTGTGTGTGGGAGGGGATATTTGGGAGGATGGTTGGAAGTATGTGGATGTTGGTTGGTTGGGGGTGTGGGTAGGGAATGTGTATTTGGGTGGGTGAATGGGTCTGTAGGAGATGTGTGTAGGTTGGGGGATGGGTGTGGGGGATGGGTTTGGGGTGTGGTCTGTGAATGAGTTATGTCTGTGTGGGTCTGAGTGTGTGAGTGTGGATGGGGTAAATGTGAGTGGGTGGAGGATGTATGTGTGGGTTGTGAGGATGTGTGTAGGTGGGGGATGTGTGGGTGGGTGGGGAGATGGGTGTGTGTGGGTGAGAGATGTGTGGGCGGGGATGTGTATGGGGAATGCATGTGGGGGATTTGTGTGTGTGTTGGGGAATGCATTTATGTGTGGGGTGTTGTGTGGGATGGGAGATGTGTGAGGGATGGGGGATGTGTGGGATGTGCGGGTGGATGAAGGATTATGTGAGCATGGGGGATGTGTGTTTGGCTGGGTGATTGGGGTGTGTGTGGGTGGGAGGGTAGATGAGAGATGCATGTGTTGATGGGTGGGTGGGTGATGTGTGGGTGTGAGTGGTCGAGGGATGCGTACGTGAGTGGATGGATGTGTGTGAGAGATGAATGTATGGGTGGATGATGTGTGTGTGGGTGGGAAGGTGGATGTGTGTGAGTGGGGTATATGTGGGTAGTGGGGTGTGTGTTTGTAGTTGGTGTGTGTTTTTGTATCAGGAATGGTAGATGGGTGAGGATTTGTGTATGGGTGGGGAGATTTGTGTGTGTATGTGAGTGTATGGGTGGTGAGATGTATAGTTAAGGGATTGGGATTGGGGATTGGAGATCGGGGGGAGGGTTGGTTGGCAAGTGGGTGGGTGGAGGATGTGTGGGAGGGTTAGTGTGTGTAGGTTGGGGGTGGGAGGGGATGTGTGTATGTGGGTGCGGGAGGTGTGGGTGGGGGATTGTGTGGGTGGGTGATATGTGTGTGTAAGTGGGGGATGTGTGGGTGGGTGCGGGTTTTGTGTGTGGGTAAGTGCAGGATATGTGAGTTGGCGGGAATATGTGTGTGAGGGTGTTGGATATGTGGGTGGGGGATGTGTATTTGGCTGAGTGGTTAGGGTTTGTGGGTGGGTGGTGGAGGATATGTGGGTGAGTGAATGTTGGTAGGTTATGGGATGGGTGGAGTATGTGTGCGTGTGGGTGGGGAAGATGTGTGGGTGGGTATGAATGGATGGTTGCATGCATGTGTGCCTTGGTTTGAGTGTGAGTGGGTGGGGTTTGTGTGTGGGGGGGGTGTGTGGTGGGTGAAAGATATATGTGTGTGTGTGTGGGGAGATGGTGTATGTGGGGTGTGTGTGAGATGTGTGAGTTGAGGATTGGGTGGATGGATGGGGTCATGTATGTGCCTGTAGGTTTATGTGTGGTTGGGTGGTGGATGTGTGTGTGGGGGACACGCGGATGGATAGGGGATGGTTGGGTGGGTGGGGGATTTGTCTCATAACATGGTAACATGCATTGTTTATGCTTACAACATTCATTTGACAATGTTTTTTCCTATGTGTATGCACTATGCACTGATTAACGAAAGATTAGTGATTGGAAGGACCGAATGTAAGACGGGCCTTGCGTATGGGTGTGTATGTGTAAGTGTGTGTAAATGTGTGTGTGTATGTGTACTTGTATGTGTAAGTATGTTTTGTATGTTTGTTTATGTGTGCGTACATATGTGTGTGTTTATATGTATGTGCGTGTGTATATGTGTGTATGTGCGTGTGTATATATGTGTATGTATGTGCATATGTTTGTGTGTATGTGTGCATGCATGCAGTGTATGCGAGGGAGTGTGTATGTGTGTGTATATGTGTGTAAGTATGTGTGTATGGGTGTTGATGTGTATATGTGTGCGTGAGTATATGTGTGTATTTGCGTATGTATATTGTGTATACGCTTGTGTTTATGTGTATATGCTTTCGTGTGTATGCGAGGGAGTGTGTATTTGATAGCGAAAGGGTGTGTGTCTGTCTGTGTGTGAGTGAGAGTGAAAGAGAGTGTGATATAGAGTGAATGAAAGATGGAGAGAGTTTCTTAATGGGTGAAATAGTGATTGCGAGAGAGAGAGAGAGAGAGGAGAGAGAGAGAGAGAGAGAGAAAGTGAGAGAGAACGTGAATGAGAGAGAGAGAGAGAGAGAGAGAGAGAGAGAGAGAGAGAGAGAGAGATTTAATCGCACGCATATCATGTAACATGCTATTCCATATGTTTTGTGTATTCTCATGTTCATATTATCATTTTAAATGCCAATTGATGTTATAATGTATAATATGAACACATGTACATCACTCTAGAGTGAGCGAGGGAGTTAGGGTGTATGAGTGAGAGAGAGAGAGAGTTAATGAGTGTGAGTGTGTGTGTGTCTGTGTAATAGAGAGAGAGAGAGAGAGAGAGAGAGAGAGAGAAATAGAGAGAGAGAGAGAGAGAGAGAGAGGGAGAGAGGGAGAGCGATGAGTGCACGCATTTCTTTAACATGTCATTCCATATTTCTTGAGTATTTTAATCTTTCTCATTATCATTTTGTATGCCACTTGATTTTATCATATGTAATATAACATTACTGTAATGTGAGTGAGAGCGTTAGTGTGTGTGTGTGAGAGAGAGAGAGAGAGAGAGAGAGAGAGAGAGAGAGAGAGAGAGAGAGTATGTGAGATAGAGAAGAGAGAGAGAGAAGAGAGAGAGAGAGAGAGAGAGAAGAGAGAGAGAGAGAGGAGGAGAGAGAGAGAGAGAGAGAGAGTTAAATTGCATCACCAATTTTTTACGTTACACAATGTATATGTACAAATTTTTCCTCCATTTCTTACAATTTTTGCGAGAATGCTCACGACAATCGTCAGTGTCTCTACTGTGTGTAAAGTGTGGGAGTTTGTTCTTATTAGTTTCAGTGATCATGTGAGGCATTATGTATGTGTCTAGATGTGAGGATGTGTGTGTGGGTGTGAATGTGAGGGATGTGTGTGTGTGTGGGTGTGGGTAATATATGTGTGGAGGAGTTGTCTGGGGGGGGGGGTGTTGGTTGATGCGTGATGTGTGGATGGGTGAAGGGATGTGTGGTCGGTGGGGGATGTATGTGAGTAAGGGATGTGTGTGTGTGGGAGGAGATATTTGGGAGGATGGTTGGAAGTATGTGGATGTTGGTTGGTTGGGGGTGTGGGTAGGGAATGTGTATTTGGGTGGGTGAATGGGTCTGTAGGAGATGTGTGTAGGTTGGGGGATGGGTGTGGGGGATGGGTTTGGGGGTGTGTCTGTGAATGAGATATGTCTGTGTGGGTCTGAGTGTGTGAGTGTGGATGGGGTAAATGTGAGTGGGTGGAGGATGTATGTGTGGGTTGTGAGGATGTTTGCAGGTGCGGGATTTGTGGGTGGGTGGGGAGATGTGTATGTGTGGGTGAGAGATGTGATGGGCGGGGATGTGTATGGGGAATGCATGTGGGGGATTTGTGTGTGTGTTGGGGAATGATTTATGTGTGGGTGTTGTGTGGGATGGGAGATGTGTGAGGGATGGGGGAGGTGTGGGATGTGCGGGTGGATGAAGGATTATGTAAGCATGGGGGATGTGTGTTTGGCTGGGTGATTGGGGTGTGTGTGGGTAGGAGGGTAGATGAGAGATGCATGTGTTGATGGGTGGGTGGGTGATGTGTGGGTGTGAGTGGTCGATGGATGAGTACGTGAGTGGATGGATGTGTGTGAGAGATGAATGTATGGGTGGGATGATGTGTGTGTGGGTGGGAAGGTGATGTGTGTGAGTGGGGTATATGTGGGTGGTGGGGTGTGTGTTTGTAGTTGGTGTGTGTTTTTGGATCAGGAATGTGTTGATGGGTGAGGATTTGTGTATGGGTGGGGATATTTGTGTGTGTATGTGAGTGTATGGGTGGTGAGATGTATAGATATGGGATTGTGATTGGGGATTGGAGATCGGGGGGAGGGGTGGTTGGCAAGTGTGTGGGTGGAGGATGTGTGGGAGGGTTAGTGTGTGTAGGTTTGGGGTGGGAGGGGATGTGTGTATGTGGGTGCGGGAGGTGTGGGTGGGGGATTGTGTGGGTGGGTGATATGTGTGTGTAAGTGGGGGATGTGTGGGTGGGTGCGGGTTTTGTGTGTGGGTAAGTGCAGGATATGTGAGTTGGCGGGAATATGTGTGTGAGGGTGTTGGATATGTGGGTGGGGGATGTGTATTTGGCTGAGTGGTTAGGGTTTGTGGGTAGGTGGTGGAGGATATGTGGGTGAGTGAGTGTTGGTAGGTTATGGGATGGGTGGAGTATGTGTGCGTGTGGGTGGGGAGATGTGTGGGTGGGTGTGAATGGATGGTTGCATGCATGTGTGCCTTGGTTTGTGTGTGAGTGGGTGGGGTTTGTGTGTGGGGGGTGTGTGGTGGGTGAAAGATATATATGTGTGTGTGTGTGGGGAGATGGTGTATGTTGGGGGTGTGTGGGATGTGTGAGTTGAGGATTGGGTGGATGGATGGGGTCATGTATGTGCCTGTAGGTTTATGTGTGGTTGGGTGGTGGATGTGTGTGTGGGGGACACGCGGATGGATAGGGGATGGTTGGGTGGGTGGGGGATTTGTCTCATAACATGGTAACATGCATTGTTTATGCTTACAACATTCATTTGACAATGTTTTTTCCTATGTGTATGCACTATGCACTGATTAACGAAAGATTAGTGATTGGAAGGACCGAATGTAAGACGGGCCTTGCGTATGGGTGTGTATGTGTAAGTGTGTGTAAATGTGTGTGTGTATGTGTACTTGTATGTAAGTATGTTTTGTATGTTTGTTTATGTGTGCGTACATATGTGTGTGTTTATATGTATGTGCGTGTGTATATGTGTGTATGTGCGTGTGTATATATGTGTATGTATGTGCATATGTTTGTGTGTATGTGTGCATGCATGCAGTGTATGCGAGGGAGTGTGTATGTGTGTGTGTATGTGTGTAAGTATGTGTGTATGGGTGTTGATGTATGTATGTGTGCGTGAGTATATGTGTGTATTTGCGTGGGTATATTGTGTATACGCTTGTGTTTATGTGTATATGCTTTCGTGTGTATGCGAGGGAGTGTGTATTTGATAGCGAAAGGGTGTGTGTCTGTCTGTGTGTGAGTGAGAGTGAAAGAGAGTGTGATATAGAGTGAATGAAAGATGGAGAGAGTTTCTTAATGGGTGAAATAGTGATTGCGAGAGGGAGAGAGAGAGAGAGAGAGAGAGAGAGAGAGAGAGAGAGAGAGAGAGAAAGTGAATGAGAGAGAGAGAGAGAGAGAAAGTGAATGAGAGAGAGAGAGAAAGAGAGAGAGAGAGAGAGATTTAATCGCACGCATATCATGTAACATGCTATTCCATATGTTGTGTGTATTCTCATGTTCATATTATCATTTTAAATACCAATTGATGTTATAATGTATAATATGAACACATGTACATCACTCTAGAGTGAGCGAGAGAGTTAGGGTGTATGAGTGAGAGAGAGAGAGAGAGAGTTAATGAGTGTGAGTGTGTGTGTGTGTCTGTGTAATAGAGAGAGAGAGAGAGAGAGAGAGAGAGAGAGAGAGAGAGAGAGAGAGAGAGAGAGAGCGATGAGTGCACGCATTCCTTTAACATGTCATTCCATATTTCTTGAGTATTTTAATCTTTCTCATTATCATTTTGTATGCCACTTGATTTTATCATATGTAATATAACATTACTATAATGTGAGTGAGAGCGGTAGTGTGTGTGTGAGAGAGAGAGAGAGAGAGAGAGAGAGAGAGAGAGAGAGAGAGAGAGAGAGAGAGAGAGAGTATGTGAGATAGAGAAGAGAGAGAGAGAAGAGAGAGAGAGAGAGAGAGAGAGAGAGAGAGAGAGAGAGAGAGAGAGAGAGAGAGAGAGAGAGAGAGAGTTAAATTGCATCACCAATTTTTTACGTTACACAATGTATATGTACAAATTTTTCCTCCATTTCTTACAATTTTTGCGAGAATGCTCACGACAATCGTCAGTGTCTCTACTGTGTGTAAAGTGTGGGAGTTTGTTCTTATTAGTTTCAGTGATCATGTGAGGCATTATGTATGTGTCTAGATGTGAGGATGTGTGTGTGGGTGTGAATGTGAGGGATGTGTGTGTGTGTGTGTGGGTGTGGGTAATATATGTGTGGAGGAGTTGTCTGGGGGGGGGGGGTGTGTGGTTGATGCGTGATGTGTGGATGGGTGAAGGGATGTGTGGTCGGTGGGGGATGTATGTGAGTAAGGTATGTGTGTGTGTGGGAGGGGCATATTTGGGAGGATGGTTGGAAGTATGTGGATGTTGGTTGGTTGGGGGTGTGGGTAGGGAATGTGTATTTGGGTGGGTGAATGGGTCTGTAGGAGATGTGTGTAGGTTGGGGGATGGGTGTGGGGGATGGGTTTGGGGTGTGTCTGTGAATGAGTTATGTCTGTGTGGGTCTGAGTGTGTGAGTGTGGATGGGGTAAATGTGAGTGGGTGGAGGATGTATGTGTGGGTTGTGAGGATGTGTGTAGGTGGGGGATGTGTGGGTGGGTGGGGAGATGGGTGTGTGTGTGGGTGAGAGATGTGTGGGCGGGGATGTGTATGGGGAATGCATGTGGGGGATTTGTGTGTGTGTGTTGGGGAATGCATTTATGTGTGGGGTGTTGTGTGGGATGGGAGATGTGTGAGGGATGGGGGATGTGTGGGATGTGCGGGTGGATGAAGGATTATGTGAGCATGGGGGATGTGTGTTTGGCTGGGTGATTGGGGTGTGTGTGGGTGGGAGGGTAGATGAGAGATGCATGTGTTGATGGGTGGGTGGGTGATGTGTGGGTGTGAGTGGTCGAGGGATGCGTACGTGAGTGGATGGATGTGTGTGAGAGATGAATGTATGGGTGGATGATGTGTGTGTGGGTGGGAAGGTAGATGTGTGTGAGTGGGGTATATGTGGGTAGTGGGGTGTGTGTTTGTAGTTGGTGTGTGTTTTTGGATCAGGAATGTGTTGATGGGTGAGGATTTGTGTATGGGTGGGGAGATTTGTGTGTGTATGTGAGTGTATGCGTGGTGAGATGTATAGTTAAGGGATTGGGATTGGGGATTGGAGATCGGGGGGAGGGGTGGTTGGCAAGTGTGTGGGTGGAGGATGTGTGGGAGGGTTAGTGTGTGTAGGTTTGGGGTGGGAAGGGATGTGTGTATGTGGGTGCGGGAGGTGTGGGTGGGGGATTGTGTGGGTGGGTGATATGTGTGTGTAAGTGGGGGATGTGTGGGTGGGTGCGGGTTTTGTGTGTGGGTAAGTGCAGGATATGTGAGTTGGCGGGAATATGTGTGTGAGGGTGTTGGATATGTGGGTGGGGGATGTGTATTTGGCTGAGTGGTTAGGGTTTGTGGGTGGGTGGTGGAGGATATGTGGGTGAGTGAGTGTTGGTAGGTTATGGGATGGGTGGAGTATGTGTGCGTGTGGGTGGGGAGATGTGTGGGTGGGTATGAATGGATGGTTGCATGCATGTGTGCCTTAGTTTGAGTGTGAGTGGGTGGGGTTTGTGTGTGTGGGGGGGGTGTGTGGTGGGTGAAAGATATATATGTGTGTGTGTGGGGAGATGGTGTATGTGGGGGGTGTGTGGGATGTGTGAGTTGAGGATTGGGTGGATGGATGGGGTCATGTATGTGCCTGTAGGTTTATGTGTGGTTGGGTAGGTGGATGTGTGTGTGGGGGACACGCGGATGGATAGGGGATGGTTGGGTGGGTGGGGGATTTGTCTCATAACATGGTAACATGCATTGTTATGCTTACAACATTCATTTGACAATGTTTTTTCCTATGTGTATGCACTATGCACTGATTAACGAAAGATTAGTGATTGGATGGACCGAATGTAAGACGGGCCTTGCGTATGGGTGTGTAAATGTGTGTGTGTATGTGTACTTGTATGTGTAAGTATGTTTTGTATGTTTGTTTATGTGTGCGTACATATGTGTGTGTTTATATGTATGTGCGTGTGTATATGTGTGTATGTGCGTGTGTATATATGTGTATGTATGTGCATATGATTGTGTGTATGTGTGCATGCATGCAGTGTATGCGAGGGAGTGTGTATGTGTGTGTATATGTGTGTAAGTATGTGTGTATGGGTGTTGATGTGTGTATGTGTGCGTGAGTATATGTGTGTATTTGCGTATGTATATTGTGTATACGCTTGTGTTTATGTGTATATGCTTTCGTGTGTATGCGAGGGAGTGTGTATTTGATAGCGAAATGGGTGTGTGTCTGTCTGTGTGTGAGTGAGAGTGAAAGAGAGTGTGATATAGAGTGAATGAAAGATGGAGAGAGTTTCTTAATGGGTGAAATAGTGATTGCGAGAGAGAGAGAGAGAGAGAGAGAGAGAGAGAGAGAGAGAGAGAGAGAGAGAGAGAGAGAGAGGAGAGAGAAGTGAATGAGAGAGAGAAAGAGAGAGAGTGAGATTTAATCGCACGCATATCATGTAACATGCTATTCCATATGTTGTGTGTATTCTCATGTTCATATTATCATTTTAAATGCCAATTGATGTTATAATGTATAATATGAACACATGTACATCACTCTAGAGTGAGCGAGGGAGTTAGGGTGTATGAGTGAGAGAGAGAGAGAGAGAGTTAATGAGTGTGAGTGTGTGTGTGTCTGTGTAATAGATAGAGAGAGAGAGAGAGAGAGATAGAGAGAGAAATAGAGAGAGAGAGAGAGAGAGAGAGAGAGAGAGAGAGAGAGAGAGAGAGAGAGAGAGAGAGAGAGAGAGAGGGAGAGCGATGAGTGCACGCATTCCTTTAACATGTCATTCCATATTTCTTGAGTATTTTAATCTTTTTCATTATCATTTTGTATGCCACTTGATTTTATCATATGTAATATAACATTACTGTAATGTGAGTGAGAGCGTTAGTGTGAGAGAGAGAGAGAGAGAGAGAGAGAGAGAGAGAGTATGTAAGATAGAGAAGAGAGAAGAGAGAGAGAAGAGAGAGAGAGAGAGAGAGAGAGAGAGGAGAGAGAGAGAGAGAGAGAGGAGAGAGAGAGAGAGAGAGAGAGAGTTAATTAATGCATCACCTAATTTGTTACGTTACACAATGTATATGTACACATTTTTCCTCCACTTTCTTACATTTTTGCGAGAATGCTCACGACAATCGTCAGTGTCTCTACTGTGTGTAAAGTGTGGGAGTTTGTTCTTATTAGTTTCAGTGATCATGTGAGGCATTATGTATGTGTCTAGATGTGAGGATGTGTGTGTTGGGTGTGAATGGGAAGGATGTGTGTGTGTGTGTGGGTGTGGGTAATATATGTGTGGAGGAGCTTGTGTGGGGAGGGTGTGGGTGATGCGTGATGTGTGGATGGGTGAAGGGATGTGTGGTCGGTGGGGGATGTATGTGAGTAAGGGATGTGTGTGTGTGGGAGGGGATATTTGGGAGGATGGTTGGAAGTATGTGGATGTTGGTTGGTTGGGGGTGTGGGTAGGGAATGTGTATTTGGGTGGGTGAATGGGTCTGTAGGAGATGTGTGTAGGTTGGGGGATGGGTGTGGGGGATGGGTTTGGGGGTGTGTCTTTGAATGAGATATGTCTGTGTGGGTCTGAGTGTGTGAGTGTGGATGGGGTAAATGTGAGTGGGTGGAGGATATATGTGTGGGTTGTGAGGATGTGTGTAGGTGGGGGATGTGTGGGTGGGTGGGGGAGATGGGTGTGTGTGGGTGAGAGATGTGTGGGCGGGGATGTGTATGGGGAATGCATGTGGGGGATTTGTGTGTGTGTGTTGGGAATGTGTGGGGTGTTGTGTGGGATGGGAGATGTGTGAGGGATGGGGGATGTGTGGGATGTGCGGGTGGATGAAAGGATTATGTATAGCACTGGGGGATGTGTGTTTGGCTGGGTGATTGGGGTGTGTGTGGGTGGGAGGGTCGATGAGAGATGCAGTGTTGATGGGTGGGTGGGTGATGTGTGGGTGTGAGTGGTCGAGGGATGCGTACGTGAGTGGATGGATGTGTGTGAGAGATGAATGTATGGGGGATGATGTGTGGTGGGTGGGAAGGTGGATGTGTGTGAGTGGGTATATGTGGGTGGTGGAGTGTGTGTTTGTAGTTGGTGTGTGTTTTTGGATCAGGAATGTGTTGATGGGTGAGGATTTGTGTATGGGTGGCGAGATTTGTGTGTGTATGTGAGTGTATGGGTGGTGAGATGTATAGTTAAGTGATTGTGATTGGGGATTGGAGATCGGGTGGGAGGAGTGGTTGGCAAGTGGGTGGGTGGAGGATGTGGGAGGGTTAGTGTGTGTAGATTGGGGGTGGGAGAGGATGTGTGTGTAGGTTGGTGGTGGGAGGGGATGTGTGTATGTGGGTGCGGGAGGTGTGGGTGGGGGATTGTGTGGGTGGGTGATATGTGTGTGTAAGTGGGGTATGTGTGGGTGGGTGCGGTTTTGTGTGTGGGTAAGTGCAGGATATGTGAGTTGGCGGGAATATGTGTGTGAGTGTGTTGGATATGTGGTTGGGGGATGTGTATTTGGCTGAGTGGTTGGGGTTTGTGGGTGGGTGGTGGAGGGTATGTGGGTGGGTGAGTGTTGGTAGGTTATGGGATGGGTGGAGTATGTATGCGTGTGTGTGGGGAGATGTGTGAAGGTGGGGAGATGTGTGGGTGGGTATGGATGGATGGTTGCATGCATGTGTGCCTTGGTTTGTGTGTGTGGGTGGGTGGGGGATGTGTGTGGGAGATGTGTGGTGGGTGAAAGATATGTGTGTGTGTGTGGGGAGATGGTGTATGTGGTGGGGGGGTGTGTGGGATGTGTGGGTTGGGGATTGGGTGGATGGATGGGGTCATGTATGTGCCTGTAGGTATGTGTGTGGTTGGGTGGTGGATGTGTGTGTGGGGGACACGCGGATGGATAGGGGATGGTTGGGTGGGTGGGAGATTTGTCTCATAACATGGTAACATGCATTGTTTATGCTTACAACATTCATTTGACAATGTTTTTTTCCTACGTGTATGCACTATGCACTGATTAACGAAAGATTAGTGATTGGAAGGACCGAATGTAAGACGGGCCTGCGTTCCCAAACTGTTACCCTTCGAAAATAAAGTTCGTTCTCTCTCTCTCTCTCTCTCTCTCTCTCTCTCTCTCTCTCTCTCTCTCTCTCTCTCTCTCTCTCTCTCTCTCTCTCTCTCTCTCTCTTCCCCCCCCCCCCCCTCCAAATATTCATTCAGCAGCCTTTGATTGTTTCAAGCAACATGAATTGTTCCTCCCAGACTTTTTCTTGATGTGTCCGTGTCAGTACGGCAGACAACCAGACAGACAAACATACATAGATGGAGATAGACAGGTGGACAGACGGATGGTTGAAAAGATTGGTAGAATGGTGGGCGGATATATGATGGATAGATAGATTAAAAGACAGACCGGCCGATCGATTAACCGATCTATCATTGATCGACAGAGAGACGGACCGACAGATAAATAGGTTGATAGATAGATAGACAGACAGACAAAAGGATAGACGGACAGACAGATAGACAGACAGACAGGCGGGACTGTGACTATGCTCTGTGTGTTATTCTAGTTGTCTAACGAAGAGTTCTACAGTGAACACCGTCGTAGGATACGCCCTCTGCGTTATAGCTCTCCAGATCATATTAGTTATTACAACCATACGGGCTATGTCCACGCTTCAGTGCATAGACTCCAGAAAAGGCCAAATACACATAATTGCATGTTCCTAAATGCGCCCCAGTAACAGTTCACCCCAATATATTAAATTCGGAGATCTCGATTCAGTAAACCCGGCAATAGAATGGGGCAGATCTTCAGGTGAATCTGAGAAAGGAAATCCACGTGGTCTAATTAAGGCACCAGCTGATTTTATCGTAAGGGGACCTCCATTAACGGGGCCAACTTTCTGTGGATATGTATTGTTCGCTGGTGACAATTGTGGTATTATTGTCGTGAGGGTGACGCTAAAACAGTATGCAGGAACTTCATGCTGGAAGCAAGTACAGAAGTCACTGCTAGCAACCCTTGACTGTGTTGCACACGTATGGCTGCGGAAATTGACAACAAAGAACAGTAGAAGGTAGCAATGAACATACACAGAAACAACAGAAACATGACTGTTGTTATTTTTATAGTTTCTGACTGGGAGGTTTAGTGTGTAGATCTGGCTACACAAGTTTGTAAAACTACTATAGTCTGTCCAGAAATGAATGCCGTCTTTCACGATCAATTATTTTGAAAACTGTCTGATGCATCGTTATGAAATTTTTCCTGCCGTCTCATATTTACCCCCACCCAAGGAATATGTCTTTAATAGGTTCAAAAGCAACTAAATCATGGAAAGCGGCGACATTACTTTGATGTTTTGGTGAAAAACTAGTGATTTCTCGATAACAAACTTGTTTTACAGTAATGAATGCCCTACCAATTCAGATGACGACACAAGGCGTATCCGGATTCGTATGGGAGTGGGTACAATGCTGCTGAGACGGAACATGATTACATGTTTTGCACGACGAATATAGATGTGAATGTCTCTGTATTGGGCTTCCTTCACAACGGTCAAGATGCTGGTCTTCTTTTCATTAAAGTTTATAGAATTATTCGTATGTTCGTGTGTTGTCCCCTCATTTGACAACGTGTTTCTTCTCACGTTTCTTGTTATGCTACAATATGTCAGTTCCCACCACAATATTACTCTTCTGTTGGTATTCAATGCGTTGAGTGTGTGAGTGTTTGTGTGTGTGTGTTTTTTTTTTCCAATACAGTTGTTTGTCACCGCTGAGGGCTTGCGGAATTGAAAATTCATCACTGTGGAATACAAACTGTTGCCATTGACATTATGCTGATGCTGTAATGTTTAGGGCCTGCAATTCTTCTGAATATTTATAGCAAAATATCCCAGTTGGTGTGCACGTGGATTAAGGTCTGCGATCTGCTCAGACCTTAATCTGTGTCGGACGATTCCAGTAGGTTGATGACTCCTCTCGGTTGCATAAAATTAAATCCATCCTTTCTTCAATAATCCTCTTCCTCTTTCAACACATGGTCCTCACATTTTTCCAGTAACTTTTATCAATATTTAATAGCGCGGACTGGATTAGTATTCTGACGTCAGACAATTTGAATATAGTATTGTCAGCTGCCACCTGTCCTTTAATTTTAACCCACACAAGTTCTATAGGGTTAAAATGAGAATGGTACAGAGAAAGTCTCAAACACCCATGACGATACTTTTCTATCAACTTGTCGATTTGATATTTCTTGCTTTTTGGCGTCTGTTTTACAAGGGACATCAATTATAGCTAGAAATACGTTTCTGTAAATGGTGTGTTTTCCATTCGGAGTCATATCTTTATAGCTCCCTTTGTGCTCGATGCTGTACGTATTTTGTCTTCTTGGGCATCAACATTGATATCATGCATTTTCCATAACTGGACACGACGGTCTATCTAGGGATGGAAGCACAGTATTCTCGAGCCAATCTCTAAATACATTACCATTCATCTTATTACGATAATCCCTATTGTCTGTATGCTTTGATACGAACACGAACCCAGCATTCTGTTGTAAGCCATTATGCGTATTACCAGCATGGGCCATGACCAAAAGTTGTCCTATACTACTGGGCACATATCGCTTTATCTGTTCATCCACTGATTGCCATTCCTTTTCACTTGTGTGGTGCGTATTGATCCACATTTCATCCAAACACACTATGCCATAATTTTCTTTGCACATTTCCCTTATTTCACGTAGGTATCTGCTTCTCATGGCTCCTAAATGCGGTTGCTCGCAAAGATTATTTCTACCGCCCTTGTACTTTCAAATAGTGAATATAATGTCCTTATAATTTTCTACAAAGTTGTTTTGGATAGCTCTATGTTCTTGTTCTTTCTCAACCAAACCCTAAGTTTTCTTACAGTCACTGTTTCTTTGGCATCCAGCATTTATATAATAGCTCTCCTTATGACATCCTTGTCAGAGCTGTCTACAATTGCCTTTCTTGCACTCATCGAAGAAATGACCGTTTACTCAAACCAATGCATGCACTGTTCTTTTTTCGGAATTTGTAATAGTATGAAACAGTTTCCTGCGATCAGCTTCTTTACAAAAAATATGTGTACAGCTTTATAGCGATGCTTTGAAGTATACAAAATTTCACATTCAATCCCTTTGAACGATATTCACACATTCAGATGTTACCGATAAGTGGTAAAGTGTAAAAAAAAAAATAATCAGGTTTCATGAAAGAACCCACATATTGACAACACCTTGAACACTCCCAGTTTAAACAGCGCTTTGGTTCTTGCCACAAGGCCAATCCCGTGAACATGGAGAATATTCAACACCGAACGCTGATTTTCTGGCTGAAGGTGTAATATATTTAAAATTATGGACTTAATCTCTGACCTGTAAATTATTTACCGCATATAAACAAACATTGAAATCTGCTGTACAATCTCCAGAACAAAACATTTTTTGTTGGGTGGACATAATGATAAGGTTACATGCTAAATCTCATCATTTTCCTTCAGCTGGTTACTGAGATATGGAATTTTATATGGAGGCAACCAAATGTAAAATCACTATAATTCATATTTTTAGTTAGTAGGACTTCTTGTTAAATTATTTAGTTAGTAACACTACACATGCCGGCTTCCTGGCTTAGAGGTTAGCGACTTTTCTCCGTAATCTCGTATACTCTCGTAAGTAACGTGACAACGGTGAGAATCAGCAGTGGTTCAAATCGGGTCGGTAACTTACGGGGTATGTGAGCCGGCCGCTCAGAAATCAATGGCAAACTACTGAGCGTAATCTTGCCAAGAAATCAACAATCAGCTGAAATATGTTGATGTTGACAGCGGTGTCCTTTAAAGAATATGCAAACATTTTTTTTCTTCTAAACACTAAATATGAAACTAGTTGGTAAAACATCTGATTAAAATATTTAGTAATAGTTCTTGTAAAATTATTTAGTTAGTATAACTCTGATTAATCCATTTTGCTTGTTAAACCTCTGATTTAAATATTTATTAGCACTTTTGGCTAACAAAAATTTAGTAAGTAACTTTTTTTAAGAACTTAGTAAAGCTTCTTGTAACAATAATTGGTTACTTAATGTTATGGTAAAATATTTAGTAACGCTTCTTGTTAAGCTACTTAGTTAAACTTTTAGTTAAAATATTTAGTAAAACTTCTTGTTAAAATATTTAATAACTCTTCTGGTTAAAATATTTAGTTAGTTAATCTTCTGCTTAAAGTGTTTAGATAGTTAAACTTCTGGTTAAGTTAATTAGCTAGCTAAACTTCTTGTTAAAATATTTAGTTAGATAAATTTTTGGTTAAAATATTTAGAAACTCTTCTTGTTAAAATATTTAGATTGCTTAAACTCCAGTTTAAAATGTTTAGTTAGTTAAACTTCTGGTAAGCCATCTAGTAAAACTTCTGATTAAACTATACAGTAAAACGTATAATTAAACTATATAGAAAAACGTATGATTAAACTAAAACTTCAAAGTTATAAGTTTACAGAGGACATAATAATTGTTCAACCATAGATCTGAAGCACTTTCATTAGCTATGCCAGACTACTTATCAACTGGAACGTCCAGTATGACAGTACAGGGCAAGATGTGGTGAGTAAAATAAGACGTGACAAGCGCAGAACGTTTCAGGGCAGGAAAAAAAGCTGGGAGCAGCCACCGTGGTGGAGTTTCGAGGTGGAGAAGGCTTTGGTGGATAAGCGTAGTGCTGTAAGGAGATGGCAAAATGCCAAGAAGAACAGAGTTGGTCATCCTAGTCCCTGCTTGCACTTAGAAAGAGAGATGCACACAAAAGTAAGCTACTTCAAAAAACTGGTCAAGGTTGTTAAAAGCGAAAAATGGGCAGAGGTGTGTCAAAGAGTAAGCACAGACAAGTCACTGAAATTGTTCTGGCGACTACATAAAAGCATGAGTGGTGTAGTCAAGAATAAGAGCATTTCTGACTTCCAAGGTGCTGACCTCATCTGGCAGAGGACTGACGAGGACAAGGGCAAAGCCCTCTTTGAACGCTACCTTGAGCAGATCAACCAGACAGACATGGGAGGCCGAAATCTGGCCAAGGAGGTCACCTCAGACAGATGCAAGGCCCAGAACACCTCGGATGAAGACACAGTGACAGTGAAAGAAATCAAGGCTGTGCTTCGACGATCAAAAAACAGTGCTCCAGGTCCTGATGGCATAAGATACGACGATATAAATAGGTGTACCGACAATGAGCTGGAGAAACTAGCAGACATGTACAACAACAGTATAGGGAGTGCTAGCATCAAGGAGGAATGGTTACACAGCTATCTGATTCCCTTGCCGAAGCCTGACAAAGACCACAAAAAAATTCAGGGATATCGAATTATAACCATGCAGAATACAATAGACAAGCTGCTGGAGAAGGTAATTGCCAGGAAAATATCAAGCCAACTAGAGAGGCAAGGTGTTTTCCCACCCACCCTGGGTGGGTACCGTCCAAAAAGAGAAACCTGGACCAATGCAGCAGTCTTTGCCCAGAATGTCTATGAAGGTTTCCACTCAGGCACTGAAACCGTTGCTGCAGCGATTGATCTTGAGGACGCATACAACAGAGTACCACTGGATTTTTTAATGTTTCAGCTTCTCGAACTAAACGTAAGTCCATTCCTCCTTAGTTGGATCGCTGCAGCCCTCTTCCAACGGAAAGTAGTTTTTAGATGTGGCAGTTGGACTTCGGAACCAACAACAATACATCCTGGCCTACCACAGGGATCACCATTATCTCCGGTACTGTTCAACGCCTACACAGTGAGAATCACCAGTGAGCAGATCACTGGACCTGGCAGGACATTGTCATATGCCGATGATGTTTTAGTGTATCGTCAGGGTTAGGATAGAGAGGAGGTTGCTGTGGAACTACAAACCGAACTCAATCGCATAAGTACTTGGTGTGATGAAGCTGGGGCAATGGTCAACCCAACAAAGGCAACAGTGACTTGGTTCTCGTTGAATAATCATATTGTCAACACTCCAACACCAACTGTAATGCTGTGTTCAGAGACGGTGGAAAGAACGCAGGCAATGAATTACCTGGGGATACGGTTTGATCGAAGCCTTGCTTATAATGTGCACATAGACCAGGTGATAACAAAGGCCAAGCGGGGTTTGGCAGCGATGCGGGTGATGGCGGCAGCAAACTGTGAGCAGCGCCATCTATGTCTTCTGTACGAGGGGCTGGTCATGTCTGTTTTGGAGTATGCAATGGCAATCCTGACTCTCAGCCATAAGCAGATAGAAAGGATGGAAAGGATACAGAATGAAGCTATGCGCATTATTCTTGGATGTACAAGAGATACAGCATGCAGGGCGATGCGCTACCTTCTTGATTTTCCAACCATTGAAGAGAGAATACAAGGTTGCAGGGCACGCGCCTACCTCAGAATTAACGCAAACACACAACATCCACTGCATAGTGAAATTAGGAAGGTGAAGGGCAGCAGGTTAAAAAGAGGACGGTCGTGGATGGGTCAAGCCGAAGACATTCTTCAACAGGTGTGTTCACTTGAGGACTTAGAACCTGGCGAGGAGTGGGTGCAAGTGCCAACAGACTTCTGCACATCCTTTTCAGTTTGCATCCAACTAGATAGAAAATGCAGACAAGAAAATCCGGCTGCTGTTGAGGCGGAAGTACAAGCGTTGATTTTCGAGAATTCGCTAGACGGTGACGCGGTCATCTACACAGATGGGTCGGTCGTCCGACATGTGAGAAGCTCATGGGCCTTTACAGCTCGGGCCGGAGGGAGAATTGTGAAGGAGGACTCTGGTGCTTTCACTGAAACCACAAGTAGCCTGACCATGGAAGTCATGGCAGTAAGTAAAGCAATAACATGGCTCGAGACACAGACATTCACTAGGGCTTGTTTCCTCAGCGACTCAATGAACATGATCAAGAGGATAGAGGAGGGATCGATCCGAAGAGAATGGTTGCTGCCTCTGGAGCGGTCTCGACTGGCAAAGATTAGTTTCATCTTCGTGCCAGGGCATGCGGGAGTACAAGGAAATGAGCGGGCTGACAAGCTCGCAGGTGAGGCTACTGTGGAGGGCGGACGCGCCATGGACCAGGCCGACATCTTGAATGCTCTACGAGAAGTAAGACTTTTGCGAGAACCAAGTGATGACTGTGAATCTACAACAATGGCCAGACTGCGAGAGCAGCAAATTAAAAGAGGGGTGGCCAAACAAGAACACTACGCAGAAGACAAAGAATATTGATAAACCAACACAGAACTGGCGTCGTTAGCCGCTACACGTTGCGGGATTTGCTGAGGAGGGGATCCGAGCACTTATGGACTGAATGGTTCGATGTGCAATGAGGATGATCTGTCGACTAACTAACTAACTAACTACTTATCAACTACTGGTGGTCACTCAAGAACACCGTTTTGCACACGCAAAATATACTCGTAATCAACA
The DNA here is from genome assembly GCA_014155875.1 of Cepaea nemoralis. Taxonomy (NCBI): domain Eukaryota; kingdom Metazoa; phylum Mollusca; class Gastropoda; order Stylommatophora; family Helicidae; genus Cepaea; species Cepaea nemoralis. The sequence continues at coordinate 254,741 of JACEFZ010010960.1, read as the reverse complement.
ATGTAATAAGATATACCGATGAAACAGAATTGACTGCAGAAAGTAAACAGGATCTGCAGCATTTAGTGGATGCAGTTATTGGACACAATGGGCAGCTAGGGTAAGCATCAAAGTTTCAGAGCACAGAAAATATGATCATCTCGAAAAAGAAAGAAATAACACAATTTAACATCGAAGTAAACAGTAAAATGCCTTAAAAAGGTGAATCGGAACAAGTATCTTGGAGGAGTCATAAATTATGATAAAAGATGCCTTCTAAAGATTGGAACAAGATTAGAGATGGAAGAGGCAGCCTTTTGAAACATGGGAAAAGAAACTCATCATTTAGAAGCTGTCAAGTACAGTGAGAAAAAGAGTATAACAAGTCTTAAAAGTCGAGAGGATCGTCTTCATTGCCCCAGGATTTATCTCATATGTCTCGGTCTCTTTATGCAGGGTGACCTGCCGAAAGTGTCCCACAAAGCACGAACTCCGTAGCTCCAGCGACGACCCTCAAGAGTCTCCGAGAAACATGCACTCACGAACAGTCTGGTGTGTATGCTCTGTGGGACTGAGAAAAAGCACAGCAACAGTCTGGTGGGGTGCAGCTCTCTTGGTTTGAAGGGAAAGTATAGAAACAGTCTGGTTTGGTGCAGCTTTCTTGGTTTCAAGTGAAAGCATAGCAACAGTCTGATGTTGTGCAGGGTTTCTTGGTTTGAAGTAAAAGTACAGCAACAGTCTGGTGTGGTGCAGCTCTCTGGGATTGAGGGAAAGTATAGCAACAGTCGGATCTGGGGGAAGCTCTCTGTGATTGAAGGGAAAGTATAACAACAGTCTGATGTGGGGCAGCGCTCTGTGATTGAGGGGAAAGTACAGCAATAGTCTGGTGTGGGGCAGCTTTCTGGGATTGAGAGGAAAGCACAGCAACAGTCTGGTGAGGTGCAGCTCTCTGGGGTTGAGCGGAAAGTACAGCAACAGTCTGGTGTGGTACAGTTCTCCGTGGCTGAGGGGAACATACAGCAACAGTCTGGTGTAGTGTAGATCCCTGGTAGTGCGGCGAAAGTATAGCAACAGTCTGGTGTGGTGCAGCTCCATGGGATTGACGGGAGAGCACAGCAAAAGTCTGGTGTGGAGCAGCTCTCTTGGTTTTAAGTGAAAGTGCAGCAACTGCCTGGTGTGGTGCAGCTCTCTTGGTTTGAAAGGAAAGTACAGAAACCATCGGGTGTGGTTCAGCTCTCTTGATTTGAAGGAAACGTATAGCAACAGTCTGGTGTGGTGCAGCTCTCTGGAATTGCGGGAAAGTACAGCAACAGTCTGATGTGGGGCAGCTCTCTTGGATTGAATGGGAAATACAACAATAGTCAGGTGAGGTGCAGCTCTCTGGGGTTGAGTGGAAAGTACAGTAATAGTCTAGTGTGATACAGCTCACTGTGGTTGAGGGGAAAATACAGCAACAGTCTGGTGTGGTGCAGCTCTCTGGGTTGAGTGAGAAGTAAAGCAACAGTTTGGTGTGGTACAGTTCTTTGTGGTTGAGGGGAACGTACAGCAACAGTCTAGTGTAGTATAGATCCCTGGCATTGAGGGGAAAGTGTAGCAACAGTTTGGTGTGTTGCAGTTCCATGGGATTGAGGGGAGAGCACAGCAATAGCCTGGTGTGGTGAAGCTCCATGGGATTGAGGGGAGAGCACAGCAACAGTCTGGTGTGGTGCAGCTCCATGGGATTGAGGGGAGAGCACAGCAACAGCCTGGTGTGGTGCAGCTCTCTGGAATTGAGGGGAAACTAGAGCAACAGTCTGGTGTGGTATGCTGTCTGGGATTGAGGGGAAAGTACAGCAACAGTCTGGTATGATATACTCTCTATGATTGAGAGGAAAGTACAGCAACAGTCTAGTGTGGTGCAGCTCTCTTTGAAGGGAAAGTATAGAAACAGTCTGGTGTGGTGCAGCTTTCTTGGTTTTGAGTGAAAGTGCAGCAATTGCCTGGTGTGGCGCAGCTCACTTGGTTTGAAGGGAAAGTACAGCAACAGTCAGGTGTGGTGCAGCTTTCTTGGTTTAAAGTGAAAGTACAGCAACAGTCTGGTGTGGTGCAGCTCTCTGGGATTGAGGGAAAGTACAGCAACAGTCTGATGCGGGGCAGCTCTCTGGGATTGAGGGGAACATACAGCAATAGTCTGGTGAGGTGCAGCTCTCTGGGGTTGTATGGAAAGTACAGTAATAGTCTAGTGTGGTACAGCTGTCTGTGGTTGAGGGGAACATACAGCAATAGTCTGGTATGGTGCAGCTCTCTGGGGTTGTATGGAAAGTATAGTAATAGTCTCTTGTGGTACAGCTGTCTGTGGTTGAGGAGAAAGTACAGCAACAGTCTGGTGCGGTGTAGCTCCCTGGGATTGAGGGGAGAGTACAGCAATAGTCTGGTGTTGTGCAGCTCTCTGGGATTGAGGGGAAAGTACAACAACAGTCTGGTGTGGTGTAGTTCTCTGGGGTTGAGGGGAAAGTACAGCAACAGTCGTGTGTGTTATGCTCAATGGGATTGAGGGGTAAGTACAGCAACAGTCTGGTGTGGTTTTCTCTCTGGGATTGAGGGGAAAGTACATCAAAAGAATCAAAAGACCTAGTGTCTGGAGAAGCTGATTCAGCGAATTCAAAACGTAGAGTCTAATGCAGACAGACGTGTACTTAGACCGGCACAGTACGATCAGCATGGCTCCCTGGTTACTGGAGAAGGGGACTGGGAACATATGAGAATGTCCCGAGTGCAATACTGTTGGTTCTTGAGTTCATTTATCATTTTTCATATTCATGGTAAACATTATTGCTGGAACTTTCGGTGAAACTGTTTGTGACGTCTGGTGAATATGTTTAGCATGCTTTCTGTCACATTATTGTTTGAGTGACTGGCGTAATTGTTTTTTACAGAATTCTGGTAAAACTATTGCGGAAAATGTATATCATTACATCTACTTCTAGTGAAACTATTGCTAAAACTGTATATCATTACATTACATCTACTTCTTTAAAACTATTGCTGAAACTACATCATTACATCTATTTCTGGTAAACTATTGCTGAAACTGTACATCATTACATCTACTTCTGGTGAAACTATTGCTGGCACGTCTATCCAACCCATGTATTATGGCTTCGTGTGACAGCTTATTATAAAACTTCTGCGTTCCATGGCTTTGGTTGTTGGGATTTCTGGTGAAACTGTTTATCATGAGTGCACAAGTGAGAGTGTTGATCATGACTTATGGTCACACTGTTGCTGGAACCTTGATTGACACTGTTTGTCTGTGACGTCTAGTGAAACTACTGCCGGAACTGCTGATGAAACTGTGAATCATGATTTCTAGTAAAACCAAAGTTGACAGACAGACAAAAGACAGATAGACAGACATATAGTTAGTCAGACAGACATATAGGCAGACATACTGTAAGAGAGACATTACATAGACAGACATTAATTCAAACAGAAAGACAGACAAATAAACATGCAGGCAGGCAGTCAGATAGGCCAACATACATACAGACAGAGAGACAGAAACACAGAGAAAGATTTATACAGACAGACATATAGACAGACACGTGGACTTAAAGATAGACAGATAAACACACAAATAGCTAGATAGATACATTGACAGCAAATTGTTATACAGATACGAGAGACACACACATATGACAGGCCAGCAGAACCAACCAACTTTATTTTCAAAGGGTGACAAATTCGGCACGCAGACCCGTCATACATTCGACCCTTCCAACCTCTCATCTTTCGCACATCAATTATCTATTGTGCATGTTTACATTCACATTTAAAAACAAAAACAATGCAAAATGAATACTGAGAACATAAAGAATGCATAGTACCATGTTATGAGACGGGCAAGCAGACAGACAGACACACATACACAAAGACATTCACACATGCATAAATACATACATGCATACCTACATACATCATTTACACGAACACTTAGTCATACACCCACTCAATAACACACCAACACACACTCCCTCGCACATATACCTAAGCAAAATGACAAAAACACTAACACACATTCAGTCATACACACACATACATAGTTTCAAACGCACACACACAATCTCTCTCTCTCTCTCTCTCTCTCTCTCTCTCTCTCTCTCTCTCTCTCTCTCTCTCTCTCTCTCACACACACCACACACACACACACTCTATCTCCCTCTGACGACAAGCAAACAGACAGACAAATAGATAGGTAAACAATTAACCAGGCATCTAGTTAGTAGGTGGGTAGCCGGACAGATAGACAGAAAATAGACATACATACAAACTGACAAACAGATAGGCTGAGAGTCACACAGACCAACAAATAAATAGACAGACGGTCAGAGAGACAGTCAGAGAGATAGGCAGATAGTGAAACAGACATATAGACATATACAAATAGACATACAGACTGACAAACAGCAAGGCAGAAACATTCACATTCATAGACACGAGTGATAGAAAGATACGACAGAAGGACATACAGACCGACGGAAAGGCAGACAGTCAAGCAGTCTACCATGCTGGCAGGCAGGCAGGTAGACAGACAGACAAGCAAACAGACGGACGGATGAGTAAACAGGCCGACTGTCAGAGGCGCAGACAAATAGACATACATTCAAAGAGATAGGCAGATAGACAAACTGACATTTATAGTTCAGATACAAAGGCAGACAAACATAAAAACAGACAGACTGGCAGTTAGAATGACGGATAGACACTGAGATAAACAAATATACAAACAGTCAAAGAGATAGAAAGGCAGATAGACAGACAGATGGAAAGTCAGATAGAGACTACCAGACAGACAGACAGACAGACAGACAGACAGACAGACAGACAGACAGACAGACAGACAGACAGACAGATAGACAGGCGGGTTGGTAGGCAGGCAGGTAGGTAGATAGACAGACAAACGGGCAGGCAGGATGCAGGTAGAGAGACAGTGAGATAGGGAGACAGAAAGATAGAGAGGCAAAGAGACAGACAGACAGACAGACAGACAGACGGATAGATAGATAGATAGATAGATAGATAGATAGATAGATAGATAGATAGATAGATAGATATAAAAGCGGACAGACAAGACAGACAGACAGACTACTCGCGTACTAACAAATAAAAGGCAACCATATTACGCAGTGTGTATACAGGCACGCACATGACACGGCGCATGCTAGCAGTGGTGACAATCAGCGTGTATATATGTGTGTGTAGACGAACTGTGCTGTGTTCACATTGATCCGTGCAAGCTTCCCTGCTAACAGCTGCTGCTGATTAAAAAGTGTACGCATACAACCACGTAGATATCTATTGTTCTTAGAGCGAGCACAAGAAATGAAAGCCATTGTATGACTTGACTTTAGACTCACGTTTATTAATAATTGTGTAGGCTATATTAGACATTATCAGTCCTGCTGTACTTAACAGAAAGATAAGAAAAATCGATAGTCCAACAAGTTGGTAGCAGCAGAAAATAATTGATAAATACAAGCTGTTGCCAGGCTCGAGAACTAGTGGAAATATCGCTCGAAGTTAGGAAAGGGGTGGGTGATGTTAGGAATAAACTGTAGAACATAACTTATTACTAGGAAACTGCATTATAGTTGAAGTGTTGCGCCGGCTGGCGTTAGCGATCATGTCTCTTGACACCTTCGTGTTATGTGCACACATTTCTTATTGTAGATGTTTGATCGTGCCACTTTTGTAAAAGTTGCTGGACTCCCCCTCCCCCCCCTCTCTCTCTCTCTTTCTCTCTCTCTCTCTCTCTCTCTCTCTCTCTCTCTCTCTCTCTCTCTCTCTCTCTCTCTCTCTCTCTCTCTCTCTCTTTCGCTCTCTCCCTCCCTCCCTCTCTCTCTCTCTTTCTATCTGTAACTGTATGTTTTAAACATTAAGCAGCATCTTTTGACAAACTCATCTTTCTTTATCCGGTCTGAAACTCAAGCTGGCCACCATATATCCATCGTCTCTCTTTTCCTCAAAGTATCTCAAGAAATAAAAATGGACAGCTTCAGGTAATTTCTTTGTTGAATTTCTTTGTCACCGTAGGATATTTACTGTGTTCTCGCCCTTCATCATTATCCGGCATTCTTATCCGCATCCACGAAACCAGCCAGCTCTATTTCCTTTGTAGATATTCTCATTGGTTTCATTGTGTCCACGACTTGCCCAATTGTGACAGTACTGGCTTTGTGTAGCACACATGGAATTATCATGTTCATGGTAGTGATTATCATCTGCATGAAAGAAAGCATAGACCTGAGACGATCCGAGCTAGCAGGGACAATTGTCTATCTGAAGCTCCATTGGCTACACTCGTATTATCGGTTTGTTGCGGTCCTCAGGCTGACCCAAGCTCTCAACACGGAGTATGCTAATGAGCATCAATGAACATTGTTTACATGTGATACTTTTTGTCATGTCCTATTCCATATGATAATCCCTGTGCTCAGCCGTGTACAACTGCTGTTACACTTATTGCAAAAGGTCCTGCCAACCGAACCGGGCGTGGAATGAATCGCTTGTTACAACCTAGCGCATGTTTATGACACACCAGCCACGCACGTCCACGTTCAACTGGCGCGTGCTTCGCAACATATTCTTATTATAGCTTTGTTTAGAGCAAACGTCTTTCTGTAAGCTATTAGCACATGAATTATATAAGAACATCACAAACAATTAGTCTAAATAAGCATATGTCATTTGACAATGTTTGTTTTTTTCCTATGTGAATGTATCATGCACTGTTGATGAACGAAAGATGAGTGATTGGAAGGCCGAATGTAAGTCGGGCGTCTGTGCCCAATTTGTAACCTTTTGAAAATAAAATTCAATTAAATTCAATATGTAGCAAGGTGCACAGTTGTCTACTCTCAGTTGTGTATGTTATCTGACAACAGAGTCGTGTATCTGTATTAAAATGATTAGCTGAAGTCAAGTGTTCCAAACAATCGTAGTCATAATGGGTAGCTACTGAAGATAAGACATTCTCCAATCGTTCTAGCATGATAAGTCTCAGGTCTTGGAGGTCCTTTAGAAGAAAGGAGCCAGGATCAGAGGAAACACCAGACAGTATCACAGTTGCTGCTGTCATTGTTGGGATGTTCTAGCATGATAAGTCTCAGGTCTTGGAGGTCCTTTAGAAGAAAGGAGCGAGGATCAGAGGAAACACCAGACAGTATCACAGTTGCTGCTGTCATTGTTGGGATGTTCTAGCATGATAAGTCTCAGGTCTTGGAGGTCCTTTAGAAGAAAGGAGCCAGGATCAGAGGAAACACCAGACAGTATCACAGTTGCTGCTGTCATTGTTGGGATGTTCTAGCATGATAAGTCTCAGGTCTTGGAGGTCCTTTAGAAGAAAGGAGCCAGGATCAGAGGAAACACCAGACAGTTGCTGCTGTCATTGTTGGGATGTTCTAGCATGATAAATCACAGATCTTGAGGGTCCTTTCGAGGAAAGGAGAAGAGATTAGAGGAAACACCAGACAGTAACACAGTTGCTGCTGTCATTGTTGGGATGTTCTAGCATGATAAGTCTCAGGTCTTGGAGGTCCTTTAGAAGAAAGGAGCCAGGATCAGAGGAAACACCAGACAGTTGCTGCTGTCATTGTTGGGATGTTCTAGCATGATAAGTCTCAGGTCTTGGAGGTCCTTTAGAAGAAAGGAGCGAGGATCAGAGGAAACACCAGACAGTATCACAGTTGCTGCTGTCATTGTTGGGATGTTCTAGCATGATAAGTCTCAGGTCTTGGAGGTCCTTTAGAAGAAAGGAGCCAGGATCAGAGGAAACACCAGACAGTTGCTGCTGTCATTGTTGGGATGTTCTAGCATGATAAATCACAGATCTTGAGGGTCCTTTCGAGGAAAGGAGAAGAGATTAGAGGAAACACCAGACAGTAACACAGTTGCTGCTGTCATTGTTGGGATGTTTTAGCATGAGGGAACTTGTTGAGAGCGGTCACACAAATGACGATCTGCTTTGTGTGGTATGCGTGAAAACATCACTTTAACACACAATAGTGCTTGTTTCTTTGTTCCGGTGACCCAATTACCAACTGTTAAACCATTAGCATAACACGAATTCTTAAAGAATAACATTGTAGATATGCTTGTCTCATTTCATCACCATCATCATAATCACCATATTTATCAATATGTTGGTGTGTTTGTATTTGTTTGGTTCAATATGCGTTCTTACTTTTCTTCATCTTCTTCTGTCTGCCAAACTTAAACGACTATTAACCTGTTTGTAATCGAATCCCAAGAACACGGATTCTTACTCTAATTATAGTCAAAGTTTTAATATTATCTTGGGAAACAATGATTCTATCACATCTCGCAAGCGCGTTTGCGCGTGTGTGTATACTTGCGTGGTTGTAGAAAGGATGATCAATAAATGCAACTATATTTTATTTTAATATATGAACTATACATGTTTATAAACATAATATTTATAGAATAATTGACATTCTATGGGAACGTGGTCAGTGTCACGTCGGCCGTCTTCACTTTCCAGAAGATACACACACCAGACGTACGTAAGACGTGTGTGTATGTGTGTGTGTGTGTGTGTGTGTGTGTGTGTGTGCCTGTGTGCTTGTATGCGTGCGTCCGTGTGTATGTGTATTCATGCACGCACGACAAACTGAAACTGACGTCTTATATTTACAATATGAACACAAGACTAATTGCCAAACAAAGTTGCCTTCTCCATTCGTACACCTATGAAATGTATACTCATCATCTGTGTTCATGTGTGGTAACGTTTTAAAAAAAATACTTGCACTACTACTACTACTACTACTACTACTACTACTACTACTACTACTACTACTACTACTACTACTACTACTACTACTACTACTACTACTTACTATTACTACTACTACTACTACTACTACTACTACTACTACTACTACTACTACTATTACTACTACTACTACTACTACTACTACTATAACTACTACTACTACTACTACTACTACTACTACAACAACAACAACAACAACAACAACTACTACTACTACTACTACTACTACTACTACTACTACTACTACTACTACTACTACTACTACTACTATTACAACTGCTACTACTACTACTACTACTACTACTACTACTACTACTACTGCTACTACTACTACTACTACTACTACTACTACTACAACTACAACAACAACAACAACTACTACTACTACTACTACTACTACTACTACTACTACTACTACTACTACTCCAACAACTACAACAACAACTACTATTACGATAACAACAACAGCAACTACTACTATACCACTACTGTTTTGTAGATAAAAACAGGGACGATGAACATAGTAGTACTGTGAGACATTGAGTAAACAACATAATGTAGGAAGCGTTTTTCAAATATATTTGAAGAAATATCTCTGGGCATTTAACTTCAAATCTGCATATTTTGCAGTGACCCTTGTATGACTGACTGCAAGCGTCATTCTGTCTTCTAAACATGTGAATATGAAAACCATTTGCATTCACACATGACAGAATACGAGATAATCAGATACTCAAATGGGCAGGGGCGAGGTTAAAACGGTGACAATTAATGATAAACAGTTCACCAAACTGGTCCTTAATAATTGTCCTCAGAGTTGTCGCGCTTGGGGAACCCCATTCTTGGACATAACTGAACACGAGCATAGGGCATTTCAAAGGGGCATCAGTGACTCTATTACTTTAGTTAGTTTCTTGAAGTGTAGAGAAGTTTGTGTTTCCTATAGTATAAAAAGTGAATGATCAAACGTACATGATTCACATGACCTCCAGTGTCTAGAGAAACAGATAATTGGCGAAGAACACTCCGGTCGATTGAACATGGACATGAATCTATGGAGTGTAGCTGGGATGAGTGTGGTGGGAACAATGTGAGGAACTGAGAACAACCGTGTGTTTCACTGTAAGAATTACCAACGAAGATTCCGTATGTTTATGTCAGCCCTTTGAATGCTACAAGCAAGAATTCCTTTTACGTTTCATTTATGCTATTTAAATATGCAGGCTTGTTTCAAGAATTGAAATACTCGATCTGAAATCCGAAGTGCTTACAAAGGAATTTTTTGTGTGGTCGAAAACTAAACACACAGCTGGAGCTATGCCAAGCACAAAGCCAGGGCACAGAAAGTCATTATCGGCATTGCCGCCAGATATTACGGCAGTTTATTTGCCTGTTGTAACCAAAGTGCACATTTATTGGTATAATCATGAAGAACATAACACCATTCCCGACACAGTTTCTTTGCCGCCTCTTTGTGCAGAAGATATATTCTTGCTCTCTTCATTTTAATTTCAAAGAACCACTCCCAGTGCACGTTGAACACTTGAACTCAAACGCTTCAGATCACACTGCATCCCTCTATCGGCTGACAGTTCAACAGTCTTGAAACAAATTATTCATTAGAAGGCATAAGACATGCCATTGCCCGACGAACCTGATTTACAATCTTTCGGATTCAATCTTGTTTTATAGTTGAGCCTTTGATCTCTCATAGTATTAGCGAATATTGTGTTTCCCGTTTTCGAGTGGGGAAAATATATGCTCCTTTACTCTCATAGACACTATCGTTCCTCGTGGGTTCCTTGATCAATGCTATTTTCTAGAACAGAAACGCCCCAATCTAAAGGTATTTGTGATCCAGTTGTAGACGTAGAAGAAGAAGAAGAAGAAGAAGAAGAAGAAGAATAAGAAGAAGAAGAAGAAGAAGAAGAAGAAGAAGAAGAAGAAGAAGAAGAAGAAAATGAAGAAGTGGTTGTGGTAATGGTAGTGATGGTGGTGATGATATTAACGACGAACTCTTTAAAGAAAATAACCACATCCACACATAATGAAAGGAGCGCCGCGGAAGAGCAGTGGCACGATGACTGATGATTCACCTGGCGGTTCGGTGGTCTCAGGCACTTGGCACCGAAATGTAATGTGCATATATAATTTCACGTACGTATATAAACACATGTATTTATTGTCCAGTTTACACACTGTACCTCTTCATCGATCGGACCGAACAGTTTTGAAACTTTTTACTCCACTGATACACTTGTACAAAGTCCTCGAGGGCCTTCAAATCAAAACCTTAAAAGTGTGATAGAAATTACAATAACCATGCCACTGTCTTATAACCCATCAATATTGTTATTAAGGTTGTCAAGAGTGTTAAGCACATGACATCACGGTGTAGACGAACACTGTGACGTCATAAGCACAGTTTAAAGATGACCGCCGTATTTTTGACTTCACCAAAGAGGAGAAGCGTTCTGTTATCCGTTTGTTTTTATCAGTGAAGGGTTGAAACATATAGAAATTCATTGGCAAATGACGGTCCAGTATGGTGACGCTTGCCTGTCAAGTCCAGAAAGTGTGTGAGTGGAGTAGGAAGTTTCAAAACTTTTCGGTCCGATGAAGAGGTACATCATGTGTGCTTGTTAGCGCTGACAAACCTGTCCCTAACCACTTTAATTCCTCCAACCATAATGGAGTCGACGATGTATGTGCCACTGCACTGAAACCCTGTTTTTCCAACAGCTCCATCAGGCTCAAAATTGAATGCTAATTAATCAACTCTCTGGGATGCGTCCATCCAGCAGGTATCAATACTGTTGTGGACGCCACTGTATAAATGTGCCATCTTCTCCAACTGTCTACACTGTCTATCACTATGCTGCCCCCCCCCCCCTTATATATTCATACCTAACTGTCTCCACACCCCTATATTTTCATATCAGACTGTTCGCATATTTTTGGCTACCGAAATCCTACCTGGCAACCTACTATACTTAAAATCTGCAGCCAAAGAGTGCCTTCGCAACTGGCAAAGCCGCCTTTTTCTGCTCCCACATGGAAACAGTGTAGTGGTGATGTTTGCTTTTTGTTTTGTTGTATTTCATTGTTTATCTATCTGTGTTGTCCTGTCCTTGACAAAGATTATGAGAATCGAAACGTCGGCTGTCCTGTGTGTCGTATTGTACGCTTTTGTGTGTATTTTATTTTATTATTAATTTTATATATTTATTGATTACCTCTGATTTTGGATTTTCACCTGTATTCCGGTAAACGATGGATCTCCTTGTATGGTATGTGCAACGTATTTGTATTTAGTAGTTTCTTCTCGCAGGAGCTTAATATACCTACTTGTTTCCAATTCATATCGTTATATCCTGCTGCAGCCTCTCATTTTCTTCTATTCTATTACTTTTAGTAGCATTGCTAAATTATGTAATTTAAATAATTATTGTATGTGTCTTAAGTTTTATAAAATGTGTAAAGCAGTCATCTACAGTTACATGAGTTATAAACAAACTGATAAAAACTTTAAGGCATTTTCAAAGTTTTCGTAAAATTAATGCATCTATTGAAAATACGTGAAAATTTTCTAACCCATTTTCCCCGCAACCGGAACGGGAAAGGGCCGAACATACACTCTGTCCACCACAGTCGTATATAGTATAAACAAAGTGATAAAAACTTAGAATCTCAAGAATTCGGAATTTAAAAAAAATTTGCAGGCTGTTAGATGGCTAAAAAAAATTTTTAAAAATCAAAAAAAAAAATCAAAAAAAAATCAAAGTTTTCGTAATAATAATGGAAATTTTCTAAATCTGAACAATATCATCAAAGCTACAATTTTAAGTGTGAAATTTAAAGGCGAAGATGTACTATTGCCTCGCATACCAATGATTCCAACAGATATGCCATTCAAATTCAAACGTCTGCAGTTTCCGGATAGACAGACAGACAGACAGACAGACAGACAGACAGACAGACAGACAGACAGACAGACAGACAGACAGACAGACAGACAGACAGACAGACAGACAGACAGACAGACAGACAGACAGACAGACAGACAGACAGACAGACAGACAGACAGACAGACAGATAGATAGATAGATAGATAGATAGATAGATAGATAGATAGATAGATAGATAGACAGATAGATAGATAGATGTAGGTATTGCTGGTGTCCTTATATTACACTCGTTGTCCGTTCCAAACCATTACAACAGATTAACGAGAACCACAATTCAATGTCAATAAAATGACAGCATCAAACAATGATAATCCACGTCATACTTTTCTTTAATATTGTTGATTAGTCAGACATGTTAATAATAAGTAATTATATGACTCTATATGACTATATATGGTAATCCAGGTTGGGGGTTGAAGCGTGGGGTTAACATCCCCACCTTTGTAAAAACCATTTTTGTTACGAAACAGATACGGACTCGATTTCGGACTGACTTATCTGGACAACGACCTTGGAACGTTAAAGGACTTTTGAGATTTGGAACATGGAATGTATGGACACTATATCGAGCTGGAGCGGCCGAGGAACTAACCCGGGAGCTGGTCGAATATCAAATGGGTATAACAGCAATTCAAGAAATAATGTGGCCAGGAGAGGGTACTTTAGAGCAAAATGGAATGATTATAGTATATGGAGGAAACACCCAAAACAAACATGAATTAGGAACAGGATTTGTCATCAAAAAGAGTTATGGGGGAACGGTTTAAACTTTAAAGCTGTTAATGACAGGATTAGTAAATTACGAATAAAAGGTAAATGGAAAAATATAACGATGATTAATGTACATGCACCTACTGAAGAGAAAGAAGATGATAGTAAAGAAGACTTTTATAATGATCTGGAAGATGTCATAGAAGAAACCCCAAAACAGGACATCCTGATTGTGCTGGGAGACTTCAATGCAAAAATAGGTAGAGAGCAAACTAATAAACAAGTGGCTGGTATGGAAAGCCTACATACAACTTCAAATGATAATGGATGGAGAGTCATCAACCTGGCAGAAGCCAAAGGTCTGCAGATTAGCAGTACCAGACTACAAAGAAAGGATATACACAAACAAACTTGGAAATCATGTGACAAGAGAACCTATAATCAAATAGATCACATTTTAATTAACAACAGAAATGCATCAAACATACAGCAAGTCAGAAGTTATAGAGGAGCTGAGTGCCACAGTGACCACTTCCTCGTTGGAGCAAAATTTAAAATAAAACTTAAGAGAGCTTTCTATACTAAATTACAAAGATTACACCCAACATATAACAGAGAAAAACTACGAGTTTTTCAAAGAGAAATTTACAGATGAAATAAAATGTAAACTTGAAACTCTGCAAAACCCTTTGGAGGAAAGCGTTGACCAAACTTGGTTGAACATCAAGAATACAATTCAATCTACCGCAGAAGAATGTCTCGGTGTGTTAACCACACATAGAAAGAACAGATGGTTCAATCAAAAATGTGAAGAAGCAGTTATTAAGAAAAAGAACGCCAGTCATTTATGGTTAAATGACATCAACAACATCCAAAAGGAAGAGCATTATAGAAATGAATGTAAAGAGGCTACAAAAATAGTCCGACAGAAGAAGTGAGAATATATGAGTAATATAATCAAAGATATGGAAACTAATCATCAAAAAAATTAATCCAGAAAGATTTATAAAGAACTGAAGTCAATGAAACTTTAAAAGACAAAAATGGGAATATGATAAATACCAATGAGGAAATGTGCAACACACGGAAAGAATATTTTGGTGAATTACTAAATTGTGAAGCTCCAAGTAACACTTTCCCACAGGAAGAGGTTCTAACATGTGAACCACAAATTGAAGAACCTACATTTGAAGAAATCCTATATGTAATCACACGACTTAAAAACAATAAGGCAACTGGGACTGATGGAATTGCTGCTGAATTTATAAAGGCAGGTGGCCATGCATTACATCTAAAGCTATACGAACTAATAATAAAAATCTGGAGGACAGAATAATTACCCCATGACTGGAAAGAGTCATTATTGATACCTATCTTTAAGAAAGGAGACAAGTTCCAATGTGAAAATTATAGAGGAATATCACTACTGTCCACAAGCTATAAGATACTATCCGCAGTATTACTAAATAGACTAAAACCATATTCAGAAGACATATTAGGTGACTACCAGGCGGGTTTTAGACAAAACAGATCAACGATAGATCAGATATTTATCTTACGACAAATAGCCGAGAAAAATTGGGAATATAAAATATATCTCCATAACATTTTTGTGGATTTTAAAAAGGCTTATGATAGTGTCCATAGGAATAGTCTATGGAATGCTATGCAGGAATTTGGAATACCAAGGAAGTTAATCAACATGACCAGACTATGCATGGAAGACACTTATAATATAGTAACATATAAATGCAGGAAATCAGACCCTTCCAAATAACATCTGGCTTGAAACAGGGTGATGCACTATCACAGCTACTCTTCAATCTGGCTCTAGAGAAAGTTGTAAGGAAGGTAAAGGAGGAATGTGATATTGGAGGAACATCCAAAGCTTCTTGGTTATGCAGATGATATAGATATTATAGGGCAAAGTGAACAAAAGACATTGGAAATATTGACTCACTTAAAGGAAAAAAGCCCAACAGATGGGGCTGGTTATCAACCAAGATAACTCAGAATATATGGTAATTTTAAGAGAAGGAATGGCTAAAAACTCTGGCCACATACAAATAGACAATATGACCATTAAAAGAACGGAAACATACAAATACCTGGGTACAATCTTCAACTGCTCCAACATCATAAGGGAAGAAATACAAACTAGAACTCTGGAAATAAGATATACTATGCACTACAACATCTACTAAAATCAAATGCACTATCTCGTAACACCAAAATCACAATATACAAAACACTGATCAGACCAGTTGTGCTGTATGGCTCTGAAACCTGAAGTACAACGAAAGGAGACGAAGCCTTGTTACAAACCTTTGAGAACAAAATTTTAAGACGCATCTTTGGACCCATTAGGGATACACAAAGGGGAGAGTGGAAAAGAAGAAGTAACAAAGATATTTATGATCTGTTTAAGTCCCCGCTAATCACTGGTATCATGAAGGCTAATAGACTACAATGGCTGGGGCATATAGAAAGAATGGAAGATAATAGGGAAACAAAACTCGCTTACACTCAGGAAATAAATGACCGTAAACCCCGAGGTAGACCAAGAAGACGGTGGAGAGATAATACATATACAGACTTACAAGCACTTGGAATCAACGACTGGCAAGAGAGGGTCCACCAGAGAGACGAATGGAGACGGATTGTATCTGCAGCAAAGAACCTCAATGGCTCGGAACGCTGAAGAAGAAGAAGAAGAAGAAGAAGAAGAAGAGGAAGAAGAAGAAGAAGAAGAAGAAGAAGAAGAATTATATGACGGTTCCCATACGGCTGGGAGAGCCCGTCAGAATATGATAAGTAAATAATGATTGCAACATACCGTTTCGTCTGACAAATTCCATCTCCTTACTTTGATAATTAACAGATAAATAAATACTTGATCGTGGTAAATCATTACCCGCTGATATTTTAGTTCTTTTGACTGACGTACTAACCCTGTAACCATTGCATTTGTCTACAATTTGATCGGTCAGTTGTGACGTCAAATATTCTCTTCATTTCCTCTGCGCAATGCAGTCATTCTTGACCGTCCTTCATAATCTCCATTGTACCGTTGTTCTTCATCTTGAGTAACTATCCTGTGCCATGCCCATACTGCCATTTCAGTTGAATCTTCTCAAAATCGTGATGTTATCCTCTGTCCGCCTTCCTCCATTCTTGTTGTTACAAACTTCTCTAACTATAGTAAACTAAAATATCCCCCGTGACGTCATCTAGTAACTATGTATTCTTACGCTATACGGTTACTTACTTTATTTGTGTGCCACTATTTTCTTATCCAATCGAAATATTGACTCTTGCCTCAACCGCTACGTGGCAGTAGACAGACAGACAGACAGACAGTCAGACAGACAGACAGACAGACAGACAGACAGACAGACAGACAGGCAGGCAGGCAGGCAGATATATATATATATATATATATATATATATATATATATATATATATATATATATATATATATATATATATAATTAGCATCGTACACGTGCATATGAAAGCGAATGTGCGCATTTATTTATCTTCTGTTCCTTTAGTTCTCTCTTGTCACCGAGCATTTCTTTCCCCCCGTTTTTGATTTTATTTCGTCTGTTCTAGTTCATGCTTGAGCACCGCTTTGTGGTTCTACCGTTCTGTATTTTCGCTTCTTGGAATCAATTCTTTGTTCTGTGGATCGTGAAAGGTCTCTCGTTTGACTGTTAAGTATTCTTTTTTTTTTTTTTTTTAATTCGTGGAAAAAGATTTTGATAACAACATTCGCTTGTATTAGTGTGCGTTATTTGTTCTTTCGTCGAGCTTCTTTACTATATTGGGATTCTAAACGTTTTCGCAAATCGTAAACAAGAATATCCTTGCAAAGATACTGAACTCGCTAAATATGTTCTTCACGCTAGTTCTCCTTACATGTGTCTTCCAATTCCAGAAGAGAAATGCAAGGCCGTTATTGCTCTGGCATACACATCTATGACAAATATATACGTATTATACACACTTAAAACACACAGAACATTTAGCAAAATGCCGAGGGAACCACAGTGCGCAGAAACCGTGCAGTGGGCATTAAAAACAAACACAAGAGCTAAACATGCTCTAATCAAATCAAAGGGATGTAGCATGCATTTTAAGGCAGTGTTATCGTGGGAACATTCTAACGCACTTGAAACAGTACACACACATACACACAATGTTAGTTAGTTGCATATTCTTTACATGACATCGCATTCAACCCCAGCATGTTTTGGCTGTTTGTGATATCTACGTTCAGGTGTTTACCATTGATTTCTGAACTTCCGGCACCCATACCATTTTCATGAAAACCAACGCCAAATAGTCCGCAGCTGTGTGTTAAACGCGGTATGCGGGATTACGAACTGCGTCCATAACTCCTTGGCCACAGAGTTGGTTACACATAATGTACACAATGGAAAATACATATAAGAGCAGAAATATAACACTATAACACATAATAAAATAAATCAGTCAGAAACATGTAGAGGAAAATAAGGCAAGCACATAAACAAGGGAAGGGGAGAGGGGGTTAAAGGTTAGAGGGTGTTTTCTTGCACTGGGTTTTACCTCATATAGTTGGATCTCTTTCCGCAAAGCGGCCTGCCGAAAGCGGCGCACTAGCACGCATCCCGTGCCTCCAGCGACTACCACAGTAGGCTCCGAGAAAACTACTCGTGAACAGAATAAGGCAGCCTGACACGAACCCACAACCCCGGGAGCCTGAGGCAGGCGGCTACACAACTGCCCCACCGAGACCCTCCCCTCCCCCATTTGCCAGGATAGCTGAGTGAACACAGACTCCCGTGGGCTGTGATTCAGAAACATTGCCAGATAAGAACAATACTCAGGGTAGAATAGTCAAGGATGTAGCCAAGATCACTGCTTGTTGTGAAGAAAGCAAAGGCATACAGCATACGATGGAGGAAATACGACAAGTAGTATCGCACCAGAAATAAAATAGACAAACAATGAGGAACAGTATTTGAAGCTAGAGATGCACAATAATCACAAAAAGGATTATGTCTTCAGATATTCTGAATAAACATTAGCGTACATGGAAATAATCTGCATACAAATAGCAAAATATGGTAAACATATCGGTTTCCATTCCTGCTAGAAGAGACGGGCGTCCATCAGCATAAAGATGAACACACTGCATACACCTTGGGCATCAGAGTGTTCTAGACATTACCAGAAATCTAGAATCTTCTCGGCGGGTCGGGAAGCATGCCACGCTCTTCAACGGACCAGCAACATGATGATGGTGAACTAAAGAAGAAACTTAAGTCATTCAACAAAACAAAAAAAATTAACACATTTGGAAATGTCTTACATAATGAAAACAAAGCAGCCAGACGAAGTGTTTACAAAGATAGAAAATCGGAGTAGTAACTACAGAAGTGTGCGAATTATGACAAGCAAAGTAGGGAGCATATAATAGCCATGAAGACAATCTATGAGAGAAAAGATGCGATGAGTCGTCAATAACAAGAGCAATTATACTGACTACATAACACCTCGAATGTCGACTGGTCTATACAATCATGGGACTAGCACCATAAGTCCAACACGCCTGAAGGCTTCTGTTTCTCGAGGATGAGTTTTACCATACGTGTAACACGTCTAAAGGCTTCTGTTACTCCAAGTTGTATACCCTAGATGAGTTTTGCCATAAGTGCAACATGCCGGAAGGCTTCTGTTTCTCTAGGTTGTATATGCTGGACGATATACGTGTAACATGTCTTCTTTTTCTCGAGGTTGTATTCGCTGGATGAGTTTTGCCATAAGTCCAACACACTCGAAGGCTTCAGTTTCTCAAGGTTGTATACGCTGGCTGACATACGTGTAACACGTCTAAACGCGTCTATTTATCGAGGTTGTACACGCTGGATGAGTTTTCCCATAAGTGTAACTCGTCTACAGGCTTCTGTATCTCGAGGTGGTATACGCTGGATGAGTTTTGCCATAAGTCCAACACATCTGAAGGCTCCTGTTGCGCCAGGTTGTATACGCTGATGAGTTTTGCCATACGTGTAACACGTCTAAAGGCTTCTGTTTCTTGAGGTTGTATACACTGGATGAGTCTTTCCATAAGTCCAACACGTCTTAATGTTTCTGTTTCGCGAGGTTGTATACGCTGGATGAGTTTTGCCATACGTGTAACACGTCTAAAGGCTTCTGTTTCTCGAGGTTGTATACGCTGGATGAGTTTTGCCATAAGTCCAATACGTCTGAAGATTTCTGTTGCTCCAGGTTGTATACGCTGGATGAGTTTTGCCTTAAGTCCAACACATCTGAAGGCTTCTGGTGCTCCAGGTTGTATACGTTGAATGAGTTTTGCAATAAGCCCAAAACGACTGAAGACTTCTGTTTCTCGAGATTGTATACATTGGATGAGTTTTGCCTCAGACGACCTCGCAGTGTAATTTAATGTTCACTCTTTTTTCTTAGCTTCAGTAGAATGATTCTACACGCTACCTCTAGTGCTTCAACTTGTGTTGTTTTTGCCGTGACTGTTGTTACATGCATAGCTTGGTGATGTATGTTGTCTAATTTAGACGTGTTACTTTGAACTTCCCCATTTCCTTTTAAATATCTCGTCATATCCGTTGATTCACTACATGGTCCTAATACACATAGATTCTGCCGGTAAGTAATAGTATGTTGAAACTCAAAAGATATAACATCTAATAAACATGGAAACCAATTCATTGTAGGATATCTCAGAAATAAAGAAAGTAAGGAATGATTTATGATCACAGTCTCTAATGAGTAATCAGTGCTGCAATACTTAGTTAACGAGGTGAGTACGGACGACTGCGGGCAATTGATTAAAAACATTTAGAAGGAATAATGTACAGAAGTCCGTGGAACAAAGCAACGAAAACCTTAAAGCATCGATGGCGCCGGAAACATTTACAAAATGACACGACACGAACACTGTTCATGAATACGTGGATGACAAGCTCTTGACACGTTGTAGGCGGGTTTATGTGTTTTATTGACTACTAAATTGAGAAGAGCTGGGAAGAAAGGCGAGTCTGGTTCTTAAAGGGGTGTTTGCGAATACTTAGAACCGTGAGAGAAACTAACAACTATTGCCCGAAAGTTGCTAGTGAGAGTAGAACAGTACATACAATCATTAGACAGAGACGCTGTTCTTTGGTCATGTCATGAAATGGGAAATATTGACAATTATCGCTACCAGTGGATAGTTCAGCGGTAGAAGAAGCAGAGACATACCGGTAGAAATGATGTCAGGTGGCTTCAGACGATTGCATGATATATAACATCAATAGAGTTGATCCAGAACACCATGGACCGAGATCTGTGGAGGTACTTGAGCGCCTACGCCATTTGGTAGAGTATGTGATGATGATGATGATGATGATGATGATGATGATGATGATGATGATGATGCTGATGATGATGATGTTTTCTCCTGTAGCTCTTGCATGGTGAAAAGATATTTGATTCAATGTAAATAATCAACTGGTTGGTTAATTGCTGTATAAGTTGTTTTGACCTCAGGAAAAAGAATTGACTTATGGTGGATCTTTGACACGAAGTTTTGACTATTGAGTACTTAGAAATATCCATATTCGTTGCGAAGGATTTACGTTTTTTATACTGCAGTTTTTTAAATTGTATTTATTTATTTATGTAATTAGTGTGTGAGTAAGATTTCTCGAAGCAACTGAAAATGGAAGTTTCTTTTCTTTCCTCGGATATTTAGTGATGCAAGATCCTCTAGGAAAGAAAGTAAGATTGCGTCAAGCAAAAGTAAAATAGTTGAATTTCCAAATAGCTATATTATGTACTATATGTTACTGGAAATTGTTTATACCAAGAGAAAAAAGAAATGTACTGATAATTTACAAGATGTGAAGGTCTAAGAAAAATAGGCCCATAAATAGTTGAATGTCTCGAAAACTAAAATATTTCTACCGCATCATACGTTTCACTGGTTTAGACATAACTCCCGTGTGTTGCCGGGGCCCATAAGGGAAGCAAAGAATAGCAAACACTGTAGCCTACCACGCATCTCGGAAGAGGCGACTAAGGAGGCTTGATGGTTCCGTCGCCCTGCTACTGACTGAGTGCGTGGCGCGACACTGTGAGCTGTGGGTTTCGTGTAAAGTGCTTTCGAATCTGCCCGAGGTTTTTTGGAACGTGACTGCATGTTCGGAGCGATGGCAGATGGCTATGTCGCAGAGTTGACCGGTTTTTGCCTTATGCAGAAATGCGTGGCTGCTGGGCTGCTGGTTGACTGCCACTCCATCGACGATGAACTGTATTTCGTGGACTGTGTGGGTGAACATCTAGGAAACATCCAGATGAGAAAACGACTGCCGATTCCATCAGAAATGAACTGGGTGTTTTGTGGGGGACTATTGTGGTGACATTCTGGCGGCGGCATTATGCACAGTGTATCTGTGCGGGCTGTTGTTTGTCGAGACTCCTGTCTTTTCCACATTTCACATTGGGCAGATGGGAGCATTTTGTGTGATATTCACTGGCACAGGAACGGAGCATAATGGGGACGACCCGTTGCTGTGAAGTTGGAACTGCGACTAACTAACTAACTAACTAACTAACTAACTAACTAACATTTACAAAATAGAAGATAGGAACATTTTCAAGAGCATATTTAAAAAACAACAAAACCATAGCTATGAAATAGTGTACCCATTGAACATATATAGAGGCGATTAAAGAAGTTAAAAGGATAAGGCAGATGCAAGATACAATATAGATTATCATGTAAGTGATGCAGAAGAAGCAGGATGAAATGCAACCTCAGAGACGTTTACAGCATAAAAAAGGAAACAGTAGAAATAAAATATAATCAACCAAATGGTCGAATGACAAAAGTAACAGAAAAGGTCTCACACACATCAAAGATGCAATGAAAAGTTGGGCTTAATACTTTGGAAACTTCCATCAATCCCGATGGATCTCTAGATATCCCGCCAACAGAATAGGAGCTGGATATCAACTGTGAGAAACCATCTTAATAGAAATTAGTAAAGCTGTCGGGCTTCTGAAAGATGAGAAAGCTGCTGCTCCAGATGGTATCAGTGCAGAGTTTGTTGAAGCCAATAGCTCGTATTAACGTCTCAACTGAATTATTGCACAAATTAGTTACCAGAGTGGGACGCAGAGGTGTTTCCAAGGCACCAGGGCCGGGTTATATACTGGCCAAGACCTATTGACGCGTCCTCATCGAGCGTCATGGGTAACAGGTCCCTTCGGGGTCCTGGCTAAAGTCAGTAGGATCGCCGATTCCTCCGAAGTTGCAGAGTGTCTGCCTGTATGGCGAGGAACCACCAGTCTGCACACCAATAAGCCAGACATGGGACAACGGATACTAACGCAAACCTCAGGTCCTGTATGACATCACACTGATGTTGGACAACAGGACGCCTTCATCCGACATACAGGACTTCGCGTTGGAGCTCAAGCCAACGAACACAAGCAAGCAAGTTACCAGAGCCTGTGAGATCGAAGGCAGGAAATAATGATATTTGGTGAAGTTGCCAAAGAAATAAATCCTGCAAAGTGCGAAAATTACTGAGTAATAATGAGAGATGCAATTGTCAGAAATGAGAAATTTATTAAGCGGCATCATTCTGAAAAGATTAAGAGATGCCATTGATAAATAACTTCATGATGAACAGTCAGGTTTGCGATCAAATAGATCCTACACTGACAAGACAGACACACTGCACATAATAATAAAGCAAAACACTGAATTGCATTCGCCACTCTATATTGGTTTCGTGAACTATGAAAAGGCCGTTATCAACATTGACAGGGGATGTCTTTGGAAAGTGATGAGGTACTAAGGGATCCCACGGTAAATCATTAACTTAATAAAAACAACACACAGGGACAGCTCTTCGTATGTGAAAACTAACAGAAACGTTTGAGATTAGAATAGGAGTGCGACAAGGACGCCTTTTGTTACCTTTATTATTTTTACTGTCTATAGACTAGATTATGAAGATAATAATAATTGCTCACAGAAGCTGATTTCGATGGACTGTGACAAAGCAACTTAATGATTTGGACTTAGCTAACGACGTTGCTCTCGTGTTCATTCACGAAATCCGATGACAGATAAACACACTTGATGGGCGGTCACAATAATTAGGTATAACGGTTCAAAGGGAAAAGACAAAGATAGTGAGAATATATCAAGTAAATGATAACCCTATCTCATCATCTCATATAATCATGACCTTACTGTACCTTGGGTGTCGGGGTGAAGCATATACAGTGGGAGAGTGCCCGTTTATGGGCTTCATATATTGAATTTCCCGTGAACTCTGTTAATCCCTTTGCCCATCGTTTATATGGTAGGCATCTTCCTCTGGTTCCATTTGGTCTATACATCATTGCTTATTATGGTGTGCTGTTAGTCGGTAGCCTAATTATGTGGCCGAACCATTTAAGACAAAATTCATATAGGATCTGCCATAACCGTAAACCATGATTTCGAACACTAGATAGTTCATATGGAAAACTCCCTATTAAGAATCATGGCTTTCAGTAAGACTCCTAAATAGAATCATGCCAGTGATAGTACTTCACCCATGTCTCCGAATCAGCCCTCCAAGAAAGTCAGGAAAATAGCGACCTAAGTACCTAAGGAACACCTTTGATAGTAAACTCCAGGTTTCAGCATAGCAAGATGGAAAGATGAAGTTCACTAAACTCCCCCAGAAAGGAGTCAAGGGATTTATATTCGCTTGTTGAGATATATTTCAAGGGTCTCCATGTGATTGTCTACCTCAGGACAATTAAAAGCCTACGTAACTACCAAACCAGAATCCAGAAGAAATGATAACCATTTTTTACAGCAGTCCTAACAGACCGTTGACCTGCAAGGCTACAAGGACAGAAATGCAATGACGTTATTTTCATACATATATATGACAACGAGTTTTCGACCGAGACAACAAACTAGGCTCACAAGCTATCGTCTTACCCCACTTGAACAACAGGTGTAGATGTTAGGTTGGGTACCCCCTCTGCCATGTGTCCACCTTGACGAGATAGAGGGGCTTGAGCGTTCCAATGACCCCAAAAGCTATGCCGACGGTGGCACAGCTACTGGTAGGGTCACCCATGTCGGACAGGTCAAGGGAGAGGAACCAGACGAAGAGACACACAAACCTGCTGCCTTGTAGGTAGACTGGGGAAAGCACCCCAAGAAATGCTTGTCGAAATCGGATGTACTGAGCCATAGGCTTGACAAAGCAGTGTAACGTAACTTAATCAATTCATGATGCCACAGATGAAAATTAATCGTTATGGTGCTAATCCCGCGAAGTCCCATCAGGCGGTGATAGTGCCGGGCCCCCTGCCTAGAGGGGGTCCACCCATGAATACTGGTGGTCACCTGCCCCTGTGCTGTGGAGTCAAGGCACAGAGGAGTAGGTTAAGAGCTATTGAACGAACACCCCGGACACTCAACATACTACAGTGGAATGCCAAGGAGTTTATAACAAGAAAGTCTCCCTAACAAAGCATCTTCATAAAGATAGAATAGATGTGGCATGCATTCAAGAGACACACCTCAACGCCAATCACAAATTCTCAGTCAGAGGATATCAGGCCACACGTTTCGACCGCGAAGGACGCAAAGGAGGAGTTCTAATACTTACACGAAATACAATACCTTGCAGCGGAGTATCTGTAATCTCTGACAACCAAAGGGAAAGTATAGGTGTTGATATAATGATAAAGGACGTGAAAATAAGAATTTACAATCTGTATAGCCCAGCAGATAAGGACCTTACACTCTCAAACATGAAAATAACTGACATAAACTGCATTATTGTCGGAGACTTTAATACCGTTCAATAAGATGGGGATACCCAGATACTGACAAAAGAGGAGATGAATTGGAGGACTGGGAAATAGACTCAAACCTCCATCTACTCAATAAAGCGGATGGCACACAGAGCTTCTACTCCAGAGGATCGTTTACCACTTCTACTCCAGACCTAGCTTTCTGCACAGGAGACATCCTCCATAAAATTGATCGCCATGTGCTTGACAAATTAGCAGGTAGTGACCACAGGCCAATCAAGCATGTAATGAATATGGAGTCCCGGCTGGAATTACAAACGAGCAGATTGGGACAGATTTGCCATACTAACTGACAAATATTGTGAAAACATAAATACACGATATCGCAACATGAAGCAAATGGTTGAAAGTCTAAACAGAGCAATAATACAGGTGGCCACTGAGTCTATTCCAAGAGGAGCGAGGAAAAATTGCAAACCATACTGGACTGAAGAACTTCAAATTTTGGAGGACAAAGTTGAAGATGCCAGGAAGACAGCAGAGAGAGAACAAACAACTGAAGCGAACATCTCTCTCAAAGCCATCTCAGCAAAATATAAAAGAACAGTAAATCAAACAACAAGATATTGTTGGAGGAAAAAAAAACAGAAAAGCTGAATTTTTACAGGGATGGAAACAAACTATGGAAACTAGTGAAAGCCATGAACAATGACGAACCCAGAAACAAACAAATAACAATTAAACAATCAAGTGCCTTGCTTACAGGAAAAAAGGCTGAAAATGCACTAATGGAACACTATGCCAGTGCAAACCACATTGATATTACAACCGAACAGATGAAAGCAATCAAAGACAAACAGATACATCATAGTGATACAGAGGCAGCAGCAGAATATATGATGGCAAATCTAACAATGGAAGAAATGGAACAGGCAATGAATACCCTAAAAAGAAGAAATCACCAGGAAAGGATGGAATCACAAATGAAATGCTAATAGGACTAGGCACTAAGGCAAAAATGAAACTACTAGCAGTCCTAAATTACAGCTGGAAGAGAGGAATAATCCCACAGGCATGAAAGGAAGCTATACTAATACCAGTCCCAAAGAAAGGAAAATACTTGGAAGAACCAAATAGATATCGACCTATCAGTCTACTTAGCTGTGTAGGAAAATTAATGGAACGCATTATCAATGGTAGGCTAACATGGTATCTGGAAGAAAACCTTCTTAATACCACACCAAGCATGATTCAGAAAGTACAGATCCACTGAAGATCAAATAACCTATATAGCTCAGGAAATAGAGGATGCCTTCCAAGAGAAAAAGCACACACTAGCGGTCTGGATAGATTTATAAAAAGCATTTGATAAAGTGTATGGAAGGAAGGACTGAAAGTAAAACTGCAAAAAAATGCATGTTTGTGGGAAAATGTATAAATGGATCAGCCACTACCTTGAGAACAGAACTGCCAGGACAAAAGTACAAAGACAAACCACAAAATGATGCTGTTAGAGCAAGGTGTCCCTCAAGGAGGAGTTCTTTCACCAACATTATTCCTAGCATATATAAATGACATCACGGAAAATTTTCCAGCCAAGAGTACACACATCCTTCTTTGCAGACGACCTAGCCATATAGACATCTGAAGAATATATTAGTACAGCTAACAGCAGAATACAGTCAGTCTTATTAGCGCTAGAGAACTGGTCAAAATCATGGCCTAGTGAAGATAAGTGAGGAGAAAACAACATGCACAGTGTTCTCCCTTTCAAATAAAACTCAGCAACCTAAGCTGGTATTGAATGGAAAAATATTGCAGCACAAAGAAAATCCAAACTATCTAGGAGTCACCTTTGATCGTCGCCTGACATGGAAGACACAAGTTGAGAAAAATCGAACAAGAGCAAGGCAAAGAATGACAGTCATGAAAAAGCTTGCTGATATAACGGGGAGCAGATGAGAAAGTTCTCAAGAAGTTATATACTGGACGGGTGAGGCCAGTACTGGAATGTGGCATTGCAGCTTGGGCAACAGCAGCTAAGTCAAACTTTAACAAAATAAGTAGAGTCCAAAATTAATTAATGTGAATCATAACTGGAAGCCTTAAGACAACGCCTATTAATGAACTAGAAAAGATCACTTGTTTACAACCAATGCAGGACAGAAGAGATAGCAGAGCCCAGCAACAAGCATAATAATTTAGAAGATTGACAGACCACCCTATGTATAACAGGTTAATGGTTTTGGAAAGGGAAGACTGAAGCGTAGCAACTTTGTGGAAACTGCAAAACGAAAGATTAGGGCAGATCCCATACTTAACATATCAACAGTCAAACCCATTTACAATGCACACAAGTTCCCAGCTTGGAGACAGCAGCAACTGCCTGAGATGATAGAAAACATTCCTTATATTGAGAAAAAGAACACTCAGAATGAAACCGAAAGAAGAAAAATAACCCTAAAGTACATAAAAGAACATTACCCAAGCAGAAATTGGACCCATGCGTATACAGATGGATGAGCCAAAGATTCAACAGAAATTGGAGGAGGATGAATTCTCCTAAATTTAAAAAAAATGGCTTGAAAAAAATAAACACAGTCAGTGGCAACTGGAAAATTTTCAGGTAACTTCAAAACGGAGGTAGAATCTTTGAACACTGCAGCAGAAATGCTCTTGATGGAGGAAAATAAAGAGAAGTAAATAGCTAACTTCACAGATGCAAAGTCAGCTGTCTCAATACTGAAGAGCAAAAACAGCACAGAACTAGCTGACCTAAAGCAGCACTCCATGGTCTATGCCAGAAATCCAAAAACGTTGTAATACAGTGGATCCCATTCACATTGCAGTATACCTGGAAATGAAGAGGCTGACAGACTAGCAAAAGAGGGTGGACGACTACCACAGCCTGATATAGACATAATCTATAATGAGGCAAAGAGATTTATGAAAAAGCACTTATAGAACCAAATGGGAGTCAGAGCATCCAGGCCACCAGAAAGATGATGCATATTACAAACTCGACCGAAGAGAACAAGTAGCAATCTTCAGACTCCGCAAAGGACATAACAGGCTGAAATACCACTTGTTCAATAAACTAAAGATAGGAGATACCCATGAATGTAATTGTGGAACTGGTAAAATGACAGTTAAACATTTGCTGCAGGAGTGCCCAATATATTCAGAACAGTGAACGATATTTTGGCCCACACCTGCTTCATTTGAGGACAAGCTCTATGGAGATATCAACAAGCTCAAGTTGACTGCAGCTTACCTTAACTACATTCAGGTTGACATCTAAAGGTGCATGAAGAAGTATGTAGACTGCCACACTTCATACCACAGGTATGTCGGTTACAAAAGCGTCCCAGAGGCATGAAATGGAATATTGCTTGGATAGCAAATCCATTACGTGGAAAGTCCGAATCGAAAGCTCATTGTGTGGTTTCCGGAAGAACAGCCTATGGTAAACGGAAGACCCAATAGACGGAAGTGAGGCTACGCAGCCATGTGGAGGACGTGACGATTCCTTGTGTGAGCCCAATACCAGAGCACTGTGTGTCGGCTCTGTAAGCTTGGAAGCCTCCTTGGATGGCGTGGAATGCCCATGGTCTGCCCCTGCCTTCCCTTGAGGGCTGACCAAGATGTCTTTGGCTGTTCTATATGGGCCAGCTGGGATGGAGGATAACACCACAACAGTGAGAGTCAAACGTCCTAAGAAACTCCCGGGAAGGTTAACCCGGTCAACAAATGCCCGCAGAAGCCGGATGTACCGGCCTAACGGCGCAAGAACGCAGCTCTGTTGTAAACAGGCACAACGCAATCACATCCGAAAATGAAAAAAAAAAAAAAAACTCCGGATGAACGCAGAAGAAGAAGAAGAAGGTCGGATACTTCTTTCAGAAAATAAACATTTACAAAAATAAACTCGAAACCATCGGACTGACCTTGATCTGTTGGGATCTCGAAGCAACTGCCATATTGAGAGCCTATTAACCTGTTTGAAAGCATACCACACTTGGTTATTAATAGTGCCGGAAAGGACGTGCAGAAAGGAAGGACACAATGGATATTTCAAATTCTAAATTTGTTCGAGTGTAAAAGTGTAATAGTGTAAACCAAGTTAGCTTATAACATTATAAATGCAATATAAATATTAGGTATTAATATTCCAAATGGAACAATAGCAGGAATTCAACTAAGCAGACTTGAGAGTGGCTGATTTTATTACAAGTACATTTAAAGCACCAGAAAACATGTGCAAGTTAAAAGAAATTAAAGCTATAGTATGTCCCACAAAGAATGCCTTCATTCACAATCAATTATTTTGATAACTGTCTGTTGCAACGTTATGAAATTTTTCCAACCGTCTTATATTTACCCCTACCCAAGGAATATGTCTTTGATAGGTCCAAAAGCAACTTAAATCATTGAAAGCGGCAACATTTCTTTGATGTTTTTGGGGAATGTAGTGAATTCACGCTAACAAACCAGTCTTATAGTAAACCACGTTATTTCTGGTAAGGACACAAGTACAAGGCGTAGCCAGATTCGTATGGGAGTGGGTGCAAATCAAAAGTAGCTTAAAGTAGCATTGCACCGGATTTTTATCCCATATGGCTCAGTCTCTTTCCGCCGGGCGGAAATCGTGGCACAAAGCACGAACTCCGTATCTCCAGCGACGACCCTCTGGAGTCTCCGAAAAAATGCACTCGTGAAATGAAGGAATCGAACGTACAACCCACGGAGACTCCCGAGAGGGGTGCAATGTGTAATATTAGTAAAGACAGAGAATGTACAGAGGTATGGTGTAAATAATGTGTAAATTGACAGGAAAGTAGAAGGAATATATTTCTTACCTTATTTTTCATTTCCTTCTTGTTTCTTCAGCTGCTGGTTAATAATTGTACACAAGTATTCATGTTAATAGGATGCATTTAGCTTTTTATATTGAGTTCATGAAAGCTTTCAAATAGCTGTGCGTTAATGTGCGTATGGAGTGACCAGAAATGATACCGCAATTTAGTCATCATGTTTCCATTTTTAAGGATCTGTTCAGCTGTCTGTGTAGTTTGTTCACACGTACACATGGGTGACAGACCCGCTTTGAGTCTTCGTGAAAGACTGTCTACTCTGCTGTTTACCGTTCAGCGACGGAACATGATTACCTGTTTTGCACTATGAAAATAGTTGTCAGTGTCTCTGTAGTGGGCTTTCTTCTTAACGACCAAGATGTTGATCCTCTTTTCATTGAAGTTTATAGATTGATTCGTATGCGCGTGTGTTGTCCCCTATTGTTTGCTCTCATGTTTTTTGTTATGCACAATATGTCAGTTTCCACCGCAATATTATTCTTCTGTTGGTATTCAATGCGTTTAGTGTGTGTGTGTGTGTGTGTGTGTGTGTGTGTGTGTGTGTGTGTGTGTGTGTGTGTGTGTGTGTGTGTGTGTGTGTGTGTGTGTGTGTGTGTGTTCAATACAGTTGTTTGTCACCACTGAAGGCTTGCGGAATTGAAAATTCATCACTGTGGAATACAAACTGTTGCCATTGACATTATGCTGATGCTGTAATGTTTAGGGCCTGCAATTAGTCTGAAGAGCAAAATATCCCAGTAAGTGTGTACGTAGATTAAGGTCTGCGATCTGCTCAAACCTTAATCTGTGTCGGACGATTCCAGAAGGTTGATGATTGCTCTCAGTTGCATAAAATTCAATCCATCCTTTCTCCAATAGTCCTCTTCCTCTTTCAACACATGGTCCTCACATTTTTTCCAGTAACTTTTATCAATATTTAATAGCGCGGACTGGGTTAGTATCTTGACGTCAGACAATTTGAATGTAGTATTGGCAGCTGCCACTTGTCCTTTAATTTTAGCCCACACAAGTTCTATAGGGTGTAAATGAGAATGATACGGTGGAAGTCTCAAGCACCTATGGCCATGCTCTTCTATCAATTTGTCGATTTGAAATTTCTTGCTTTTTTTGCGCCTGTTTTTCAAGGGACAACAACTGTAGCTTGAAATATGTTTCTGGAAATGGTATATTTTCCCTTCGGAGCCATATCTTTATTGCTTCCTTTGTGCCCGATGCCGTAGGTATTTTGCCTTCTTGGGCAACAACATTGTGATTTATGCATTGTCCAGTGATTAGACAAGACGGTCTATCAAGGGATGGAAGTACTGTATTCTCGAGGCAATCTCTAAATACATTACCATTGATCTCATTATAATAATCCCTATTGTATGTATGCTTTGATACGAACACGAGCCCAGCATCCTGTAGTAAGCCATTATGAGTACTACAAGCATTGGCTATGACCAAACGCTGTCCTTTACTACTGGGCATATAACGCTTTATCTTTCCATCCATTGATTGCCATTCCTTTTCACTTGTGTGGTGCGCATTGATCCACGTCTCATCCAAATACACTATGTCATAATTTTCTTTGCGCATTTCCCTTATTTCACGTAGGTATCTGCTTCTCAAGCCTCCTAAATGCGGTTGCTCGCAAAGAATATTTCTACCGCCCTTGTACTTTCAAAAAGTGAAGATAATGTCCTTATAATTTTCCACAAAGTTGTTTTGGATAGCTCTATGATATTGTTCTTTCTCAACCAAACCTTAAGTTTTCTTACAGTCACTGTTTCTTTGGCATCCAGCATTTTTATAATGCTGGATAATCCTGGATATAAAATCCTAAATTTTTATAATTTTAGGAGTCTCCGTGGCGAAGTGGTCAAGCCTTTTGACTCCGGCTCCAAAAAGGAAACTAAGTTTTCTTACAGTCACTGTTTCTTTGGCATCCAGCATTTTTATAATGCTGGATAATCCTGGATATACAATCCTAAATTTTTATAATTTTAGGAGTCTCCGTGGCCTTTTGACTCGGGCTCCAAAGATCGTGGGTTCGATTCCGGGCCGCATCCTTAGGTTCACGAGTTAAATTTTTTGGAGACTTCTGTGTGTCGTCGCTAGAGCTGCGGAGTTCGTGCTTTGTGCGATGCTTTCCGCGCTGCGGAAAGAGACCGAGCCATATGGGATAGAACCCGGTGCAATGAAGTCGACCCTGTCGACTTTTAAAAGCATTTTTATAATAGCTCGCCTTATGACATCTTTGTCAAAGCTGTCTACAATAATCTTTCTACCTACCGTTTTGTTATTGCGTGGTGGTTTAATTTCAGATTCTTGCACCCATCGACTCAAACCCAATGCATGCACTGTTCTTTTTCCGAATTTGTAATAGTATAAAACAGTTTCCTGAGATCAGCTTCTTGACAAAAATATGTGTACAACTTCATAGCGATTCTTGAAGTGTACAATTTCGCATTAAATCCCATTGAAAATATTCACATATTTCAATGTTAGCGATAAGTGGTAAGATTTTAAAAATAAAAAAAAAAAAAAAAAAAAAACATATTAATCAGGTTTCATGAAATAACCCACATTTTGAGACACCTCTGAACAGTCCTTGTTTGAACAACGCGGGTAGTTGGCATAAGGCCAATCCCTTCAAAACACTTACAATATTCAACATTGAGCACTGATTGTCTGGCTACGCTGTAATACATTTAAAATTATGAATTTCATCTCAGACCCGTAAATTATATACCGCATATAAACAAACTTTGAAATCTGTTGTAAAATCTCCAGAACAAAAATTTTTTTTTTGGGTGGACATAATGATAAGGTTATATACTAAATCTCATAATTTTCCCTCAGTTGGTTACTGAGATATGGATGTTTATATTGCGGCAAACAAATGTGGACATACTATAGCACCACTCTTAGAATGTTTAATTCTCACGTTACAGTGTTGCTATACGGATCATGGACAAACAGAAGAAACATGAATGAGCAATTCCTACAAGAAACCACTTGAAAATCGTATACAGATTCGAGAAATTAAACATAGGCAGTCAACATCATTTGGGCACATTATTAGGAATAATAAACGGGATAAATTAATGACAACTGGCAAGGTTGGTGTGAAAAGAGCAAGGGGAATGCGGAGAGATTAACGTCTGGATGGCGTGGCCACGTAACATAACAGAAACAAGAACACAGAGCTGATCCTAGACTTTGGTGATCGTCGACATATCTCACTGGAGTCAGCGAACCTAGACTTTGGTGATCGTCGACATATCTCACTGGAGTCAGCGAACCTAGACTTTAGTGATCGTCGACATATCTCACTGGAGTCAGGGAACCTAGGCTTTGGTGATCGTCGAAATATCTCACCGGAGTCAGGGAACCTAGGCTTTGGTGATCGTCGACATATCTCACTGGAGTCAGCGAACCTAGACTTTGGTGATCGTCGACATATCTCACTGGAGTCAGCGAACCTAGACTTTGGTGATCGTCGACATATCTCACTGGAGTCAGCGAACCTAGACTTTAGTGATCGTCGACATATCTCACTGAAGTCAGGGAACCTAGACTTTAGTGATCGTCGACATATCTCACTGGAGTCAGGGAACCTAGGCTTTGGTGATCGTCGAAATATCTCACTGGAGTCAGGGAACCTAGACTTTGGTGATCGTCGACATATCTCACTGGAGTCAGCGAACTTAGACTTTGGTGATCGTCGACATATCTCACTGGAGTCAGCTCATAGAAATTGTATCAAGTATCGTGGTATGGAGTAAAGATGATGGTCATTCCATCCATCATGCGCCATGCTGATAAGCGTGGGCGGTCATGTTCTGCCATCTCACTCGATCACCAGAGTTGTGGATCAGCTCTGTGTTCCTATGGAGCACTCATTTACGCCGTTTCTCTGATTATCGATAAGACTGCAGTACATGATATTCTTGGCATATGTAAAGAAGGTAGTTTGCCATTGCTTTCCTTCCTAGCAGTGACCATACTGGTCGATGACCGTAGCCATTGTCTACCCCCCCACCCCCCCCCACCCCCCCACCCCCCCCCCAAAAAAAAAAGAAGAGATCCTCTGCTTACCGTCGTGAAGCTGGAGACCATAAACTACAACTAACTGTCGGCTGCTCTTCAACGTCATCCACCACCTGCACGCATGGCTTCACGTAACCCTGATCGGGGGGGGGGGGGCTAAAAGGGTACGCCACCTTGCCCAAGGGTGTCCCGTAGGCTAGCGGAGGGAAGGAGGCACTTTACATCTACTTTGATAGGGAATACCCCTACCCCGCCACCCAGATAATGGTCATTGCACACAGGTATTGCCATAAGTGGTCGAATCACCTCCCATAGATATCACAACGAGTTTCTAAGCACAGTGCATGAAAATCTTATCACCAGCGATGATCCAAAAGGGGTGCAATAAGAAATTGTTTTGGCGTTTTCATGTTGTATGCAGGTTAGTAACTGAGTGCATTTAGCTTTTATATCATTGGAAACACAAGCGAGTCTGTTCAGCACTAAGCAAGAGAAAGGCGAATTATTTCTGTGTAGAATATATCAGTTTTATGTGGTGCTTCGGTGCCTTCTTCATAAATATATGACTTACAGATGTGACATAAATATATGAC
This sequence comes from Cepaea nemoralis, assembly GCA_014155875.1. Classification (NCBI taxonomy): domain Eukaryota; kingdom Metazoa; phylum Mollusca; class Gastropoda; order Stylommatophora; family Helicidae; genus Cepaea; species Cepaea nemoralis. The sequence continues at coordinate 219,900 of JACEFZ010010960.1, read as the reverse complement.
TTACAGGTGTGACATAAATATGTGACTTAAAGGTGTGACATAAATATATGACTTACAGGTGTGACATAAATATATGACTTACAGGTGTGACATAAATATATGACTTACAGGTGTGACATAAATATATGACTTACAGGTGTGACATAAATATATGACTTACACGTGTGACATAAATATATGACTTACAGGTGTGACATAAATATATGACTTACAGGTGTGACATAAATATATGACTTACAGGTGTGACATAAATATATGACTTACAGGTGTGACATAAATATATGACTTACAGGTGTGACATAAATATATGACTTACAGGTGTGACATAATTATATGACTTACACGTGTGACAGGACTCATTTCCTGCCGAGAGACTAACTGGATATGTGGCACTAACCCCATATGTTTATAAACTAACTGGCGCCTGATGCGTAATGTGTTCACAACCGCGCCGGCCGCAGCCACTTCACATGGTATCTGATAGTACCCATTTTATGCTAGGTCCACTTGGGAGGCCAGTCCGAGTTGTTAAATAATGCAGGCCTCGATGTGAATCCGTATGAATGAGGTCACTGGAGGCGCAGACAAGCGTGCCAGCCACTATTCATTAGGAAACGTATTGGCAGACAATGCTTATAGGCATAGGTAGACATGTATAGATAAATGTGTTATGGTCGGTCAGAAAAATGTCGGCTGTGGGGGAAGTTGTGGATATATATATATATATATATATATATATATATATATATATATATATATATATATATATATATATATAATGTTTTGCATATCCTTTACAGGACATCGCTGTCAACAGCAGCATCTTTCAGCTGTCTGTTGATTTCTTGGCAAGATTACGCTCAGTAGTTTGCCATTGCTTTCTGAGCGGGCCGGCTCAGTTATCCCGCAAGTCACCAGCGGGGGACGAACCGCTCCCAGTTCTCGCCAGCTACGAGACTCTGCGTGAATAACGGGATTACGGAGAAAGTGTTGTAACCCCTCGGCCAGAGAAACCGGCTTATATATATATATATATATATATATATATATATATATATATATATATATATATATATATATATATATATATATATATATATATATGGCGGTGGGCCGGTCCTAACAGAGCAGCTTCAGTAGTCTTTACAAACACATGGGTGAACGAGACCATGCCACAAGATTTCAAGGACGCGTCAATAGTCCACCTTTACAAACGAAAAGGAAACCGCCAATCCTGTGGCAACCACCGAGGCATCTCCTTGCTTTCAACTGCAGGGAAGATACTCACCAGAATTCTTCTCAATCGCTTCACGGCCCATCTCGATCAAGGTCTTCTTCCCGAGAAATGTCAGGAACAGAACTGAGAAATGTTCTCCACTTTCATTGACCGTACCAAGGCTTTTGATACAGTCAGCAGAGAAGGACTGTGGAAGATTATGGCAAAATATGGCTGTCCACGAAAGTTTGTCCAAATAGTGCGGCTATTTCATGATGGCATGCAGGCAAGAGTACAGAAAAATGGTGAACTGTCTGAGCCCTTTCCTGTCGCCAATGGAGTGAAACAAGGATGTGTCCTGGCACCAACATTGTTCAGCCTCATGTTTTCAGCTATGTTGACAAAGCCTTCGAGAACAACGACATTGGAATATACATCGACTACTACTCGATGGAAAGTTATTCAATCTCAGAAGGCTGAAAGCTAAAACCAAAATTGACAGCGACACCGTCAGAGAGCTCCTGTTTGCTGATGATTGCGCTCCATACGCCAACTCAGAGGCGGACATGCAACATAATGTTTCAGCTTTCTCTCATGCCTGTGCCAACTTTGGGCTCAATATCAATTTGGAGAAGACTGTAGTTATGTACCAGCCAGCTGCAGGGAATAATCACACTGTGCCGAATGTCAAAGTGAATGGTCATAGTTTAAGTGTTGTGTACAAATTCATCTATCTTGGCAGCACTGTGTCACAAGCTGCCACAATTGACGATGAAGTGAATGCAAGAATCTCAAGGCCAGCGCGGCCTTTGGCAGACTATTAGTTAGTTAGTTAGTTAGTTAGTCGTGGTTCCAACTTCACGGCAACGGGTTGTCCCCATATTGCTCCGTTCCTGTGCCAGTGAAAATCATACAAAATGCTCCTCACTGCCCTATGTGAACAATGGAATAGACAGGAGTCTCGGCAAGCCAACAGCCCGCACAGATACAACGTGCATAATGCCGCCGCCAGAATGCCAACACAAAAGTCCTCCACGAAAAATACAGTTCATCATCGAAGGAAATGGCAGTCACCAGAAAGACTTCATTGACCTGGGTTTTATCCCATATGGCTCGATCTCTTTCCCCAGGGCGACTCACCGAAAGCGCCGCACAAAGCACGAACTCCATAGCTACAGCGACAACTCCCAGGAGTCTCCCGAAAAAAGCACCCGTGAACCGAAAAGGCAAATCAGTCAATCCAGCAACAGCCGGACGTCATCATTCCAAACATGCAGTTCACGCTAAAATCAATTGCGGACAAATGCAAAAGCACTCCACGCGAAACTCACAGCTCACAGTGTCGCGCCACGCACTATCTCAGTAGCAGTGGCAGACTATACAAGAATGTATGGGACAGAAATGGAATAAGCCTGACAAAGCTGAAAGTCTACAAAGAAGTTGTATTATCCACACTGCTATATTCTTGTGAAACCTGGACTGTTTATCAGCGACACGCTAGGAAATTAAACCACTTCCACACAGTCTGCCTTAGGAAGTTATTGAAGATTAAATGGCAAGACAAGATCCCAGACACTGGAAGTCGTAGAAAGAGCGCCCATGCCCAGTATCAACACTATACTAATGAAGAATCAGATTCGCTGGGCTGGTCACTTGACTCCCATGCCAGATCACAGGCTCCCTAAACGATTTTTTTACGGCGAGTTGCGTTGTGGTAAACGCTCCCAAGGCGGCCAGACGAAACGCTTTAAAGACACTCTGAAAATCTCCCTGAATGCTTTTGGAATTCATCATGACACCTGGGAGACTGCAGCCAGAGACCGAAATTCGTGGCGTGCATCATTACGCAAGGATGCAGTCACTTGTGAGGCATCCAGGACTGCAAGAGCTGTGAAGAAAAGACAGAACAGAAAAACCACTGCAGAAAATCCTCCTCCAGAAACGTCAAGCATTCTTTGTCCACATTGTCAAAGAACATTTCGAGCCAAAATAAGCCTTATCAGCCATCTTAGAACTCACGGCTCCATACTTTCAACCCCACTGGATGAAATGAATGGTCATAATAATTCTTGATGGACAAACAACACAACAACAACATATCTTATATATAAATTAGGATCGTCTGTCTGTCTGTATGTATCTATGTATGTCCTTTATTTGTTCGCGAACGGCCCATCCGATTGAGATGAAATTTTCTACACGCTTTCCTTTTATTCCAGAGCTGCCAACTGTCATAGATTTTTTTTCTTCTTCCTCCTCCTCCCTCCTCCCCCTCCCAAAATACGTACGTAAATATATGATGATGATGATGAAAGAATCCCCGAACCAAAACGCTAGGGAAAGGGAAGAAAATGACGTGACTACACAGAATCGTCACACGGCAATCATCATCATCAAGTGCCGTGCCGGCTGGAGTAGGCGTTCATGGCTCTCCGTAGATCTCAGTCTTTGGTTTTTTGGATCAACTCTGCTGCTGATATTCCTCCATGCCACGGCAATATCAATAACAATTCATCTTTTTATGTGTAAGGAAGTTATCTACAGTCGTGTAGAAGGGAAGAACTAGACGAGTATGAATTCGGAATGGCGAACTCTCTCCTCCTCTCTTCTCCTCCCTCTACCTCCTCCCTCCACCCTCCTCCTCTTCCTCCTCCCTCTCATCCCTCTCCCTCCTCCCTCCTCCTTCTCCCTCTTCCTTCTCCCTCTTCCTCTCCCCTCCTCCTCCATCCTCCTCCCTCCTACTCCCTCCGCCTCCTCCCCCTCCTCCCTCATCTTCCCTCCTCCTCCCTCTCCCTCCTCATCCCTCCTCCTCCTGCCTCCCTCCTCCTCCTCCTGCCTCCTTCTCCCTCATCATCCTCCCTCCTCCTTCTCCCTTCTTCTCCCTCTTCCCTCTTCCTCCTCCTACCTCCTCCCTCTACCTCCTCCTCCCTCCACCCTCCTCCTCCCTTCTCCTCCTCTTCCTCCTCCCTTTCCTTCCTGCTCCTCCTCCCTCTACCTCCTCCTCCCCCTACCTCTTTCCTCCTCCCTCCTCCTCCTCTTCCTCTTCCACCTCCCTTTCCTTCCTCCCCTCCTCATTCTCCCTCCTTCCTCTCCCTCCTTCCTCCTCCTCCTTCCTTCTTCTCCCTCTGCCTCCTCCCTCCTCCGCTCCCCTCCTCCTCCCTCCTCCTCCGTCTCCTCCTCCCTCCTTCTCCCTTCTTCTCCTCCTCTCCCGTCCTCCTCCTACCCTCTTCCTCTTCCCCCTCCCTCTCCCTCCTCCATCCTCCTCCTCCCTCTTCCTCCTCCTCCCTCTTCCTCCCTCTCCCTCCTCCATCCTCCTCCTCCCTCTTCCTCCTCCTTCTTCCTCCTCCTTCCTTCTCCTCCCTTCTCCTCCCTCTTCCTCCTCCTCCCTCCTCCCTCCTCCTCCTACCTCCTCCCTCCTCCTCCTCTCTCCTCCTCCCTCCTCCCTTTTCCTCCCTCATCCTCCTTTCTCTACCTCCTCCCTCCTCCTCTCCACTCTTCCTCCTACCCTCTTCCTCTTCCCCTCCCCCTCCTCCCTATCCCTCCTCCTCCCTTCACATTCCTCCTCCTCCCTCTTCCTCCTCCTCCCTCCTCCTCCTCATCCCTCCTTCTCCCTCCTCCTCCTTCTTCCTCCCTCCTCCTCCTCCCTCCTCCCCCTCCTTCTTCCTCCTCCTCCCTCTCCTCCTCCTCCTCACCCCTCCTCCCTCCTCCTCCTCCCTCTACCTCCTCCCTCCTCCTCCCTTCACATTCCTCCTCCTCCCTCTTCCTCCTCCTTTCTCCTCCTCATCCCTCCTCCTCCCTTCTCCTCCTCCCTCTACCTCCTCCTCCCTTCACATTCCTCCTCCTCCCTCTTCCTCCTCCTCCCTCCTCCTCCTCATCCCTCCTTCTCCCTCCTCCTCCTTCTTCCTCCCTCCTCCTCCTCCTCCCTCCTCCCCCTCCTCCTTCCTCCTCCTCCCTCTCCTCCTCCTCACGCCTCCTCCTCCCTCCTCCTCCTCCCTCTACCTCCTCCCTCCTCCTCCCTTCACATTCCTCCTCCTCCCTCTTCCTCCTCCTCACTCCTCCTCATCCCTCCTCCTCCTCCCTCCTCCTCCTCTCTCCTCCTCCCTCCTCCTCCCTCCTCCTCATCACTCCTCCTCCCTCCTCCTCCCTCCTCCTCCCTCCTCCTCCCCCTCCTCCTTCCTCCTCCTCCCTCTCCGCCTCCTCCCTCCTCTTCCTCCCTCCTCCTCCCTCAACCTCCTCCTCCTCCCTCCTCCTCCCTCTACCTCCTCCCTCCTCCTCCCTTCACATTCCTCCTCCCTCTTCCTCCTCCTCCCCCTCCTCCTCTCTCCGCCTCCCTCCTCCTCCTCCTCCCTCTACCCCTCCCTCCTCCTCCCTTCACATTCCTCCTCCTCTCTCCTCCTCCTCCCTCCTCCTCCTCCCTTCTCCTCTTCCCTCCTCCTCCCCTCCTTCTCCTCCTTCTCACTCCTCCTTCTCCCTCTTCCTCCTCCCTCTTCCTTCTCCCTCCGCCTCCTCCCTCCTCCTACTCTCTCCTCCTCCTCCCTCCTCCTCCCTCTCCCTCCTCCTCCCTCTCCTCCTCCTGCTCCCTTCTCCTCCTGCGTTCTCCTCCTCCCTCCTTCTCCCTCCTCCTCCCTCTTCCTCCTCCCTCCTCCTCGCCTCCTCCTCCACCCTACTCCTCCCTCCTCCTCCTAATCCCTCCTCCTCCCTCCTATTCCTCCCTACTCCTCCTGTCTCCTCCCTCCTCCTCCCTCCTCTTCCCTCCTCCACCTCCCTCTTCCTCCTCCCTCCTACATTTACCCAAGACAGACAGACAGTCAGACAGATAGTCGGGAACGGGATCTTATATGACTACTTATATAATGTAAATGAGATGCTCTCCACCATGGGCTGGGCCGGGTCAGACAGACAGACAGATAGATAGATAGATAGATAGATAGACAGACAGACAGACAGACAGACAGACAGACAGACAGACAGACAGACAGACAGACAGTCGGGAACGGGAACTTATATGACTACTTATATGAATTAAATGAGATGCTCCCCACCAGGAGTTTGGCGATGCCGGGCCGGGTCAGACAGACAGACAGAAAGATAGTCGGAACGGGAACTGTCTGTCTGCTTGTTTGTCTGTCTGTCTGGCTGACCCGGCCCGGCTTCACCCAGTCCCTGGTGGGTAGCATCTCATTTAATTCATATAAGTAGTCATATAAGCTCTCCCGTTCCCGACTATCTGTCTGTCTGTCTATCTCTCTGTCTGTCTGACCCGGCCCGGCTTCACCCAGTCCCTGGTGGAGAGTATCTCATTTAATTCATATACGTAGTCATATAAGCTCTCCCGTTCCCCAGTATCTGTTTGTCTATCTGTCTGTCTGTCTGTCTGACCCGGCCCGGCTTCACCCAGTCCCTTGTGGGGAGCATGTCATTTAATTCATATAAGTAGTCAAATAAGCTTCCGTTCTCGACTATCTGTCTGTCTGTCTATCTATCTGACCCGGCGTGGTTTCGCCCAGCTCCTGGCGCACAGTAACTTAAAAGAATGTCCTTCCACACACCATTCATTATTTTTTTAATGAAAACTTTTTAATCACCGACATGACAGTTGATAAGTTCTTTAAGCAGAAAAAGATGGGTTACAATGTTATGCATTATGCATTATTTTTATGAAAGCTTTGAAACTGCCTTAAAGATTATATCATTATTTATTATAACTCATATGCCTGAAAAATGAAAAAGTAAATGTTATTAAATAAGTAGAAGATTTTACACTAAGAAACTATTAGGAATGAAAGGAAGACGTGTAGAAAATTTCATCTCAATCGGATGTACCGTTATCGAACGCATCCAATACATAGCTGACCACAAACACACAAAACCACATACAGTCTGTTTTAAATATGAATTAAATGAGATGCTCCCCACCAGGAGCTGGGCGAAGCCGGGCCGGGTCAGACAAACTGACAGACAGACAGACAAGCAGTCAGACAGACAGATAGATAGATAGATCCCCGCCAGGGCCTGGGAGAAGCCGGGCCGGGTCAGCTAGTAAAAACCTTTCTTTGTTACGAAACAAATACATGAGCCTCGATATCGGACTGAGACCCCGAGGTAGACCAAGAAGGCGGTGGAGAGATAATATACATACAGACCTACAAGTACTTGGAATCAACGACTGGCAAGAGAAGGTCCACCAGAGAGACGAATGGAGACAGATTGTATTTGCAGCAAAGAACCTCAATGGCTCGGAATGCTGAAGAAGAAGAAGAAGATATATATATATATATATATATATATATATATATTTATATATATATATATATATATATATATATATATATATATATATATATATGTGTGTGTGTGTGTGTGTGTGTGTGCGTGTGTATGTGTACACACACACGGATAATTTAGTCTGCAAATGCAGATAAAACAGTTAGGATATATTCTGTAGTTGAAATATTTGTAACAAGTACAAAGGCGTTCTTTCACGTGTGGTGCGAATGTGTGAACAAAAGCTGGCATGTCCGTGTGCCCGGCGCATTACATCGTGGTGTGATATTTTATCCGTATAACAATCCCGTCATCTGGATTTTCCTCAGGAAACTTGCTTAGCGTAAACTAGTCCTTAATTTTCAATTAAAAGCACACTATACATACACACACGCTCACACACACACACACGCGCGCGCGTGCACACACACACAAACACACACACACCGACCACACCACACGCAGTCATCATTGTCTCCCTGGTTGGGTTGCCTCTGATCGTGCGTGACCTGCGGTTCATGACAACTTGATCACAATATAACGCTCTCAATGCAATGCCTGCTCACGTCCTGGTTTTCTGTGAAAGAAACGTTCTTTCCTTTCTTTTGTTGATGTGTTTCTAACACGAAGACTTACACGGTACAATGAAGTTTGTGAGGGTAAACAGCATAGAGCTCTCTCTCTCTCTCTCTCTCTCTCTCTCTCTCTCTCTCTCTCTCTCTCTCTCTCTCTCTCTCTCTCTCTCTCTCTCTCTCTCTCTCTCTCTCTCTCTCCTCCCGTCAAATCTGTAGACAACTATAAAAATGGATATGATGAGGCTTAAAATTATCCCATACCAGTTATGCAGGACGTCCAACACCCTTTTCCGAATTCTGGTTTCCAAATGAAAAGAAACACCCCCCGAGTAGGAGCAATGAGGGAACACAAATCTTGTATGAAGTTGTTATTTTGCTTCTAACTGTAGCATATTTGCATATTCACTCTTTGGAAGAATGAGGATTGTGCCCGCGCACTATGAATCTCTTGTTGGCTTTGAGGAGAGGGATTGGTTTTGTAGAAAACCCTAGCTATTCAACATGTGAGATGTTCATAAGTGGGACAAGAGAGCAGACGCTCTCTGGCGACGGCTCTTATAAAATCATTATTAAGTCTCCATAGGGAAGTTATCGGTATTAAAAAATGATCCCCGCTATTTCCACAACAATTGGCCAGGCGGGTGACGTCGACCTGTATGTATGCAGAATGCTGGTGTCAGGTCTCTGCTGGAGCGTGCGCCACTCTCACCAGCCACAGTTGCTGTCTTTCCTACACAGGAATAGGAATAATTGCCTGGGCAATGAATTGTGAAACCTGGGCGAGGACAGTTTCCTTAACTTGTGTCAAGACCTTCAGGTAAGAGCCGCTAAGACAAAGACAGGAGCTGTTAACCGCAAACAAGAGCTATCCAAACGTTGGACGAGTGCTTCTTTGACTTTGAGGCTGATGCTGGACACGTGGAGAGCCGGTCGCGTGGCAAGTTACACCATGTTGATTCCGGTAACCGCTTATGAAATAATAGAACGCAGGCGAGTCCCAGGTTAGATTACACACCTTGATGACACAGAACACCAGGCAGCCGGCAATATGTCACCACCAAGCACAATTTATCAATGGTACTGCAAGAGGCTCCATTGAAATCAAATTCGACTTGTTTTTGGATCAGATTACAAACGAAGTTTTGTTAGTATTGTCATACCCTGATGTGTTTTATGACTTTGTGATGCCTTCCTACATTTGACCACAGGCGGGGGAAATGCAGAAAATATTTCACCCTGCCTGTAACAGAATGTGTTTGATGCAAGTGACAATGTTGTATTAGTGTGTGGTCACGTACATGATGCATTAGTATATGTAGATGCGGACAATGTTTGTGTTTATGTGTGCAATTGTAAATTATGTTTGTTTTATTATCATCTTCGTCTTGTGCCCTGGCAAATGACGTAGACATTTATGGGTTAAGATCGGCTAGCCTCTCCTAGTAGGGGTGAACAGTGAAAATTAGTAGCCACAGACTATGCAAGTCAGCCCCACCTCCCGATGTGTAGACCGGGAAACCATGACCGCGAGATCATGGGCCAATGGGGCTCTGGCTCGTTAGAGGGGACGGCTCCCCTTGGTCAGAATTTTCTGTCCTAAACCTGCGACTGGCCTAGCAAACCGGTAGGGAATTTTCATACTGCTCGTTGAAAAATAAACGGAACTCTTCTGCCGTTTATATTTCACCTCGACACGGCAAGGTACAAGAGGAACAAGATGAGACGAGATGAGATGAGACCTCCACAGATGACAGTCCTTGTTGCTTATATCAGTTCTAATGGTGATCGTATCGTATGCACGTCCCGTCTTAGAAGACCCAGAATCATTTCTCTGGATCTGTGTCTGCTTATTCTACCAATAATCTTGCCAGTTGACACGAGGTATTCCAATGCCTGTCTTCTCAATACGTTATCAAAGAACATTGTTTCTCTATTAGAGTTATATATAATGTTCTATTGTTATTATTCTTTTACAGATTAGTCTTTGTTGGTTACTCTGGCATTTCAGGGTATTTTCAACATTCGTCTCAGAAACCACATATATCTGGTGGTTGGGTATGTCATCACGTTTATATCTGGTGGTTGCGTATGTCATCACATTTATATCTTGTGGTTTGGGTATGTCATCACAGTTATACCTGGTGTTTTGGGTATGGCATCACATTTACATCTTGCGGTTTGGGTATGTCATCCGTATATATCTGGTGGTTGGGTTTGTCATCACGTTTATATCTGGTGGTTTGGGTATGTCATCACATTTATATCTGGTGGTTGGGTATGTCATCACGTTTATATCTGATTGTGCATGTCATCACGTTCATATCTGACTGTTGTGTCTGTCATCTGTGTGTATCTGATTCTTGTGGATGTCGTCTCTTTTATATCCTGTTATTGTTATGTAAATCATTAGGTTTATATTATCTGATTGTTGTTTACATCATCACGTTTATATATGACGGGTCGCTGTGAGTCGGCTAGTCAAGATGTGAAGAGAGAGCCACGTGAAAGATTTCTCCCATACTTCCCTGTAATGCACCCTGGATTTATGTTCCCTATGAGACATGAATACACTGATATAGCATCTCTCAGAAAATAGGACCCAGAGATCCGGGGCGCACAAGCCGTCGTCTGGCGGTATACATGCTGCCACCCAGCAATGCATTTCCAGTCATGGTTATATGATCTCGAGTTTAAGGTAAACCAATGTTCCAAGAGAATGGATGGCTGCCGGGGAAGAATTATGAACATGGGGTGCCTGTTGGGTGCATGGGTGGAGCCGCTCCAGACACAGAAACTCTGTAAAGAATGTCAACTGCCTCTTAACTGGTACGATGGCTAAACCAGGCGGAACATATTTATCCATCATTGTTTTTAACCGTCAGCTAAGTATTCACATGTCATACACAATCTTCGCAGGGGCTACAGCGATTGTGCTCTGATGTCGATATCTACAGCAGATATAAATAGTAACCGGAGGAGAGGAAGATGGAACCGAAGAGAACAGAATGAACGAGAAGAGAAGTGATGTGCTTATCCTAAAGGGGAAAACTGTCAAAAAAGTTCAGCCCAGACACATTTCATATCGGCTGAACTTCTGTCTACCATTCGCCGAATAGCCAGACAAAAGACAGACAAAAGACGAGCAATATAGCTTGTCTACCCACCAATATGGAATTGGCAAATTGAAAAAGTTTGGACAACAAAAGAGCTAGCAACTAATAAGTGGCAGAAAGTACGAAATAACTGTTCATAAAATGATAATCAGGCAGAATAAGTGCATCAAAGAATAAGTAGTATATTCGAGATTGCAGCCCGAGAAGCTAATGAATAAGTGTTGTAGAATGTTATGACTCATGTTACTGGTGAGAAAAACCTTACAAACTTGCGGGCATTTGCTTCTACAGATGACAAAGTAAAGTGCAAGCCATCAAACACCAAACATACAGATTTATGTAATTAAAATGCTGATGCATGACACAGAGAACAGGAAAAAATTCAACTTGCGTTATATCACTCAGACACTGCCATGTAGCACTTCAGAATGAGACACAGAATTTAAAGTGAAAAGAACCCGAAGAGTTAATCTCGAAACAGCAGAGGACAAGGGTTGCCAAGTGACGTCACTATGTGAAAAACGTCACTGTGTAATACGTCATGAACCGGCTAGTTAGGTCTGGGGCTGATAGAAACAAGGCGGCATAAAATTGTACAGTGATGAATTCTTATCGTAAATACTTTCAGAAGAGGTAAATGGAAGAAGTAAACAACCATTTGTGTAAGCTATGTAAATAAGGCATACTCTGGAATTAGGACGGAAGGTCGGCAATAGAGATTTAGACCAAAATTCGAAAGAATGGCTCAGTGCTAGCAAGTTGTCAACAGACATGGTTGTCGTAATAAATGTCATTCCTGGGGTGAGGGGAATCAACACCCACATTCTTTTAACTCCATATCATTATCTTGAGGATCTCCTGGATCTCTGTCCACAAAACCCCATAAGTCTTTGGATCACACTCTCTCTCTTCTTCTTCTTACCACTGGATCATGCCCCCTCTCATTCTTTTCCAAAACATACTACCCAACTCTAGCTTCTAACAAAATGACAAATTAATTTATTAAAGAAAAGTGTCAGGTATGTGCAAAGTGTGTGTGTGTAGAATGTCTGTCGTATAATCTAGGGTGTATGCAGAATCAGACCGAACAGCTCAGGATCAAAGTCTGCTTTCATCACAGTACCGGCCACACAACAGCACCATAGATCAAGTACAGAAGGACCTCACCAAATGATGCGTCTCTCCGGCCAGGTGTCGACTTCCTCCAGTGACTCTTGGATAGTCCGGATGCCTGGTCACCAATGGTGGATGTAGTCCAATACTGACCATGAATCCGACACACACAGTGTAACTAATATGTCACTAAAAGTTCTGTGATCTGATAACCCTTGTACAGTAAAATAAATGTTTACTGTCACTTTGAAACAAAATGTTAATTGTTAATTTCTCACAGGAATTCACCATTTGGAAAACACAATGTTAATTGTTAATTTCTCTATATAAATACTATTGTCCCTGTTACTGGTGGTATTGTAAGTATCTTCACTCTAATATGATGAGAACTACCACGGAGGAATCACTCTTAGATGATCGTCGGTTCCTGCTCAGCAGAGGCCAGGTTCTTGCAGACCCTCTGGGTTATGGGCCCAGTGCAAAGGCCGCTGAGTAAAAACTGCCTTCAATGATCGAGCCATAATCTTCTTCTATGACTTATCTGCTTGCTTTTTTTTGGAAAACATAGTGGAACCTGTTGAAGAGAGAACACCCGGTGAGAGCAACCCGATTCCGACCTTCATTAGGTGAGTGTAGGCCGACGGCCGCACTCAGATATTTAACAGAGAACTAAACTCTGTCATAAGGCAGAGGAGCTCATCACATCTGTCTGAGTCATGGTAAGACAAGGAAAGACTAAAGGAAAAGCGCAGATACCCAGTAGATACCCTACTGGAAGATCCTACCATTTGACATTTCCCTTATCTCCCCCCAACCATCCCCAATCTCCCCGAATATCATCCCTCTACCTTGTTCTTAACTCACTGAGTTAATTGATATCTCACACTAGCTAGTTTAAGCAACGCGATAGCCTACTGCTGCCGACGCTCCTATAATAAGTTCTCACAACGCACATTACTACGCTCGACTCCTAAGAATCATCTAAATTGGGTCTATTTAATTAAATACCATATATTTATTCCCGTCTGAAATCGAGACCACTAAATCACACAATGGACAAATGTCCGCCGATGTAAATCAACATAAGACACCGTGGTCTCTTTCCATAATCAGAACAGGAACATCAAACACGTCCTTGTTGCCTCACAACATTTGGTCGACTCCCGCCAAAGGTGTTTGTCCAGACTGTTTTAAAACTGTGTCTGAATGACGTCACAAATCTGACTAGACACTAGGCGTCGAGAAACTATTTTTTTCTCTCCTTTTCCGACTCGATGTAAACAACCGGCCGGCTGTCCCGCTTTGATCTGGGGAATTGTTCCCGGTACTCCAAAAAGTCTTGCCGGCCTGTGATCTGGAGAAATCTTTCCACCACAACAAAAGATCTTGCCGACTCTCATCAGAACAGTCTGTTCCCAACATCAAAGAATGGCGGCTGCCTGTAGACGAATGGTGCGACAGTCTTTCATCGATCGACAACTCCAAGAATTCCGCGACAATGGTTTCTCGTATGTAGTTATTGTTAGGATGATCGGCAAGGATGCAAATCAGATAACGATACACGGTTGGCGAATTATCTTGACATTCTGCTAATGAACTGTATATATATTTGGACACGCAAATGATTATTAATATTAGACGTATGCTTATTAACATGGCACCGGTCCTCCCATCAACATGGGAACGGTGACCATTTTCTATGACGTGACAAATCTACGCAATTAAAGGTCGAATGAAAAGAAATGTCAGCCTTCCTCAAGTCATTTAATGTCCATTGAATTTGCTCCTGTTGCACTGCCGGACTGTTTGATGGACAGCGAGCTGGGGAAAAAGGGAAATAGCATTCTGGCAGATACATAACAATATCCACCACAGAGTAGATAGCCACTGTGTGTATTATAACAGAGCAAAGAATTGACAATTCCAATTTCAATTTTTGATACGAATGCCCGCTTTCAACCTTCGTTTAGTCGACTTGGCTATAATTTGGGGCTTTAGGTGTAGGTTGTATTTCATCTTTCGTAGATTGGGCTGCTTCTTTTCAGCTTCCTAGCTTCTGATTGGTTGATTGTGTTAGTTACTTTTTTATTGTTGTTTTTCATGTCTGGACAGAGCAGCACACTTGTTAAGGCCTAGATTAATTGTATACCCGCCCCGTCATATGGTGCTGTTTCCTTAAGAGAGCTTCACCAGTTGTCGTCTCTCCTGGAGTTCCACCTATTTCCCGTCTTGATCTATTTTCATATCGTCTGGGTCTTATCTGATACCTTGTATCAGTGGACGGGGTGATATCTCGATTGTCGCGGAGAGTAATTTTTTTGCTCCTGGTCTCCGTCCAAACTTGGTCTTGGTCACTGTCGTTCTGGTTTTCTTCTATTTCTTCTGCTGTTCCTTCTTCTTCTGTCTGTGACTTTTTGTTTTCTGGTTAGGATGTTTCGTTCTTTGATTTGAGCAGTTCTATTTGTTCTCTTTCTTCTTAGATCTGTTTAAGAGTTTCGAATGTATTTTCTCTCTCTTGTATTTTTTAGAGTTTCGTCTGTCTCAGCCTTTATAGCAGCCATTCGAGCGACATCCTGCTCAATCTTCTGCTGAACTTGCTTCAGTTCGTCCAGGATGCGCTGAACGGCTGTTATCTGTGTCTCTTGCGTCTTGTCTTTTTCTTACGCCATTCTGTTGAACTTTGATCTCAGGTCCTTCAGTTGGCCTTCCAGTTGCGCTTTGTCACTTTTTGTAAGTCGATTGGTCGCATTGTATTGCCTCCTAGCCTCTTTATAGGGCAGGTTAGTTTTGATGGCAATCTTGATTTCTTCTTTGCTGTCTTGGTGGCAGGGGCAGCCGAGGTACCTGGCGCTGTGGTTGCCGAGGCAGTTGGCGCACTTTCTGTTTAGCCTTGGCCTCCTGAAGTCCGTGTCGATCTTTGATTGCCGGCGCTGACTGTATGGATGGAGTCCAGAACAGTATCTGCATACCTCCACCTCACCTTTGCAGGTGACACATGCGTACCAAAACTTTTGGCACTTAGAGAGCACTACAGCACTCTAGGTATGTAGTGCTCTGGAGCTTGATCTTTCTTGTCCTATCTGATTGTTTGAGGGATTAATCGGTCCTCCGATTTTACGATGACGACTATGTAGGGGATGTTATTCTTGCCGATGATCCTCTCAGTATTGGTGATCTTGAGTATCGAGTTAATCGACAGGATCTCCTTATCTGATCGTTGGGTGAGACGAGCCTTGACTCGTTTGATGATCCATCGTTTGCTTGTGCGGTGCTTGGTGGCTTTCACTAAGATGCCGGTGGGGAAGCTTGATGATGGCTTTCTCTTGTCGTGCTATCTATCTTCTGCATAAGTTCTGTGGTCTTTGGGTTTCTGTTGATGGAGACCATTACTCCATCAGGTGTCTTGCGCAGCTGGTCGATGCTGTTTCTTCCCAGCTCGTTTTCCAACAGACTCAGTATCTTGTCTGTTGGTAGCGCCGGCAGTTTGGCCTCCCCAATGCTTGTTTGTTTGAGCAGTATTTTGCTGGTGAAGTCCCCAGTTATTGTTGTGTCCTCCTGTGTGGAGGTCTCTGGTGATCTTGGCTGCATCTCCTTGGTGCTGCAGTAGACTTCCCGGTTACTGCTGGCTTCAGTTGTAGTTTCTTCTCAGCGATGGAAGAGTGGCCTATAGATATTTGCTCTAGGGGTTAGCTTTGAATATGTTGAATAAGAAGCCGTGGACCAACACAAGCGGTGGTCACTGAGAGGAGGCGAGTTAGTTGGTCGGGCAGCTATCTCTATAAAATACCTCAAAACTCTATGACGTGGACATAGGCGGGTAACAGGTGCCATTTATAACCTCTTTCCTCTGTTGCCTTGCAGGGTCTGTCTTTTAGACACAGGATAGTGGAGTCAACCTTACACAAACTGGCGGAAGGTAAGGGGAAACTACTGCTGTATTTTCACAAGAAAATCATGCTTGTAAACTAAATCGATAAAGATGACGTGGTTAAAGGGATTTCTAGTGGAGTCTCTTTGTCCGGCAGGTAGCATCATGTGCTGCAGGTGATACTCTATCGTTATCAAGCAACTGTATGCAACGTAAATGTTAACAATACACTAAATGTTGTACATGGAATGTCAGAAAACTCAACCAGAATGAAAAATGAGATAATATCAAGACAGAAATGGACAGAATGAAGATAAATATATTAGGGATTAGTGAAATCCAATAGCCAGGAAAAATATTTAGATAAGTATAGAATTTACTCAGGATGAAATGACTTCAAAAGGGGAATTGGCATAATTTTGGATCAAATGAGTGCTAGAACAGTTAAAGGATTTTGGACAGTCTCAAATAGAGTATTATTAGTGAAACTTCATGGCAAACATCTGAATATTAACATAATACAAGCATGTATGCCAGTGGTTCTCAACTTTTCTTTTGGCCCATGCACCCCTTCACCATACATTCAGAACGTCATTCCCCCCCCCCCCCCATTCGTAAGTCCTCCCTGTAAACCCCCCCCCCCCTTTTACACAGTATACCTAAAAATGGAAGGTAAATTTAATAACATATACTAGAACAAGTCTAGACGTCTACACAAAACGTGATTTGCGGGTCTACTTACGTTATAAAACTAATTTCAAAAGGGCGAAAAGTACAGAACCGTAAAGTATGGAGGGAAAAACCAATATCAAGTAATAGGCTCTTGTATTAACGTGATCTTGAAATAATCTTACCCCCCCCCCCCTCCCCGTCGAAAACCCGACCCCCCCCCCCCCCCCCCCCCCCCCCGCACCACTGATATACGCCAACAGCAGACCGTAAAGAAGAAGCTATAGATATATTATATTACGAATTAGTCATGGCCGTGTACCAGTGTAAACATTTTGAAATGACTGTCATATTCGGGGAATTTAGATGCCAAAGTAGGCAACAAAAAGGTGAGTGGTGTGACAGGTGGCTATGGCCTAGGTGATAGGAATGTGAGAGGTGACAGAATAATGTTAATAATAGGTAACCCCCGGTTCAAACACCATCTTCGGCTATTGTATACGTGGAATAGCCCTGGAGATAATATTCGCAATCAAATTGACTACATACATATTCCAGAGAGATTGAAAAGCAGAGGAGCAAAAAGGCTAGACCTGGAGCAGATGTACAGAGTGACCATGTGCCAGTTATAGGAAAGTTGAGGTTAAGACTTAAAAACATAAAGAAAACCCAAAAGAACATCCAGTTAGCATTACTTAGAACTGATAAAGGAATTAGAGAAAGGTACAATTTTAATGTAAAGAACAGATATAATGCCATGGAGATTATACAGACTATTGATGAACAATAGGACATGTTGCGGGAATCAATCCAACAGACTTCAATTGAAATTATTCCAAAGAAGAAATAGATGACAGATGGTATTTTGCAGATTATGGTCGAAAAAGAAAGAATAAGTAAGATAAAGAAGAATATAATAGAATACGTTAAGAAATAGTAAGCAAAATGCAACGTGGCTAAAGAATTATGGCTGAATCAACAGCACATGGAAACTTGGACAACTATAGAAAAGACTCACATTCCATGTATCAAGAAATAAATACAATAAAGGAAAACCACGAAATACCACTGGGTGTTTACAATTGAGGAACGGTGCAATATAGATGGGACAAGATGATATAGTCAATAGATTGACGGAATATCTGGAAGAGCTGTATGATTATAGGAGACCGTATGTAAATATTCAAAAGAAGGGAGGAAGTTGAGGCTCTTGGTGATTTTGGAATCGAAATTTTGACAAAATTCCCAATCGACATCTATACTGGTATGTACAATCCTAGTGACCTATTAAAGTCCATCTTTATAACTTTGCCAAATAAACCAGGCGCTTTAGAATAAGAAGAGCATCGCACAATAAGTCTTATGAGTCACATGACAAAGCTGTTACCGAGAATAATTATGAAGAGAATAAGAAACAAGATTAAACCAGAAATTAGTGATGAACAGTATGGATTTGTGGAGGGAATGGGCATAAACAACTCTATATATTTTCTCAGGACACTATTAGAAAGAGCTATAGAAGTAAAACCAGATCTGTACGTATGCTTCATAGACTACACAAAAGGCCTTTGACAATGTGAAAGCATGAAGAAATAATAAATCTACTAAAGCAATTGACATTGACGTCAAAGATCTGCAAATAATAAAGAAACATATTTTGGCAGCAAATAGCAGCCTTAATAATCAACAACCTGGTAGGAACATTTCAGTGTATAAAGAAGGGCGTCAGATAAAGTTGTGTAATGTTTCCTGATTTGTTCTCATTGCAGAGTTGCTTGCTTGCTTGTGTTTATTGGCTTGAGCTCCAACGCAAAGTCCTGTATGTCGGATGAAGGCATTCTGTTGTCCAACATCAGAGTGATGTCATACAGGACCTGAGGTTGCGTGAGTATCCGTTCACGTCTGAGATAGTGTGGCACTGTGTTGCATACAGGCAGACACTCTCCGACTTCGGAGAATCGGCGATCCTATTGACTTTAGCCAGGACCCGAGGGACGTTATTTGGAGCGCAAGTCAATAGATCTGGCCAGTTATAACCGAGCCCTGGTGAACCCTGCGTCCCTCTTGCAGGTGAACATATAATGAATCTGCAGAAAATATTTCGGGATCTGGTTAGTGCACGTTATGGATACGTCTTGATAGCAACAAGTCAGAAGGATCTACAGGAAATGATAGATACAGTTATTGAAGAAAGTGAAAAAATGGGCCTTAGTTTGAATAATAGAAAGACAGAAGTCATGGTGATGTCAAAGAAATAGATTGTGCTTAAATGTGAAGTTACAGTACAGGACGTTATTTTGGGGCAAGTGCAGAAATTCAGATATCTAAGCACTTGAATAACATCAGATGGAAGAGGCATCTCTGCGATAAAGAACAGAATAGGCCAAGCAAGATCTGCATTCTATCAAATGAAGAACGTTTTGTGCAATAAGTCATTGTCCTTGAAAGTTAGAAACAAGAATTCTTGCATGCTAAATAGAAACAATTTTAACATACGGCTGCGAATCCTGGACAATTAGTAAACAGGTGAAACAATTCCCAGAAGCCTTGGAGATGTGGTTTTATTGACGAATGCTGACAATTAATTGGACATCCAAAATAAGCAGACATGTTGTGAGAAGAAATAAATTAGAGAACTTGGTGACAATTGACAAGATCGAGGGGAAAAGAACAAGGGAAGACAGAGAAGTAAATAACTGGTACGGCTCGACCACGTGGCATGGTTAAGAAAAGAACACAGAGCTGATCCACGACTCTCATGATCGGAGTGAAATGGCGAAAAATGACCACCACGCTTACCGGCATGGCACATGATGGATGGAACATGAGCAGTCTGGTTGTTTTGAGGTAAGCCGAGTCGCAAGTACAACCTATCACAAACATCAGAAAGAAGCAGTCATCGCGTTTTATTTTTGTATTTTTTTTTTGCTTTTTTTTTTTTTTGCCACATTATGAGAAGACAAAAGCGGGTACATATTGTGACAACCGGAAATATTTGCGGTAAAAGAGATAGAGGAAGACAGTTTATTGCCAGTTTATTTATATTATTTATTATTATATCTGTGACAGTTTATTTACTATCTTAGCATAGAGGAAAACAATTTATTACTACATTTCTACGGCTACAGTCTTAAGATCATAGTTTTCAGTATGTATAAATATTTCAGGCATAAAATGAGGAGTTATTCATAAGGAACAACTAGCGGACGCGTTAGAAATAAGAAAAGGAGTGCCACATGGATGTCTTTTGTCACCTTTATTATTCCTACTGATTCTAGACTATTATAAAGACACATTTAATTACCATCAGAAAACATATTCTGGATTGTTCGTGATTGATTTTATTCATTGTAGATTGTTCTTGATTGGTTTGATTTTTCATTTACAGTTTTCAGAAGCATGAGATAACCGGTGGCATACTAGCCCTCCTAAGTGGCAGTTGATGACATGTATTGTAGGTTACAGTGATGCTATTCTTTGCTTCCGTGATTGGCACCCGTAACGCACATGGGTTGGTGTATGGTGCTAGGCTCATATTTGTGTTGACCAATCGGCACTCGATGAGTGATGTGGTCAATAGGAACGATGCATGAATAACACGTGATTTACAGCGCATGCGGTAACGGACAAAGCATGATACAAATATAGGAGATAAAATAACAGGAACGATGTATGAATAACATGTTATTTACAGCGGATACGGTAACAGGGACAAAGTATGATAACAAATAAAGGAGATAAAATAACGGGAACGATGTATGAATAACATGTGATTTACAGCGGATACGTAACGGACAAAGTATGATAAAAAATATAGAAGATAAAATAACAGGAACGAAGCATGAATAACATGTGATTTACAGCGGATACGGTAACAGGGACAAATGAGATAAAATAACAGCAATGATGTCTGAATAATATGTGATTTACAATACATGAGATAGAGACAATGCGTGAGTGACATATGGTGTACAGTAGATAAGATAACAGATAACGTCACACGAAGTGCGTGAAATGTCTGTTTCAGCGTAACCTGGCTTCAATTAGCGTGTGTATATGGAAGGCACATTTGGATTATTCTTCGAACACATTCACATACACATCTTCTTTTCTCCTGTTTTGAGCATATCACAGCTGCCTGGAACGGCTGGTGGTAATGAATCTGCAGCAGTGTTCTTTGAGAACTATTTTTGTTTTCAAAAGGCCGGTTCTGTGGCAAAGTAGTTAATGACTTCCTATGTAATCCCGTATATCCAAGTGGGGAACACAGCTGCGCGAGATTCGGCAGTGGATCGCGTCGCGTTCGTTACTTACAGGGTATGTGAGCAATGGCAAACTACTGAGCGTAATCTTGCCAACAACATCAACAACAGCTGAAAAATTTTGGTGTTGACTGCAACGTCCTGTAAGGGATATGCAACATTATAAAAAAAATTGGATTATTCATAAAAGACAAAACACTCGAGCACATTCACATACACATCCTCTTTCTCCTGTTTTGAGGTGCCATCATCATAGATATAATAGCTGCCGGAAATGCTGGCGGTAATGAATCTGCAGCAGTGTTCCTGTACAGATGTGCATCTAACTTTTTCAAAGGCGCGCCAATTGTAGACGACTGTACAAACAGGAAGGTAACGCCAAGAGATGGATAAACGGCATTCTGTACGCGTCCACTAGTAGAGCAAAAGACGGCGATCAGTTTCAATCAATCTTCGAGGGATTAATTGTGCATGTTGCCAGGATATATCATAACCTTGGCTTGGTTGGTTGTACATTATTGGTTGTACAAATTATTAGGCTATGTTATAACCATTTCTTTATTGTTTGTACATGTTGTTAGGCTATATTATAACCATTTCTTTATTGCTTGTACATGTTTCCAGGCTGTCTCTAAATCGTCGCTTTGTCGATTCTACATGTAGACTGTATCCTAATCATGTCTTGATGTTGTCTGCCCATTTATGTTACTGATGACCCCTAGCTCTATCCCTCACTGATTTCCTCCATGGCTGCAGTTCATAGATAATGTCGCTTGACTCTTCGGTGTCTTTCTACTTTCGCTTTCTTTCAACAGCTCCCTGTCAGTGTTTATTTGATATTGATGTGTGGAACGATCATATTGATTGTACAATTATATATTTGATAAGAGCAGTTAAAAATTGAAGTGAATTTCTAAAATTATTTGACCAATAGGTGCCATTTCCCCACTGTCAGTTGGCTGTAATAAATCCTCAACACCGTCATGTATCCGCGCCATAGGATTTCAACAGTTAAAAGGTAGCGGGTAGTCCAATAATCTACCAACTAACTCATCCTGTGTTCAAATTCTATTTGTGGACATGTATTTTGTTCATATCGGTATTAGTATGGGGAAGATCCAGTCTTAAATTGGGCGTTGGTGATTTCTCTGTTAAAGTAATATTCTCGTACTGACTATATAAATGTGACTAATCAGATGAGGATTTGCTGGATTATGAAGACAACACTGGCAGAAACAGAAGTCTATGAAGACAACACTGGCAGAAACAGAAGTCTATGAAGAAAATTCCTCTGAAACAACACTTTTAAAAAAGATCTTAATAAAAGCAGAACAAATTCTCAACCTGCGAAACACATACCATTAGATGCCCAAGATTTTAAATACCAAACAATTCTCTCAGTCTAAAAAAACGCAAATTAATAAAACAGTTTCAAAAGGGCCTTTTTCATAGGAAAAAGACACAGATAATGAGAATAAACAAGCAACTAATAGCCTAATCTCCTTTGGTGAAACCTAACTTCAAGAGGCGCAATTATAAACCTATTTAGGTAGCAATACAGGTAAAGATGGGGAAACGGATAAAAATATCAAAATAAGAACAACAAATGAACTTTCATGGCACTAGGAAAGGTGTGGAAGACAACAGAAACTAAACTTAGCACCAAACTTAGGATATTCAATTCATTATAACGTGACATGGGTATTGCTGCATGGATTAGAAACACGGAGAACGACTCATGTGGTTACTAATAAACTACAAATATTCACTAATGGGCGCCTGCCCAAAATAGAATGCTAAAGTGGTGTAACAGAATCAGCAATGTGCAGCTCAACAAGAGAACTAGATAAAGTTCAGTGAACATGACGTACAGAACAGAAGCGGTGCCGGACTGGGCATACACTGAGACAACATTAGAATAGTGTCACTAGAAAGATCTTTGTCTGTAATCCTTAGGGCACTATAAACAGACGAAGACCTAAAACGCACGGAGAAGGGAAGTAGAAATATACGAGTAAATGATTAGTATGGGGAGGACATGAATGGAGAAGCTTGGGATAGCCTTCGATAGAACCACTTGGAGTGAGTCGGTAGAGGGATTATGCCTCAACGGTACATTAAAGTGCGAAAGACAAAGAGAAAGAATCGGATAACCTGAGAACAATCATCCTCGGTGAGTCGGAAAGTGTGTCGTGACCAGAAAACCTCAAGCTGGTTTCAACTTCACGTCATCGTCGTTGTGGGGGTTGTGTTAGTTTAAGGAAAGCCGTTGCAAGTCAGCACCTGGTCCCAACAGTGTCCCGTGCACCATATACTGGCAATGCCGAACATCGTAAAAATCCTCCACCAAGTGTTGATATCCACATAGAGGCATACGTGCATAAGTATGAAGTGGAAGAACGCCGAGGGAATCTAAATATACAAAGAACAACACTCATCCAGTATTACCCACTCCAGACCGATCTTGTTTCTTCAGCAGAGCCAGGACGCACTTAATGGAAAATAAGTACGTCGACTGACCGGCACAGAAAGGGATATCCCAGGGATCCCCAAATGATTTGAGCATACCACCATGATCTCGAAAGCTATTCAGAGAACCATGGCGGAGAACTTCATGTGTTGTGGCTAGTCTTGACCAACGGTTACGGGTCAGTGCTCCATCAGATGCAGTTCATACCCTCAGGATGTATAAAGTACCCGAGGTGATCAACACAATAAATAAAGTCAAAGCCCACTTTTACACGACTTGGGTATCAGGCATATGGCGAGAGGTCCATATGTTCTATAGACCAGTATGTACTCTCTTGGTGATGTGGTGAGTATCACGCCGGATGCCTGTACTTCTCAAGACATTTCATGGTGGCTATTTTGGACTGGAAGCACAGGTTAATTGTTAAAATGTGCCCCGATGTGTATTCGAACCCATGATCACGTCCAATTGTGAGTAGCGTCTGGGCGTACAGTTTTACGGATGCTTTTCATCATGACCATGCAGGTCATTCTGGATGCGGCGCAAGGTCCGAAACTCAGCGGAGAGTGTAGAGTGCCATAGAAGGTCTTTCATGCACAACACTACAAGTCTGGCATCAGAAGAAAGCCATGGCTCCAGCATCTTCTTACGGCTTGATAAGCCTATCCACTCGTACCAGATAAGGTTTCAGGCTAAGAAATCAAGAAGACTATAGATCTTTAACTGCAGGGAAATGGCTGACGTGTTCATAGTGCTTAACCAGGTGATACCTACTCAGATAAACATACTCTCAAACACGTATTGTCTGTATATACTCTGACATTATCTGGACGTTTCGGACGAGCAGGAATTATTAGCATTCTTCGCCGCAGTTAGCGCTCATTGAGCTTTTTCTAGCACACTAATCAAGAGAATCGATGAGTATCACATATTTATGGGAGAAAAGTACTCCTGCCTATTCGTCAGTCTGATGGTTGTGCACTTAGACCATTCGAGTCGGGTTTCCATTTGCGCCTACTGTGTGCTTAAATAACTTATACTGAAAGATTAGTCGAAAGCTCGAATGCTGAAACGCCCGTGCTGGACTGGAAAAAGTCTCTGGCTGATTAAGGACAACTAAAAAGACGATTGGAATAAACCTGGGTTGTCAAATGATCCGTGGCTCTACATTCTGAGCACAACCTAATGAAGCTCTCTAAACCCAATGAGGACTGAAAACAACCTTTATTTACCGGTGGTGGCCCAACTAGCTATCCTGCGTAGTTAGAACAGTTCACTTGAGCTGTGAACAATGCTGACTGGAGGACACACCACAAGCAGTAGATAGATGATTGTCGTCCTACCACCTCAGCCAGTTGTCCTACCACGGCAGTCTTTGACGGTAGACCAAGTCGCCATCCGAGATTCGCTTTCCGTAGCTGAGAAACTACGAGGGGAGGAAGGACCCAGCCAGTAAACAAAGCGGAATTAACCTAGACGAAGAATTGGCTTCCATAGGGTGCATGCAGGAGTGAGACGTCTTTAGCTGTGGGCATGTGGTAAGAAGGCAACAAGGATGCAAGAGCGTCCATCCTGATATAGCGAACCTCGATGCAGAGACCGTGACAGGGGACAAACGACCAGGAGAAAGACATTATATTTATCCTGGCAAAGTCCAACATATCGCGAGATTAAAGAAGGTACCGATGTTAGATTTCTCCCGGTAAAGTTCAACATACCGCGAGATGATAGACGGTAACGATGCACCGGTTGCTTCCCCGAGGGCATGTGACTTTGTATTTGTCACTGCTGTAGTGTTCTAGGCACAGGAAAGGAGGACGCCTACACGAATACAACTGTAAAAACAGAGAACTTGCGGCACTAGCCTTCATCAACAACAACAAAAAACAACATCACAACAACACAAAGCAAGGACGCAAATGGCGCCATAGTAAATACATTATTATGCAACAATAAGAAACTGTTAACACAAACAAGCGGAATAAAATGTATTAGTAGTTAGTTTTATTCTAAGAGTTAAGATATATGTATATGTGCTCAGATAGCGTCCTATAATGGTATCTAAACATCTGTGACACATTGATTGTGGCCACAGTACAACGTGGTGCACAAACACACAAGCTCACGAATACACACACGTGTCATACAGACGCCCGACATATTGATTATGTTCTATACCACATGTTACACACATACACGTGTTTTACAAGTAATTCAACATTTTGGTTACTACTACAATACAACAACGCATGCGCGCGCACGCACACACACACACACACACACACACACACACACATTTAGTGCAGCTGATCACGATCATGTACAACCACAGAATCATTCAGTCGACAATAACCCATAACCCAATCATGGTTTATTGAGGTAACATAATGGAAGTACGAACACTGACCACCATATCACAGAGAGCCATGTTGGAAGCAACACAAATGATCAAAACATAGAGTAGCTGTCGGGTTGTCGGTGAAATATCGAACTGATTCGAGGTCAACGGGAAAATACGGCAGGGCTTCGTGCTCTTCCTATAACTGTTACTCAGCAGAACATGTAAAGATAAATGTCGTAATTGATGAAACTAGAGACCATTTGTCTCCATCAAAAATAAAGATTACATTGTCTTCATCTCAAACAGTTCTAAGGAAAAAGAAGAATTGATTTTGTCTGTCGAAAATCAGCCCCCCCCCCCCCCCCCCCCCCCCCCCCCCCCCCCGAACTTTGAATTAAATAATTTCTGGGGATAAAACTACATTATCATTATCATAAAGTGCCTTGCCGACTTGCGTGAGCGACCATGCTTCAGCAGATTGCTCATCGTGGCTGTTCAAGGAATTATCAGCTTTCTTCTAAAAGCCAAATCTCTCAGGCTTCTAGGAATTTGTTCCGCCTGTTTGCCAATTGTTCCCGATTCGCAACCGTAAGTTAAACTGGTTCTGTGTAACATGCATGAATTCTTTTCCTAGCTTCCAATGACAAGGACTTATCGCATAAAATGTTCTTCATTTGAAAGAAAACAGTTTTTGCTTGTCCTATTATGTTCTTTATTTCTATGATGCATCTTCCATCCGATGTTATCCATAAGCCTAAATATTTCAGTTTCTGCACTTGCTCACACAGAACACTATTTACTATAACTGTACACTAAGGCAAAACCTGTTTCTTTGATATCACCATGACTTCTGTCTTTCTGTTATTCAAGCTATGGCCTTTTTTCACTTTCCACAATAGCTGTATCTATTATTTTCTGAAGTGTCATCTGACTTGTTGCTATCAAGACGGTATCATTGCATAACGTATGCTATTTATAACATGCCCAACAACCAAAATCCCTGGCATATTTTCTGTAGATCTCATTATACGCGTATGTTCATTGTAGAATGAAAACAAATCAGGAGACATTACACATCTTTGCCTGACGCCCTTATTTATGCATTGAAATGTTCCTAAAAGGCTATTGATTTCGTCAATATATAGATTCCAAGATCTCCCAGAGCCTCAATTTTCCCCAACGTAATGTTGTCTGGACCGGGTGTGTGTTATTTGCTTCATGTGATGCAGTGCATCTTTAACTTCGGTTGTAAGTATTGATGGACCCCGTAATCCCGTATATTCTCGTGAGTAACGTAACCTGTGCTGAGAATCGGTAGCGGTTCTCGCCGCGTTGGTAACTTAGGGGTATGTGAGCCGGTCGCTCAGACAGCAATGGCAAACTACTGAGCGTAATCTTGCCTAGTACATTAATAGCAGCTGAAAAAATGATGATGTTGACTGCAACGTCATGGAAGGGATATGCAAAAAAAAAAAAAAAAATTAATTAAATTGGTGGACCCTCACCATTGTTTTGAATATTTACACCTGGTCTCCTATCATCATACAGCTGTTCCAGATATCCCATCCATCAATTGATTATATCATCTTGTCTCATTAATATTTCACGTTCCTCTATTTTAAACATCGTGTTTTCCTATCTTTTAGTGTATTTATTTGTTGATATACGAGTCTTTTCTATAGTTTGTACAAATCTCCTTGAGTTGTTAATTAAGCCAGACGTCTTTAGACTATTTGCAGTTGTTTATACTATTTCTTTATGTATTCTATTATATTCTTTTTCATCTTGCTTTTTTTCTTTCTTCATTGACTCATCAACTGCAGGATTTCAGTTGCCATCCATTATTTTTGGCGATTAAACGTTCACCTGAAATTATTTCTTGTGTGTCCCATTTTCCATCAGTAGTCAGTATAATCTCCATGGCATTATATATGTTCTGTACAGTAACCCTGTACATTTCTTAAATTTCTGTGTGTGTTTGAAATAATGCTAGATATAAATAGACGTTCTTTGGGTGGAAAAGGGGGGGGGGGAAGGGTGTCTTCTATATAATATTAAGTCTTAACCTCAACTTTTCTATAACTAGTATATGGCAGATATATGTCCATTTGCTTGTGGTCTACTTTTTGCTGATTCTAAACTTCTTCTGCATTTCTTTCGAATCTGTATGTAGTAAATTTTATTATGAATATTCTCTCCAGGATAGTTCCAAATGTTGCAGTTATGTAGCCGGGGGAGCAGAATTGGGGTGAGCGCCCAACCTTGCATAAATACCCCATGGGTCGTGCATTCATCATCTCTGCAGCAAAAGTCCAACTCCTGGCCTTCAAATGGCGGAATTGTTTTAACTAACAGGAGAAGGGGCGGAGCGAGTCTCTGGCGCCGAAAAATAACCAGCACGATCTAGATGTGTATGTACATATATGCATGTGAAGACACGTGTGCGCGCCTAAACTCTAAACTCGAGTAAGACCACAGTCTGCTCTAGCACCAGATCGCTACAAAGAGCTGTAGATACATTCCTTGCTTGGGCAAATAGATGGTGTGTCAGCATAAACACTGACAAGTGCAGTACCACTCTATTTACCCTCTCTCCAAAACAAAAGGCAGGGATCATCCAGATAAATGGAATACCCCTAAGAAAAGATAAGAATCAACATACATTTGAGTAACATTTTATGACAGGCTGATATGGAGAAAGCACATCAACAAAACTGTAGCAAAAACCAGAAGGAAAATAGCCATCCTGAGAAAGCTAAGTGGAACCACATGGGGAGCCAGTGAGAAAATACTTAGCAAAGTTTATCAACAGAGCATGCGACCATACCTGGAACACGGGTCAACTGCGTGGTGTTCAGCATCAAAAACCACACTACAATAGCTGGACAAGGTGCAAAATCAAGCGCTTAGATTCACCAAAGGAGGGATGAGATCAACACCTATAGTGGAGAATGGAGAAGATGGGGAGGACACAATCACTGAGAGAGCGCAGAGGTACGAAAATGCCAATACAAGCAGAATGTTGTGAAAATGACATCCTAAAAGATCTGAACATTGAAATACACTGGCTCATAAAGAGTAACACACGCCGAAGTGGTGTTTTGGAAACTAAAATATTGCGGGCATTTCAAAGGTCATAGTGACTTAGAAAGAACAGTGATGGAAGGTGTGGTTGCTAGCAGAAGAATCAGGGGATGGCAGCACTAAGATGTACACATGACGTCGCAGACACCTTGTCATAGTACGCAAGTACCATATGGAGACATCAACATTGACTATCATATTATAAAGGTACCATGACGTAGGCATTTATATTAATTATTTTAGTACACATGTACCAAGATGAAGGCATCAATCCTAACCATAATACTAATTTCAGGGATAAGAGATCTACTGGACATTCCCATGACGGCTCTAAACGGCATGGTTCCTGGAAGAAGGGGTTGGCGTCGCCAGCATGAAGATGGACACTGAATATCGAAGACTCCCTGAGCATAGGCATGCGTGAGTCACGGTAACTGGCAAGGGGCGACAGCATGATCATGCGTGAGTCACGGTAACTGGCAAGAGGTCGACCAGCATGATCATGCGTGAGTCACGGTAACTGGCAAGAGGTCGACCAGCATGATCATGCGTGAGTCACGGTAACTGGCAAGAGGTCGACAAGCATGATCATGCGTGAGTCACGGTAACTGGCAAGGGGCGACCAGCATGATCATGCGTGAGTCACGGTAACTGGCAAGGGGCGACCAGCATGAACATGCGTGAGTCACGGTTACTGGCAACTGGTCGGGAATCTACAGACATGATGAGAGCGACGTTGTGCGAAGGTCCTGCTCAATGATGATCAATTTGGTATCCACACCATATGTTCTCCGTCATTGTGGCGATACACAACTGTCAGTTCCTCTTGATAAATCCAGTATTGTCTGTCCCTTTAAGAAACTAAAGTCATGGCTCACAATACCTCAAATGTATTTGTATTGAGATGACAAGACTCCTCTTGCAGATCTAGTACACAACTACCAAAGGGTATTGCTTGAATTATACAGAAACATCAAGAACATCATTCCAGATCTAATTACACTTATTTTTCCATATTGTAATTTATGAACATCTCGTACTTATATTATTGTTTGTATTGTCATAGAAGAAACCCCCCAAACAGGATATCCTGATTGTGCTGGGAGACTTCAGTGCAAAAACAGGTAGAGAGCAAACTTATAAAAAAGTTGCCGGAATGGAAAGCCTACATACAACTTCAAATGACAATGGATGGAGAGTCATCAATCTAGCAGAAGCCAAAGGACTGCAGATCAGCAGTACCAGACTGCAAAGAAAGGATATACATAAACAAACTTGGAAATCATGTGACAAGAGAACCTATAATCAAATAGATCACATTTTAATTAACAACAAAAATGCATCAATCATACAACAAGTTAGAAGTTATAGAGGAGCTGAGTGCCACAGCTACCACTTCCTCGTT
Organism: Cepaea nemoralis; assembly: GCA_014155875.1. NCBI lineage: Eukaryota > Metazoa > Mollusca > Gastropoda > Stylommatophora > Helicidae > Cepaea > Cepaea nemoralis. Next base: position 189,520 of record JACEFZ010010960.1, on the reverse strand, counting down.
GGAGCAAAATTTAAAATAAAACTTAAGAGAGCTTTCTATGCTAAACTACAAAGGTTACTCCCAACATACAACAGAGACAAACTACAAGAAAGTACAGTCAAAGAGAAATTTGCAGATGAAATAAAATGTAAACTTGAAATTCTACAAAACCCGTTGGAGGAAAGCGTTGACCAAACTTGGTTGAACATCAAGAATACAATTCAAACTACTGCAGAAGAATGTCTCGGTGTGTTAACCACGCATAGAAAGAACAGATGGTTCAATCAAAAATGTGAAGAAGCAGTCATTAGGAAAAAGAATGCCAGACAGTTGTGGTTAAATGACATCAACAACATCCAAAATGAAGAGCAATATAGAACTGAATGTAAAGAGGCTACAAAAATAGTTCGGCAGCAGAAGCGAGAATATATGAGCAATATAATCAAAGATATGGAAACTAATCACCAGAAAAACGAATCCAGAAAGTTTTTTTAAAGAACTGAAGTCAATGAAACGAGGGCACCAACACAACACATATGGTTTAAAAGACAAAAATGGGAATATGATAAATACCAATGAGGAAATGTGTAACACATGGAAAGAATACTTTGTTGAATTACTAAATTGTGAAGCTCCAAGTAACACTTTCCCACAGGAAGCGGTTCTAACGTGTGAACCACAAATTGAAGAACCTGCTTTTGAAGAAATCCTATATGTAATAACACGACTTAAAAACAATAAGGCAACTGGGGCTGATGGAATTGCTGCTGAATTTATAAAGGCAGGCGGCCATGCATTACATCTAAAGCTATACGAACTAATAATAAAAATCTGGAGGACAGAAGAATTACCCCATGACTGGAAAGAGTCATTATTGATACCTATCTTTAAGAAAGGAGACAAGTTCCAATGTGAAAATTATAGAGGAATATCACTCCTGTCCATAAGCTATAAGATACTATCCGCTGTATTACTAAATAGACTAAAACCATATTCAGAAGACATATTAGGTGACTACCAGGCGGGTTTCAGACAAAACAGATCAACAATAGATCAGATATTTATCTTACGACAAATAGCCGAGAAAAGTTGGGAATATAAAAGAGATCTCCATAACATTTTTGTGGATTTTAAAAAGGCTTATGATAGTGTCCATAGGAATAGTCTATGGAATGCTATGCAGGAATTTGGAATACCAAGGAAGTTAATCAACATGACCAGACTATGCATGGAAGATACTTATAATATAGTAACATATAAAGGCAGGAAATCAGACCCTTTCCAAATAACATCTGGCTTGAAACAGGGTGATGAACTATCGCCGCTCCTTTTCAATCTGGCTCTAGAGAAAGTTGTAAGGAAGGTAAAGGAGGAATGTGCTATTGGAGGAACATCCAAACTGCTTGGTTATGCAGATGATATAGATATCATAGGGGGAAATTAACAAAAAAACATTGGAAATATTGACTCACTTAAAGGAAAAAGATCAATAATGGGGCTGGTTATCAACCAAGAAAAGACAGAATATATGGTAATTTCAAGAGAAGGAACGGCTAAAAACTCTGGCCACATACAATTAGATAATATGACCATTAAAAGAACGGAAACATACAAATACCTGGATACAATCTTCAACTGCTCCAACATAATAAGGGAAGAAATACAGGCTAGAATCAACTCTGGATTGATTGATTGATTGATTAATTGATTGATTGATTGATTGATTTAGGAACCGACATCACAACATTCGGGGCATTCCCATAAGCGCCTCGTCCATAATAGTACCAGTAGCAATCTGATTATTTGTGCGTCTCGCCTTTCCTCTAAGCGTCGAGCATCGGCCAGATCCTCTCGTCACTCCTCGCTGTCGCATTCTTGCCAGACCATGGTGATCCATTTGCTCCTCCGAGGTGTACACGTGCTCCCACAAAGGCCGCAACCACGTCTGCCTTATCATGCATCAATACTCCACCAAGTTTTGCAGAGCCAGCCAATCTGTCTGCTTGTTCATTCCCCAGCACACCAGCATGTCCCGGAGATAAGATCCAGACGATGCTTGCCACCCGTGACCTCCGAAGCGAAGGATACACAAAGTGGAGAGTGGAAAAGAAGAAGCAACAAAGACATTTATGATCTGTTAAAGTTCCCGCTAATCACTGGTATCATGAAGGCTAATAGACTGCAATGGCTGGGGCATATAGAAAGAGTGGAAGATAATAGGGAAACAAAACTCGCTTACACCCAAGAAATAAATGACCGTAGACCCTGAGGTAGACCAAGAAGACGGTGGAGAGATAATATATATACAGACCTACAAGTACTCGGAATCAGCGACTGGCAAACGATGGTCAACCAGAGAGACGAATGGAGACGGCTTGTATCTGCAGCAAATAACCTCAATGGCTCGGAATGCTGAAGAAGAAGAAGAAGAAGAAGAAGAAGAAGAAGAAGAAGAAGAAGAAGAAGAAGAAGAAGAAGAAGAAGAAGAAGAAGACGAAGAATTGTGTTTAGAGATTGCTATAAACTATAAACATATTAAAGAACCACACTGTGTAAAACGCAATGGATCATATTTAAGCGTGTTTCCTACACTTGTGTAAGGGTAAATGTAGAGGCCAAGGACCACCTTTAACTCAGTGTGCAGAATTTGGTATATGGCGGTTACCCAATAATTTCACACCAATCGGCACTCTCTGTGCTATGCGGTTAGTATCACACCAATCGGCACTCTCTGTACTCTGAGGTTAACATCACACCAATCGACACTCTCTGTGCTATGCGGTTAGTATCACACCAATCGGCACTCTCTGTACTCTGAGGTTAACATCACACCAATCGGCACTCTCTGTGCTATGCGGTTAGCATCACACCAATCGGCACTCTCTGTTCTATGCGGTTAGCATCACACCAATCGGCACTCTCTGTTCTATACGGTTAGCATCACACCAATCGGCACTCTCTGTTCTATGCGGTTAACATCACACCAATCGGCACTCTCTGTGCTCTGCGGTTAACATCACGCCAATCGGCACTCTCTGTGCTCTGCGGTTAACATCACACCAATCGGCACTCTCTGTGCTATGCGGTTAGCATCACACCAATCGGCACTCTCTGTGCTATGCGGTTAACATCACACCAATCGGCACTCTCTGTGCTATGCGGTTAGTATCACACCAATCGGCACTCTCTGTGCTATGCGGTTAACATCACACCAATCGGCACTCTCTGTGCTATGCGGTTAGCATCACACCAATCGGCACTCTCTGTGTTATGCGGTTAACATCACACCAATCGGCACTCTCTGTGTTATGCGGTTAACATCACACCAATCGGCACTCTCTGTGCTATGCGGTGAACATCACACCAATCGGCACTCTCTGTGCTATGCGGTTAACATCACACCAACCGCTCTTACCTCCCATTTTAGACTTAGGGCCAGGGCCAAAGAAAAATATTACAGAACAATTAAAGTGCATAACATGGTTAGATGTACAGATTTAAACAAATTTAATTTACAAAAATGTTCACACAGTAACAAATGCAACGTGTGTGGTAAAGCTCATCATGTGCCATGCCGAAAAGCGTGGGCGGTCATGCTTTGCAAACTCACACGATCACCAGAGTCGTGATAAGCTCTGTGTTCTTGTCTCAACCATATCACGTGGTCAAGCCATCCTAGTATTTACTTCTTTGCTTTGCCCTTATTTTTGTCCCCTCAATCTTGCTAGTTGTTACAAAGATCTCCAAATTATTTCTTATCATAACGTGTGCAAACAAGTTGACTATCTACGTCTAATTTCTCTAATCAGTTTACGGTTTTCATTTGATTCTTGTAGGACTTGGTCATAGGATGTTCTATCTGTCCATGTTATTCTTTGCATTTTCCTCAGAAACAACATTTCCACAGCCATCAGACGTTTTCCATCTTGTCTGCTCTTTGTCCATGCTTCACATCTATACAAAAGTACAGGTTCTATGTAGTACTTTAACACATTTGTTCTCATTGCAAATGACATATTTTTATTCATCAGTATGTTTACCATCTTGCAAAAGGCAACCTTCGCCATGGTGATTCTTGTTCTAATCTCTTCAAGACATCTCTCATTAGATGTTATGACTGTTCCGAGATAATTGTACCGATTCACTTGTTTAAGAATATTGCCATTTACTTGTATATTACATTGTGGTATTTCCAACATAAACCATGGATTACATCACACATGTTAGAATGAATAAAACAACGATGGAAACTGAAACAGAAAGGTGGAAAAACCGATAACAGCAGGATGAAGTATAAATCTTTAACACGAGAAATAAGAAAGAACACAAGAAATGATAAAAACCAACATATACAAGATTGGTGTACTAGATTAGAGGAATATCATATGACTGGAAGAGATTATGAAATGTTCAAAGAAATGAAGTTATTGACAATAAATAATCAACCTTTATTACATGTTATCTGTGACAAGATAGGAAATACCCTTACAGAATCTAGAAAAATTATATAACGATGGCAGGAATTCTCCATCGGAATGCATACTATGAATTACTGTGAGGATGTAAATAGAGTACATGAACCAATGACAGCAGAGACAGAACCTGAACACTCTTTTTATGAAATTGTATGGGCAATAAAGAACCTGAAGAATGGTAAATTACCAAGATGTGATGAAGTACCAGCTGAATTAATTAAAGCAGGCGGAGAAGAAAGCACACAGATCTATCGTGCATTATGTAAAAAGATATGGAATTATAGTACATGGCCAAGAGACAGGAAGAGACCTTTCTTAATTTCAATACCAAAACAGGGCAACCTGAAATTATGCACTAACTACAGAACTGTTGCCCTGATCAGTCATGCAAGTAAAATTCTATTAAAAATCATAATGGGAAGACATCGTAAGAAATTGGAAGAAGAGATTAACGTGGTTCAAGCTGGATTTAGACAAGGAAGATAAATATGAGATCGCATACTCAACATGCGTTTAATAATAGAGAAGTGTAGAGAATGTAATGTAAACCGATTCTCATGTTTTGTGGATTATTCAAAGGCATTTGACTGTGTACAACATCAGAAAATGTGTGATATCATGAGAAAAATGGTCTTTCCATCGCATGTAGTTAAAAAAAAGTTAGTTGCATATCCTTTACAGGACGTCGCAGTCAACCCAACATTTTGTGGCTGTTTGTGAATTCTTGGCAAGTTTAGGTTTAGTAGTTTGCCATTGCTTTCCGAACGACCGGCACCCATACTATTACGTTTAAAAACGCAAGGCGGTCTGCTGCCAAATCGCCTGGAGCTGTGTTTCAAACGTGTTATGCGGGATTACGAACTACGCTCGTAACGCCTTCGTCACGGCGCCGACTCACGTGTTGTTGTACAACTCATAAAAATGCTCTATTTAGCCAACAGCTTATATCTTAATATAGTAGAAACAAAGATAGTGCATACAGATACAACTACTGCAGGGAAAGAAACATATGTTACTGAGGAAACATTGGAGGAGGTGGAAAATGTCGAATATCTTGAGTCATTATTTACCAACAATGGTGACACAATGAAGGAAATTAACAGACGAACTTCTATTGCTCTTCAGAAACTAAAATCACTGAATAAATTGTGGAGGGGACAAGAGCATGCATCTTTCCCATTACAACACACGCCTGTGAGACCTAGACATTTACTAAACAAGCTGAACAGCGCATAAATGCTTTTAAGTATAAATGTTATAGACGGGTTCTAAGAATACCTTGGATACACACAAGAACAAATGAATCCATACGACAAGAACTGAATATCGAAGAAGGTTCGTTACTAAAGACAATAAAACAAGGAAAAATGAAATATTTTGGTCACTTGAAACGTCATGGGAGTTTGGAGAGTACAGTCATGAAGGGGTATATGCTCGGGAAGAGAGGAAGAGAAAGGCCAAAGAGAAGATGGGTGCAGGATGTGGCAGATGATCTCCAGATAGGTGCGGGACATCTTGCTTGTGACCGAAAATTTTTCCAGATAGTTGTTATGGGAGCGAAGATCTGCAAAGGGCATGCTGAATTAATGAATGAATGTCCTTCTTCCCAGTGAATACCATAATCTGCGTCTTCTTACAATTTAATTCTAACCCTTGTTATTCGCTGTGTGCAACAACTAACTATTGCAGATTCTGCTCATTGTCTACAATTGCTGTGTCATCCGTATGTTTAATGTTACTGATGTTACATCCCTAAATGGTGATTCCTTGCATGTCTTCTAAATTTCTTAAAATAAGGGAGAGAGAGAGAGAGAGAGAGAGAGAGAGAGAGAGAGAGAGAGAGAGAGAGAGAGATCTAAAGCATTACACATCCTTATTTTACACCTCTCTTAAGGTTTAGGCTTATGGCTTATATTGACCTACTTCATTATTAATCTTTATGGCTGCTTGTTGTTTCCAATATATGTTTTTTATTTTATAAGTCTACGGTCTTTCCCATCAGTTTGTAGATCTGTAAGCATCTTCTTCATGTTGACATGTGTTACATTATCGAAAGCTTTTGTGTAGTCAATAAAGCAAAGATGTTCATCTATCGAACGTTCAATTAATGTTCTTAGAATATTAAAAAAAAAAAAAAAAATTTGTTGCGCATCCCTCACGGGACGTTGCATTTTCAGCTGATGTTGATGTACTAGGCAAGTGTTACGTTCAGTAGTTTGCCATTGCTTTCTGAACGACCGGCCCCTATACCTTTTTCGAATCGAAAATACCAGCACCGCGGTGGTTAAACCCGGGTATATGGGCTCACAAACCGCGTTCGCAAGCCCTTAGCCACAGAGACGGTTCTTAGAATATACACAGCATTTAATGTACTCTTGCCTTCTACAATCTCACATTGTTCTTTTCTTATTTCGGGTTGTATTTTATTTCTAACTCTTTTCATTGTGATTCTTAGCAAAATGTTCGTGATGTGGCTCATAATACTATATTGTTCGATGTTGATCACATTCCAAGGCTTCTGATTTCTTCGGGATTGCAATAAATATATAATTACATAATTCAGGTGGTATATCTCCATTTTCATATATTGTGTTCAGCTGTCTGGTGACCTGGGTCTATTTCATATTCTTCAAAGGCATTGATCATTTCTGTTGAGATGTTGTGTGGACCCGGGGTCTTGCCAGATTTCATATGGTTAAGAGCATTCTGAACTTCCATCTTCAAAATTAATGGTTATTCATTATTATTCCCAATATCATACTTGTCTTCTCTTGTATCATCATTAAGTCTTTTGCATAATCTTACCACGCATGTAAAATCTGATCTTTTCCTATTATAATTTTGCCATCTATGGTTTTTAGGCAACATGTTGATGTGTACGTTAATTTACTAGTTATGTCATTACATCTTGTGTGCATTAATTTGATTTTCCGGGTGTTGTGTTGGTTTCAATTTCCCTGTAATTTTCATGAAGCTATGCTTCTTTTGTCTCTTTGCACAGTTTTCTAATTATCTTGTGAATCTCTTCATATTTTCCATGGTTATTTTTGTTATTTCTTCTATCTCGATGAGTAAGATGTCTTCCGTCATCCATTTCTTATGTCCCATCATCTTCATTTTTTGGGATAGTTGTTTCTGCAGCTTGGTTGACTGATTTCTTTCATATTTCCTGACATCTTGAATTTTGCAACCTCTTTCATTCTTTTCCCTAGTCCATACTTGCCTACTATGCATCCGTCCTGTTGATTTCCAACTTAAGCAGTAAAGTCATATATAATGATATTCAATTCTGAATGGCATTCTCCAAATCATAATAAAATTCATCGATGCTGTCATCACTGTTGTTTGTTGTTGGTGCATAAATGTGTATGATGGTCATCCACTCCACTTTACTAGTAATATTCTGTCTGACACAGTCAAATATCCTTAGGTCGATTATGATTTTTCTATATCCATTATAATTGCTACTTCTTTATGTTTTTTCTCTCTTCAAGAATGGATTATGCTATATTACTAGGATGTTATAAAGCCCATTCCAGTCCATCTGGTCTCACATATACTTAACATGTTAATATTCAATCTTCTCATTTCGTTCTTACTGTTATCAAATTTTCCATCCCCACTCATGGTTCTAACATTCCAAGTTCCCATTTTCAATGATGGTTATCTGTTGCACTCAGTCGCTTGCTGACGGTCTGGAATCACCTGGTGCACATGACCACCCCTACGGGCGAGGCTGCTTCTATGGAGCACCCATTTACGCCGTTTCTCTGATTTACATGACTCGGACTTAACATCATGCAACATTGAAATATGTTACAACTGACCACAAAGAACGGTGCGCGGGCACATTATGTCATACAAATATCACAAAGAACGATGTACTGATACATTATGTCATACAACTATCACTTCGATAATGAGTGGATCATTTCGAGGCAAGACAACGGTCATCGGCGTTAAAGTCAATCATGGTTGACGTCCACATGACTATCAAATCAGTCAGTAGCATCTATATTAGTGTGTGTCTCTAGGGTGAACCAATAGAATATGAATTGGGCCGTCTCTAGGTATAGCCACTGTTAGAAGACATGAGGTAAATCTGGTGTCTCCAGTTAGAAGTAAATATGTCATGAATGGAGTACGAAACAATAATTCCCAGTCGGCATTTAGAGTAAAGCTACAGTCATGTAGGCATTGTATTTATGTCAGCACTATCCTGTTCAACCCTCTGGGCTGAAATTGAGATATATAGTGTCTATTTTTGAGGTAATGAATTATTTTTATTCGTGTATCGATAGCCATCTAGATCTCTTCAGCAGTAATTGGTGGACCCACCTGTACACGTGTGTCCACCCGACACAGAACATGATTGAAACATGGTCTGTATATAAGAACATCATACTTTTTTATGACATAGAACTGCTATACTAAATATAATTGATAACTAAATAGAACTGCTATACTAACTATAATTGCTACACTAAATAGAACTGCTGTACTAAATATGACTGCTACACTAAATTGAACTGCTATACTAATAGAACTGCTATACTAAACGTTCTTTCATCACATTGTATATATGGAATATTCAAACATTATGCTAGTGTGCACGCGACGACATTTAACATGCTTGTAATTTCCTTTCTAACACGTTAAGTAATGAGTAAAATACTTTACTTCAGAATGAACTCATTGGAATTCACGAAATACAAGGATTAACGATGCTGTGAATGCCCTCTCATGATCATCTCAAGTTTGTTGACAAGTTCACAACTAACAACAGCAACAGGCTTACATTCTTTGGTGTGTTTCATTAAGGCTATCACAAATACTTTCCTTTTTATTAATGTCACATGTGTCGTCGTCGTCGGTGACTTCATCATCGACGCCGCTTATATCATCTTCCTCTCCGTCCTCATCGTCGTCTTCATCTCTGTCGTCATCGTAGTCATCGATGTCAGCACTGTGTGCTGCGGGAATATCGTGGCGCGGTGTAGACTGCGTCAGTGACGACGACGCACAGATTGCTGATGGGTACGTGTTGACACGTAGTGTGCTGGGGTCTTCCCCGTTGACAATCCTTGCCATGAATGAGATGTACGAAATAGCCAAGCGAAGTGTCTCTATTCTAGACAGACGCTTCTCGTAAGCAAAGGTAGGAATTCTCTGTCTCAGGCAGTCGAAGGCTTCGTTCAGGTTGTACATCCTACGACGCTCTCGGATGTTGGCAGCCCGCCGTTGTGCTACAGTTGGAGCTCGGCGTTTCCTGTTTGAGGCCTTCTCAATTCTGTCACTACCACTGCATCGACGAAGATTTTGTCGCTGTGGATTGTAGGAATGCTCTGGGCATCTCTGGTCGTAAGAAGAAGAAGGAGGATAATAGTTATTGGTTCCGATCCAGACGAAAGTGTTATCACTATAACTTTGCTGTTGATTATGATAAGCACACGTATACTGTGGTTGGCAATATCCAGGCACTTCAGATCCAGGTGAAATGTATGGAAACGATGAAGCCGCGTATCGCTCAGCCGATGTATCTTGGTGGTTCATGCAGTCTTGAGAAGTATAATCATCCTGTCTTAAAAACGGTTCTGAATTATAGTTTGTGGAAGATTCGTTTGACAGATCTAGCACCGACGGCATGGGATATGTTTGTGAAGACAAGTACCATCTCATGTCCCACTCGTCTTTAGTCACACGTATTTGCCAGCACTGTCGAGAGACCACTACTTCACTTCAAATGGAAATGGAAGCAGTCTGATCTTTTATTGAAGATCGCTTTTGCTGGCTGGAAAATTTCGAAGCTGGCCGTCAAATCATTGACAAGCGGTCGATATGAGTGTTCCGTTTATGCAAATGGGTTTAATCAAAATGGACTTGTCTCCAAGAAAATGGAGCCAAGTCGATTTTCTTGAAAAGAACAGCAACTAATTAAATCCTCTGTTGTTTCAATTTTCCTGACTTTAGTAAAATATTAGCCACTTCTTCACCGAACTCTGTCCCTTCAAATGGCACAGTGTATAATTCACATACGGCTACCGGCCGAGCACTACAAAATTGCAGCACATTAACCGAAATAGGTTTTTGGTTAGCACAACAAAATGATGAAACAATGAAACTGACTTGTATGGTAAAGCTTCAAGTGACGAGCTGCGCGTATTTTGCCAGTTATATCTACAGAGTCTGAAGTTACGTTCAAAAAGCTGTTACCATGGAAGGAGCAAAAATGATAGCAACAGCTTGGGCAGGGTCACATTCGCCATATTTCACAACAACTCGGCTTTAATTATACTACTTGTCAACATATTTGCTTATGTGGTTGTAATACTATCCCAGCAGGCACTATCTGTCATACAGGCGCAGTAATGCCTCCATGGGTGTCTCTCGGTAGTGCCGCGTTGTGCGGACAGTTGGTGCTTCTTCACATACACACACACAGACAAACAAAACAAACACATAGAGAGATAAACACACTGATATATACACACACAGAAAAAGACAGACACACACATGCACGCAGATAAATAGAAGATTCGCACGCATATCACTAAATTCTCATCTTGGCGTCCTCTTCACTTTCGTGAGCTGACTGGTTACTACTCTTATTTTGTTTACCCTTGCTACCAACATGTTTGTCTAAGGGTTGATAATTATCTTTGTATACGTGGAGCCCACCCCAAGAGTTGATAGTTTCCGTATTTTTCTGTGTGGAACCCAGCTCATGAGTCAATAGTGTTTTTTCCCCTTCTATATGGAACCCACCCCATGAGTAAACGATAGTTTCTGTGTTTGCTATGTGGAATCCACCCAATAAATCGACACTTTTCTATTTTTCTATGTGGAACCCACCCCATGAGTCAATAGTTTACTTTTTTTCTATATGGAACGCACTCCATGAATTGATAGTTTACTTTTTCCTATGTGGAACCCATCCCATGAATTGATACTTTTCTATTTTTCTATGTGGAACCCACCCCACGAGTCAATAGTTTCCTTTTTTTCTATATGGAAACCACACCATGAGTTTGATAGTTTCTGTGTTTTCTATGTGGAACCCATTCTATGTGTTGATACTTTTCTATTTTCTATGTGGAACCCACCCCATGAGTTGATACTTTTCTATTTTTCTATGTGAAACCCACCCCATAAGTCAATAGATTACTTTTTTTCTACATGGAACCCACCCCATGAATTGATAGTTTCTGTGTTTTCTATGTGGAACCCGCCCCATGAGTTGATACTTTTCTATTTTCTATGTGGAACCCACCACCTGAGTTGATACTTTTCTATTTTCTATGTGGAACCCACCCCAATGAGTTGATAGTTTACTTTCTTTTGGTATATGGAACCCACCCCATGAGATGACAGTTTCCTTTTATTTTTTCTATGTAGAACCCACACCATGAGTTGATACATTTCTAATTTTCTATGTGGAACCCACCCCATGAGTTGATACATTTCTAATTTTCTATGTGGAACATGTAACCAGTCAGCATGGGGCGGGATTGGCAGCGGCGTGCAAACAACGTAACACACGGGACTGCTTGGTATTCTGTAGAGAAACAGCGAACGTACACTCTGGGCACTCATCAGCCGCATCACACCCCCATGTTATCTGGATGTTATCTCTTAACTTCCTCAGTCTGGCTTTTATTCCCAATGTCAACTCACGCTAAACCTGTCTATCTTTGCATGCACGTCCTGGCAAATCATCCACATATTACTCATCTCTGTCTCCAGTTTTCTTCTACGTGTGGTTTTAGGTTTTTCTGTATTGTATGTGCCTTTTGGGCTCCCCATGAACCAATCTCTAGTGATATTATATAGCAGATGTTCTCAGTGTATGTCTTATCTAGCTTGAGTGTCTTGTCCCCACCTGTTTAATCTCTCTGATTTGATTAGCTCCCCCCTGATACCCACAATTATATTTGTTATACCATTATAGTCATGTTCTGTGCATACATCAGTGTGAATGTTTATAGTCTACTGGTACTTGTTGTAGTCTTTCTCCATATTTATGAACCTTTCAGCAGTACAGACTTGACGTTGAAGAAATATTTCAAGTTTGGTTCTAGATTTAATTTCTTTTAGCTTCCACAAATGTCCCAGTTTATAAAAGCCCCCTGGCTTTCTGTATTCTTATTGTAGTATTTCTATCAGTTACACTATCTTTGTCTACATTGCAACATGAATATGCTTACGATCCCGCCTCTTAAAGTGAGCTTTCGCCAAGGAAAAACGGGTATCATATGGTTGATTTATTCTAATTTTCTGTGCCGTTTCTCTATGAATTATTAGACCTAATTCTTTTGATCTCCCACCAAGCGTCTTTCATGTATCTTGCATCTGATTGTATTTCAAGACAATTACCTCAGTAATAATAATAATTGTGACCCCGGGAATCCATGTCTTGTTCTTATTTCAAGCGTGTCTGTTAGTTTTTCCCCTCAGGAAGAACTCCGCATTTCATATCTTTGTGTGTGACAGTATTAAATTAATGATCTATTTTAGGATCCCATAGTGCCTCAACAATTTAAAAAGAGATGTCCTATCAATGCAATCAAATTTCATGTCATAGTCTACAGATGCTATGTAAAGTGGTGAATTCATTTCTCTATTGTTTGAATATTTTTGATCCATGGCAATTAATGATTGGGACTGTTGAAAAGAATACAGACGGAGATTGGCCATAGTAATATCGAGGATAAACAGTGTTAAGAGCCTATAGGACAACCCTGGCAAACAAACAAATGGAGCGTCCGCCATGGACCATTTCGCAATCACTTACAAGGGGCTTTGGAACTTAAATGTTACAGAAAAATTATTAGAATACCATGGGCCAAGACGAAGTAAAATACTGACATTCTATAAGATCTGAGCATCGGGAAAGTTGGTTAAAAAATAGTAGCATCAACCCTCGAAAACTGAATACTTTCACCATATTAATCAGTGGTTTGGAAAGAACAGTGATGGAAGGTATGGTTCCTGGAACAATTGGCAGGGATCGAACAGCACGAAGATAGTCACACAGTACCTTGAAGACTCCTTGGGTATGAAATGCATAAGAGCGAGAACCTTTTCAGCAGGCCCTAATAAGAGGGTCGTTCCTCAAACGAACCCTACATGATGATTATGCTTCACTTTTAAGGTTAATGTGGCTATCTGGTTATTGTAAGTTCAATTTGATCGGAAGTCTGCCTCTTCAGCAGTTAACCAACGGCATATCTGAATTTCTCAAGAAAACAAAGACGAAACCAGAGCATTTGGATTCATGGACTACGAAAAGGTCCCAGACAACATTGATAGGGAATTACTTTGGTGATATATTTGTCAATATGGCATTCCACAGACGATCATTAACCACAGCTCTCAAGTCAGCTGTTATTTTTTTCAGTTTCCATACGTTGCTAAATAATGTGTGCAAAAATCTACTTGAGATGTTTATATTTTCTCCAATACCTACTGTTGGGATACCATCTGCTCTAGCAGCTTTGCAATACAACAAGACCTTGAGAAATTTTCAAATCTTTCTTAGTATTGTTTCTCACATTGATGTACACCACATAACTTTTTCAGGCTTGATATCTGGTGGATATGAGCATGTTGTACAAGGAGAGGAGATAATATATTCATTAACTCGGAGGAGATCATCACGACGGGGGAATACGAATTCTGGGTCTAGAAAGAGGTTGGAAAAACCTCTATATAAGTGGATAGTAGGGCAACATAGTATCATGCGCAACTGCGGAGCGCTATTGAGAACACGTCACTCAAACTGTTCAAGAAACATGATACGGGGGAAATGCACGTGGCAAGGCTAATACCAGAAGACATCCGACATACAAGATGAGCAGCGTGGAAGCCGCCAAGACCTTTAAGAAGATGAGAAGAAAGAACCTACCTGCGAGCCGCAGCAAAGAACCAGAACCTACAGTAACCTCAAATGAAGATACTCAGAGGAAGATCGACGACAGCCCACCACAGACAAGGTCCAAGACTATTGAGAAGCAGAGAGAGGAGAACGACACCACAGTTGGAAACACCGACTCACAGATGATCAGATGGGTAATCAAGCGTATCCACGTGGGGCGGACAGATGACCAAGTAGTGAAGCAGCTACAACGGGAAAATCTTCATGTTCGAATCTTGAAGGCGGAGCGGATTCTGACGTACTCCAAAATCTTCACTACTCTAGCGGTGGTAACAACAGAGGGCAGCGAGATGCCGATCACAGTATCTATGAACGCGAAAGATTTACAACCGGAACTATTCGTCCCGAGAATCACACAATGCTCAAGGTGCCAGAGGGCCGGCCACAACAGAACAACATTCAGCAGCAAGACAGAGATATTCCGATATTGCGCTGAACAACATGCCTTCAAGTCCGCTGGCCAAACAGGACAAGGACTTCCGAAAACCCAATGACAAGAGAAAGTGCACCAACTGCCTTGTCAAACACGAAGCAAGATACCTGGGCTGTCCGTACCTCCAAAGACACAGAGACGTCTTAAAGACCGCCATAAATACAAAGACACCATACAAGGAAGCACTGCGGATGTGCGAAACAACAACAGACATCTCACAAACCGAAAAATCACAGCTCCAAGAACAGATTGACGAGCTGAAAAAACAAGTCAAGGCGCTGCTGACGCCGACACCAACCAGCGACAACGAACAACTGCTGGCTGAGATGAAGGAAATCCAGCACAGCATCCAACAAGAGATGGAGCGCATGGCACAGCTGAAAAAAGAACATGAAGAAATTCTTCAAGCAATCAAG
This sequence comes from Cepaea nemoralis, assembly GCA_014155875.1. Lineage (NCBI taxonomy): Eukaryota > Metazoa > Mollusca > Gastropoda > Stylommatophora > Helicidae > Cepaea > Cepaea nemoralis. The sequence continues at coordinate 174,283 of JACEFZ010010960.1, read as the reverse complement.
ACAGAAAAAGAATTACTGAAAGCCAAAAGGGAACTATCCCAAAATAAACCAGCAGAGCCACGCAAAAGACCACAGAGAAGCCGCAAGCTGAAGCCAAACCAAAAGCCGATCAGAAATCCGCAAGCCAAGGCCAGCGATCCACCCACGATGTCCAAGGAACTCGAGGGGCACCAGGACATCCCAGACATTTAAGAGAAGCTATGAGGAATTACTCACCACACCCATACTGAAATCAGCAAAGAAGAGTGGGCCTTCGCAATGAAAGAACAGCAAAGAAGGAAACTAGCCAACAAACACACAACAAAAATCAACGAAAGAGTCCTTATAAGGACTGCAGCGAAATCAAAACAGACAAGCCAGAAGCCAACACTGACCAAAGAAACCGCCAGAGGAGACGGACACAAAGGAAACCCGCCGGCCAATCCCCAGCTGACGTCATAGGCACAAATAGCAGCGAAATCGATAAGTCATCTAACACTGACACAGAAGACGAAAGAAACTTAACCCGCACTCTGAACCACCACATCTATAACTAACGCCACAGAGACTAGTTGAACGAGGTGGAAAGTTTTTTTTTCTACAGATCGGATCGAATCGGAACATAGTATGGGAACCAGAAACGACAAAGAAGACCGGCTGATAAAGGTTTGTGAAGGAAAACATATTATTATTTGTAACACATTTATTTTTCAACATACCCTAGGAAATTGTATACGTGGGAAAGCACTGGAGATAGAACAAGAAATAAAATTGACAGTGGAAGGTAAACTCTATGGACCGCTGAATGAACTAAAAAAGACTGTTAGATTCATACAAGAGACGACATTGCAGTTGTAGACATGTTTCAGGCGAACGAAAGAAGAAGAAGAAGAAAATTGACTATATTATTATTGCCGATCTCTCTGGTCTAGGAATTTCACGACCTTCTCCGTAACCCCGTATACTCTCGTGGGTAACGTGAAGTGCACGAGAATTGGTAGCGGTTCTCTCCGCGTCTGTAACTTACGGGGTATGTTAGCCGGTCGCTCAGAAAGCAATGGCAAACTACTGAGCGCAATCTTGCCAAGAAATCAACAATCAGCTAAAAGATGCTGATGTTGACAGCGATGTCCTGTAAAGGATATGCAATGAATGAATCACCCCCCCCCCCCCCCCGCCCCTCCCCCCCCCCCAAAAAAAACAAAAAAAAAAACATCAACAACAACAACAAACAAAAAACGAGAAGTAGATTGTGAGCTTTACTAAAACACGACTACAAGAGACAAATTGGACGTTGCGGCCAAAGCATTCGTCAGCACAGGACAACCAAACACAAACCGACACAAACCTGCATGAAACACACTAAATAACAATATTAAACTAATTAAAGGTACTTATCTGAATCTGTATCCTTGCTGGGAAAGACTGACACGCGTAGGGCTGTCAGTGGATTAATAGACCGGATATTCATTCCTGTAAAGGATATGCGAACCGAAAAAAAATGATTAGATACAAATTTAAAAACAATGTTTTAAAGACCAAACCATACCTTGGTGTTGATATCTACTCTGACCACAATACTGTAATTTCAACATTACGAACAAAACTTAAAAACACAAGAATATATATATATATATATATATATATATATATATATATATATATATATATATATATATATATATATATATATATATATATATATATATATATAATCATCATCAAGTGCCGTGCCGGCTGGCGTAGGCGTTCATGGCTCTCCACAGATCGCTGTCTTTGGTGTTCTGGATCAACTCTGCTGATGATATTCCTCCATGCCACCGTCTCAAACCGTCCAGTATCATTTCTCTTGGTCTGCCTCTGCCTCTCTTCCCCTCGATCTTTCCAGTTGTCACGATGTTCTCCAATGCCTCTCTTCTCGTCACATGACCAAAGAAAGCTGTTTGCCTCTTTCTTATTGTTGTATATAGTATTATAGTTTCATTAGCCTCTTTCATGCAATCGTTGTTAGTTACTCAGCAGTCCAAGGAGTTCACAACATTCGTCTTAAAAACCACATCTATGTTGCTTCTAAGTTCTTCCTAATTTGTTCATTTACATTCCAAGATTCGCTGCCATACTGCAAAACTGGTTCTATATAGCATTTCAGCACTCTCTTTCTTACATTCATTGACAGCGACTTCTTGCATTAGATACTCTTCATTTTCTGAAATGCGGCTTTTGCCTGCCCTATTCTGCTCTTAGTCTCTGTTGTACATCTTCCATCTGATGTTATAAGTGCCCCTAGGTATTTAAAATTATCCACTTTGTTGAGAATTTCCCCTTCTATTTCTATGTCACATTTTGGTGTCCCCGTTTCCTTTTATATTACCATTGTTACTGTTTTCATGATATTCAAGGAGAGTCCTTTCTGTGCACTCTCTGATACTACAACATCCAATAATTGTTGTAGGTCTGTTGAATTATCCGCCACCAATACTGTGTCATCTGCATAGCGTATATTGTTTATATTATATCCTCCGATTAGTATTCATGGCTTCTCTTTGATCTCTCTCATTATTACTTCGCTATATAGGGAGAAGAGATCGGGTGACAAGACACACCCCTGTTGTACTCCTAGCTTTATCTGTTCGTAACTACCCTCTTTATTTCCCTTTTTAATTGATGCTACTTGGTTCCAGTATATATTCTTTATTATTCTTAAATCTTTCCCATCAATGTTGATATCTTCCAACATTTTAATCAGCTCATCATGTTTTACTTTATCAAATGCATTCTATGAAGCATAAATATACGTCTCTCTGTTTTTCTATTGACCTTTCTATTAGTGTTCGTAATATATATATATATATATATATATATATATATATATATATATATATATATATATATATATATATATATATATATATACATATATATATATATATATATATATATATATATATATATATATATATATATATATATATATATATATATATATATATATATATATATATATATATAGCATTGTTTGTACCCTTTCCTTCCATAAAACCATACTGTTCTTCACTAATTTCCATTTTTATTTTCTTTCTTGTTCTCCTCATTATAATTCTGAGTAGAAGCTTAATGACATGGTTTATGAGGTTAATTGTACGAAAATATTCACATTCAATTGCTCCTGGTCTCTTTGGTATTGCTATAAATTTGGTATTGCTATAAAATGATGTCAATTGAAACGAGAAAAAGAGTGTTGAGGGGATACATAGAGCCTGTTATTTTGTATGGATGTGAAACTTGGACAATGTGCAGTCAAGCTGAAAAACATCTGATGGCTGCAGAAATGTGGTTTCTGAGGAAAATGCAAAGAATACCATGGACAGATAGAAAAACCAGTGACCAAGTACTACAAGAGACAAATGAAAATCGTAGATTGATTAGAGAAATTAGACGTAGACAGTCAAAATTTTTTGGACATGTTATGAGAAGAAATGGACTGGAGAACTTAGTGACAGCTGGCAAGATCGAAGGGAACAGACCAAGAGGAAGACCGATAGGAAAATACCTGGATGGCTTGGCCACATGGCATGGACGAGACAGGAACACTGAGCTGATCCACGACTCTGGTGATCGAGTGAAATGGCGAATCATGACCGCCCACGCTTTCCGGCATGGCACATGATTGATTGATTGATTGATAAATACAGATGTTATTATATCGCTCGGTAAATATCCACTGTTGTAAATATCATTCAGCATTTTAGTTAATATATTGTGACATGTTAGATTGATGACAGAGGACCTAGTTAGTAGTGTTCTCTGGAAATATATCTTGAATGTAAATAAACAAGATAAAGGATATGATTTTGCACGTTTTTGTCTAGGGTCTCTTAAATGAGATAATCATTCCCGCAATAGCCTTTTTGGAGAACCACTTTTCTTTGGCTCAAACCCCCACTGTGAGACCACTATGTATCTACACAGAAATTTATAAAAGAAGTAAAAGGTTTCCCCAAGACCAAAAGGAGATCTGGACTCTTCGCCTCTGTACAACTGAGGATCCCTCTCTCTCATTATAATGTTGCCAGTGTGCTATTCGTCCGTCACATTAGATCTTCCTTTCTTTATTTTGTCAGTGTGACCTATATCAGTTTGTCCAATTATATCTTAGGACTGTAGGATTCAGTTTTTGTAGACAAACTCAACAATAACTGTACATAACATCTGTTGAACAAGACATCTACATGACAGTTTCTTGAAAAAAGTGGGACATACATTCACAAGGAATTGTGTACACCAGCCATTGTACAAGACTTACATCATAAGAGATAATTGACAACATCTATACAAGACTTTTCACAATATGTATAATCAACCACAGCACTTAAGACAGTCACTAGAGACAATACTTGACAGCAACTGTACAAGACATTCTCTTGAGACATGTACTTAAAACACTGATTCATTAAATACATTTTATTGAGCTGGTGGTGAGTCTAGTGATGACCATTGTTCATCCCATTTGTCATGTCAACACTTCAATAATTACCTGCATAAGGTATAATTATGCCGAACATGCATGAAGATAAACATGATACAACACTCCTACACCGTCCTCCAGCTTATCAATAAACTCTCTCCTCCTCTCTAATCTCTAACTACACCATTGACTTTTATCTTTTCTTCTACTGTTAATGAGGGAAAACCAAGATAAGCCATAACCTGGGGCAAGCATAGGGACATTCTGCTCCACTGGTCTGTTTAATCCTTTTAGCACCTATGATGGGTGTTGGACAAGCTCAGGTTGCAGTTATCCCCATGATGATTTTCCAAGTCAGACTAATTATCCCCTACTGTCACAGTTTGAAGAAAGGTTACAGCCCTGTCTTTCACCGGTGAGTTGACTGTTCATGAAGTTGACACTTAGGACTTTGTTCTACTTTTCCTGTAGAGGAAGACCTAAGATACAAATATGTCCCAGCATTCTTTCTTCTCAGTCTATCTCACTTACTCTGACTGTTCATGAAGTTGACACTTAGGACTTTGTTCTACCTTTCCTGTAGAGGAAGATCTAAGATACAAATATGTCCCAGCATTCTTCAATCACTGTGTGAGCACCATGCTGGATATTTTCTAAGCTGAGTCTTAGATAAACAAACACTGCAAGCTACTTCACCAGTTTTCCATGAATGTAGTTCACACCAAAAGACTTGATGTTATTCTCAGTTGACATTTGATTGAATCAAAGATCACTGTCCAGCTCACCACTATTATAGTGCTTCAGATTGTGTTATGCTCCCATTTGTGCATTCAGCTGTTGAGAGCTGAGAGAAAATTCTTCTTTGATTTTCCTGCATTTTGATAGGGAATCACTTCTGGATCTAGGACTTCTGTTTAGTTGTCCCAGATGATATATGAAAGCCTCTCCACCATCCTTTTTGTTCTCTGTTGATATACAAAATGGCACACCATCTCTTTACATTTGTTAAAAGATAATGTTATCATACATCAACATACACAGATTGGAGATGGGGAGGTTAAGGGTGGGTGTTGTCCAAACACACCTCTCCTAGTTGAGAATGAAGTGTAGTTCACTTGGATGTACTGTGGGTGATATTTTATTATTCACCTTTATCTGTGGTAATCACAAGCCTATATCCTGAGACAGGGGTAGCCTACACAATTACAAGCATTTTAAGGCAAGCAGCATAAGCAAGCATTGTGACATAGCAACATGAGACAGGCATTGTGACTCAGACTTGGCTCACATGTACATCATACTATCACCATCATCATGTGTTCTTTCCCCACCGAGTAATGTCCACAGTAGGTAACAGAAGCTCAATTGCATAGCAATTGTTCACATATGCACCAAAGCACATATGGGAAAAACATGTTTAGTCCTTGTAAATTTGCATGAGCCATACATTATATTCAGCCAACTAAGACACAGGTTCACACACCTATAGGTTCTCTGTTAGGAACTAGTTTATATGAACCAACCAACAGTAGAGGTAACAGTGTAATACTTCAAAGAGAAATTGTATTAATTCTCTTGAGCATATAGCCACCAGGCATTCACATGAACTTAGCAATTCTGGCGTGCCATCACACAACCTGCTTACATATGGATATTGAAGCATCTTTCCTTCCACTAGATGTGAGAGGCTACTTATCAAAGCACCAGCTCACTCACTCCAACATTCTCAGCGTTTTACAAAGGAACTTGTACATGTTTACATCACCCATTCCAATTCAGACTGCCATATGTTAACTCGCGAGAGCAAAGGTACAGTTGATTTAAGAATGAGTCATCCTAGGCATGAAGAATGCACAAGGGGTTTGGGTTTGCGAATTTGCATTGAGTGTACTATACATTCATCAAGCATACGCAACCAGTCACAACAAGGGATTGATATGCACTTGGAGTATACAGCGTGAAAGACATGTCAAGGTTGAAGAAGCAGTATCCAGAATACTGGCGCACAGAAGTTCTATGCTTCTTATAATAAACTCTATCTCCTACTTTGAATTCTTGTAATTGTGTATTTTTGTTTGCATGCCTTTTTTGTCTTTCTCTAGCTTTAATTATATTGTTTCTTAATCTTACATGTGCCTTGTGCATTTCCTGTATAATAACTTCCTGAAAATCCTCCCCCACATATTTACGTCTAGGTTTTAATAGATTATCGATTGGGAGTATAGGTTCTCTTCCATATAATAAATAGAATGGTGAAAACCCTGTTCCCTCATTTTGATTAGTGCGTATCGCGCTCAGTGCAGGTCCTAAGTAAAGTTCCCAGTCTATTTCATGTTCTTCTACAATTTTTGCTACTATGCTGTACAATGTTCTATGTTGTCTCTCGTTTTTCGCATTTGACGAAGGTCTATAATAGGACGTTTTTATGTGGGTTATATTTAAATCCTGTAATAACTTTTCGAACTTTTTGTTCACAAACTCTTTACCATTATCTGTGAGTATGATCTGTGGGCAACTAAATCTTGGCATGTACTCTTGCAGAAAAATATTAATGATGGTATCCACGCTTTTATTTGGAATTGCATAAGTTTCCGGCCAGAGGCTATAGTTATCCACGATATGAAGTAGGTATACGTTCCCTGATAGTGTTCTAGGGTGAGGACCTGATATATCTAAGCTCACTTTCTGCATTGGAAATTGTGGAATGTCAGTATCTTGTAAAGGAAATTTAATTGTTTTCATATTCCTTAATCTACATTTCTCACACGCATCAACGTATTTACAAGCAGTTATAAATAAGTTCGGCCAGTAATATTTATTATTGAGTGCTTTTACTAACTTATCACGACCAAGATGACCATTTTCATCATGATATGCTTTCAGAATCTCAATTTCCAAATGTCTTGGAATGTATTTTCTCAATTGTTCGCTTTTTCCATTCACGTAATATAACTGATCGTCATCCTGCAAGACTAAATAATTCTTCTTATATTTATTCTTACACGTTTCGTTTAATTTCTGTTTTATTTCTACAACTTTCGGATCTAATTGTTGTTCTTCCTTCATATTAAATTGCATTAAATGTGGGTCTTCTGCTCTAGGTTCTGATTCTTGATCTGACGGTAAACTCTTAAAATCTTCTCTATTTAATATGGCAGAATCTAATATATTTATTTGCCAGTTTCGGTCGTCTATTTCAGGTTCACCTTCGTCCTCAGTGTTTCCTGATGTCTCTGGATACGGCATTCTTGATAATAAATCTGCACAGGTGTTGTCCCTACCTGCCACGTATTCTATCTTCGCGTTGTACCCCTGCAAATTCAACGCCCATGTCTGTATTTTTCTGTTCTGCACTGGAGCTTCTAATAAAGATTTTAAAGGCATGTGGTCAGTTCTAATGATGAAATTTGCGTTATGTAGATAATAATTAAGTTTCTGAAGAGCATAATGAATAGCGTAGGCCTCCTTCTCTATAGTCGACCATTTACGCTGAGATTTGCTAAGTTTGCGTGACAAAAAATAAATTGGTCTTTCATTCTTAACTCCTGGTATTTCTGATCTTTCTCCTTCATATGGTTGTGCTAAACATGCTCCTATTGCATTATCTGAGGCATCTGTAAACAAAATTAACTCTTTATCTAAATCTGGATGTGTCAATAGTGGCACTATTGTTACACTATTTTTTAAAAACTCAAATGCTTTTTGACATTCATCATCCCATTTAAATCTAGCGTATTTGCCAGTCAGGTTAGTGATGGGCTCTGCTATTTTTGAGAAATTTGGAATAAAACGACGATAATACCCACATGTACCGATAAACGCACGAACTTCTTTTACGTTAGTTGGAGGAGGTAGTTCTTTAATAACCTTTACCTTATCCTGATCTGGTTTAATTCCGTCCCTATTAATGATGTACCCCAAATACTTTGTTTCTGTTTTTAGAAATTCACATTTACTAAGTTTCAATTTAACATCATGTATTCTTAATCTGTCAAATACTAATTTTACATGTTTCAGGTGATCTTGTACGTCTCCTGCTGTGTAGATCAAAATGTCATCTATATATGCTAATGCAAACTTTTGCATGCCTTCCAATACCTGATTTATTAATAACATATTGTGAGAAGGCGCCGTACGTACTCCAAATGGCATTCGTAAAAATTCGTAAGAGCCTGCATGAGTACAAAAAGCACTTTTCTTTTGGGCATCTTTAGAAATAGGTATACACCAAAATCCCGACCTTGCGTCTAGCGTGGTAAAGAAGGTAGACCCATTATGTAAGCCTAAAATATCGTCGATCACCGGCAATGGGTACGCTACATTCTTAAGGATTTTGTTCAACGCCCGGTAATCGCAGCAAAATCGATGTGAACCATCAGCCTTGGTCACAATGACGATCAGAGATGACCATTGCGACTTTGATCTTGTTATTATTCCTGCTTTCAGCATGTCTTCTATTGCTTTTTCGACAATTTCCCTATTCCTTAAGGGTGTTCTATACGGTTTCAAACTAATTGGTGGGTGATCTCAAGTATCTATTTCCATCGTAACTGTTTTTGTTTTTCCCAATTCTAAGTCATTAATTGCAAAAACGTCTTGATTCTCTTTTATAAGTCGTTCTAATATTTCCTTATTTTCTAGTGGAGTTTTTAACTGTGCTAATAATTCTTGTTCTCTTGTTATTTTGTCTACTGAATGCATTTGAGATGTATGTCTTCTGAATGGATGGATCAATTCATCATTCTGCACGTTCCATTTTCTTCCGCGTCTATGTCTGTTATTAATTCTTTCCCTATTAGTTTCTGAATAATTTATTTTCGGCATTTTTACTCTATCTGTTGCTAATATGCTATTGATATCATGTTCGACTTTAGCTATTACACATCCTCTGTACAATTTAATTTCTCTACCTGTGTTGTTAATAATCATTACCGGGAAAGTTAAGTGTTTATCCAATGTCATTATCCCATCTGGAACTTCTAGACCAGGCTCATCTATTACCTCCCTTTGTAGGTCTGTTATTCCAACTGTATGTCCTACTAAATAATACGGTTTTCTTTTCACTTTCGCCTGTATCAGATTAACCGTTTGTGGTTTTAAAATCGTGGACGTTTTAACTCTAAACAGTGCTGATATGTGCATGTCTTCTTCCAAATCTATATATACGTCCTTGAATTTTAATTTGTGCAAATCAAAGAAAAGTCTTACACCATTTTTTAATAAGAAATCTCTACCTATAAGCATGTTCCTATTTAATTCTTTCACTACATGAAAAAGATGTCTTATGTTAATTCCTCCTAATTTGAGATTTATTATCGTTTGACCAACTACTTCCAAATTTTGTCCTGTAACAGAATGAAGATTATTATGGCTCCTGAATATTTTACAATTTTTTATTTTGTATAAAAAACTTTCTTTGATTACACTAACTTGAGCTCCAGAATCAATTAATGTTCGAATTCTATATTTGCCTATCTCTATTATGCATGAACTGCTGTGATGTCGGTTCCTAGATCAATCAATCAATCAATCAATCTATTATGCATGAACTGGGGTCCGTTTTATTTACTAAAAATTGTTTTATTTCACCCAGTTGAGAGCACTTTCTACTCGTCCTCCTATACTTGTCATTAAAATATTCTTTAAATCTTGGGACCTTATTATCTTCCCTCCTACCGCAGGTCCTATTCATTAAGTGGGACGCCAGTTTTCCTGCAATTTTGGGCTTGTAAAATTCCTCTGTCTACCTTCAAAATTTCTATTTGTTCTGTTATTAACATTTCTATTTTGTGTATTCGACTGAACACGCCTGTTACCACAGAAGCGAAAAAGGTGTTCCCGTTGACCACAACCCCAACAAACTATATTTGTGTTATTTGTGTTACCTACCGTCTCTCTTATGGGGTTTCTCACTTGTCTTCTTCTATCATAAGTATTTTCGTTACCTCCTTGTAACGTCTGTATTCCTCCTCTCCTATTCCATCCGAACCTTTTTTGTCCTATCTCCATGGGCTCTTCGATCCTATCTTCTCGACTAGTTCCTATTTCTCGTCCTACTCTAAATCTAAATCTTCGTCTCAAATTCTCCTCCTGTACAGCTATATAAACAGCTTGTGATAATCTCTCAGGGTTTTCTCTCATTAATTTAAATTTCAGTCCATCCGACTTTATACCATCTACAAAAATCCCAACTAACATTCGTTCCACTTCCTCCCCTCGTACGTTCTGTCCTAGGAATGCTTCTTCCGCTAGGTTAATCAACCTATCACTAAATAATTGTACAGTTTCTCCAGTGTTTTGTTTGGATTGTCTTAACACTGAAAACGCATGCTGAGGATCTGTAATTTCAGCATACTTGCGGGCTAGGTCATCTTTGAACTGCTCCCATGTCTCATCAGACCTTGCCTCTAAGTTTCTTCTAATGTGATCTGAAACTGGTTCTATAGTGGCCTGATAAGCAAATTTCATCTTCTCTTCATCCGATGCTGCCACCAAGAATGCATGTTTTTCTATCGAAGTTATCCACTTCTTAAAGTCCTTCGCCTGTCAACTAAATTTTACAATCTCTGTCCATATTCCTTGTTGTTTTATTGCTGTGTTAAGTCTGCCTATTGCCGTACCTACTCCAGTTAACACCTGTGTTAACAAAACTTGTTCTTCTGCCATGTATGCTGAAATATCAATTCATATAAGCAAACTCACAGTTATAACAATTTATTTAATAAATATCACTAGATATATGATCGTATTTAAATTACACAAAAAACGTAAGCAACTGTTTTTTCCTCTTGTAAATATTGAATGTTTGAATTAATCAATCAATTGTATCTAACAGTCAAATGTCTCATATTGGTTAAACCTTAATTAAATACCGTTAGATACATCGTCCCTTGATCCAACAGGAAAGTAAATCCACGTACGTCAGCTGAGAACTATGTTTGCCAAAGTGTAGGCTTCACGTAAAAAACAAGTGTCTCGTGTTCTTCTACTCCATCAGCAAGAGGACAACTCTGGACTCTGTGTTATCTTGTATTAGCCTGATATCGTCCTTGCCAAAATCTAATAAGGTCGATTTACTTAATAAACAAAAATTATTACACAATTATAATAATTGTCCTAAAATCAACATAAGGATACTTGAAGCTGCAATTTCTTATATTTCTCTAAACGACGACGTTATCTTCTAGTTGTCGGTGTTTGAATTCCCGGAAAGCAATTTCTGGCAGTTACATCATTCCTCGGACATCTCAGGCTTCTCTAGCGCGAGGAGTGCTTCCACTTTCACCCATGATTGGGCACACCAGACTTGCGCCTTCTTTTCACCCTAAACAGGGCTCTTCTGGACGACTTGAAAACAGATCTAGCTTGATAAAGCGACTTAATTAGGTCTCCTCTTCAGCAGGACGGCAACCATTATGCCCACCCGCGTCCAAAGAGACCAAAGCAAACAAATCGCATTCTTCCTGACATCTCGATGTAATTTCAAATTGGTTGTGGCTGTTTTAATTTTGAGAGTTGAAAAAAATTTCTTTGATCTTTGGCAGTTCTAGTAAGTAAGTGACCTTCAAACAAGCAAGGTCAATGAACGGCTGTAATAACGGCAGGTTAAAATTCACAGCATTTTGATGACAATCAGGTTACTTCAGGTGGTTATGATGAGAAACAGCCCCTTATACTGACAACCAGGTTACAATGATGGCTCCATCCAGTAATCTTAATACGTATGGTTTCAATCAACTAGCCAGAAAAATGCTTCATGTTGATTCTATTTTAAGTTGAAACTTTCAAGAAAAGTGGTCCGGTCTGGATCTTTTGATTCAAAAAATTTAGTAAAGGTTTATTTACTCATACCTTCTTGTCGCAGCAAGCTGATAAAAAATGTCCCATGAAAGTTCTCTGCTGTGCTATGTTGTTTTTCAGTACTTCTCGTTATGTGTCCGCGACATCTAAGTTCAAAATCAAAATCCTGGTTGTGCGGCGCCAAATCTGTACTGTTATAGTACAGGTACAGGGACGATTATAAAACGAGTCCCGATGGTATTTTCAAAAAGGTTTTATTGAACATAATAAGCCGAAGAATATTACACAAATTACATGGTATGATGTTCACTTCTCCAGACCTCGGCTGTAACTAACCTCCCCAAAAACCCCACGTCACGGCTTGAGCATCCTTAGTAACGTTCTTATAGGATGCTCAACCGTGCCTAAACTTTGCACATCAAACCTATTAACAGAGATGGTACTCACTCTGTTACACTCATTCTTGGCCTCGACCTGTTCGGTGGACTCCACCTTGGGTTCCACTGGGCACACGATGAAATGTGAGTCTCCTGACGTAAACCTGCAGTCTTTAGCATTATGCGTGTTCTACCTGCAGTGTTTGTACCATTTCCCTGTCCTAGATTTTTTCGTGCCAGTCTTCGGTGAGCTCTCCTGGTTGAGAGCTTCTTTGTCGACCTCAGCATTTTTGGTGGCAACCTCCTTTGGAGCCACTTGAAACGCCGCGAAGTGAGGGCTCTTAGTCTTCGATTTGCAGTCTCTCGTATTATGAGAGGGCGACTTACAAATCGAACACCACTTCTCCGTCCACTGTCGTTTTGGTGAAGAGTTCGAGGTGCTCTTGCTTCCCTCCTTCGTCTTCTCCAAACTCTCCGCTGAAGTTTTAACATAAGGTTCCACTTTCTTAGTTTCCGTGCTTTTGGTTTTCTTCCGGTCATTTTTCTCCTGACCTTTGGTGTTTGTGGAATGGTTTTCTCCAGCCTCCCCATGTACCTCGACGAACCGTTCTGCCAATTTCGTCAGGATGTCGATATGTTCCGCCCCTTGTTCTCCCAGGAATGTCCTGAGAGGTTTCGACATTTGCTTTCGCATCTGGTCGACTATCATGAGCTCTTCCAGACTCTCATAGTCATGCGCGAACCTAGCCAAATCCACCCACTTATGGAGATAGGATTTCAGACGCAGACTATAGGCGGCAAACAACTCTCCCTGTTCTCGTTTCACTACTCGAATTTTTTTCCCGTAGATATGTGACGTAACCTCGAAACGTTTCAGCAGAGCCGTTTTTAATTCGTCGTACTTTTTCTCGTGTCCTGGCGGCAGGCGGGATTAAACCTCGTAACCTGTCCCGCGTAATCCCTGGGACAAATTAAGACACCATTTGTCACGATCCAGACCCATAGCTACACACATTGCCTCGAAGCGTTGTAAGTACTGGTCGATTTTCTCTTTGTCTTCTTCATAGACAGCCAAAGGAAACTTCATAGCATGGTATCTATGTCCACCCACTGGGGTTGAGCCAGGGAGAAAGGAACCTCCCACTGCTCCCTCAGTGTCCCCACTAGATTGCCTCTTAAGCTCGAGTTCCCGCATTCGGTACTCATGCTCCCTTTTCTGAGCCTTTTGTTCGGCTTCCAATCTCTTAGCAGCTTGATCCGCTTCAAGATTCTTAGCAGCTTGCTCAGCTTCAAGTTTCCTAGCAGCTTGCTCAGCTTCAAGTTTCCTAGCAGCTTGCTCAGCTTCAAGTTTCCTAGCAGCTTGCTCAGCTTCAAGTTTCCTAGCAGCTTGCTTAGTTTCAAGTTTCCTAGCAGCTTGCTCAGCTTCAAGTTCTAACATTTTAGTGGCTTGCTCAGCTTCTATTCTTTTAGTCTCTAACTCAATCTTTCTTAATTCCATCTCGGCCTTCCGATCTTCCCTTTCTGCTTGACGAAAATCTCTCTCCACCTCCTGTATGTACTCTGAGAGTGCTGGACCCGACAAGCCCATTCCTTCCCCCATTGCCCTTAGTTCTGCCATATCTAGTTTAGGAGTGGCCATATTTCAGAGAGGTGAGTCAGCAGGTTGAGTGTAAATTTCTCCAAAGCAATATATAGATATTCACTATTTAAAATGTATCTATATATTTAACACAACACAGCACAACACAAAACAATCTCTCAATGACAAGAGTAGAATTAGGACCAAAGACCTATGTAGACTTGTGAAGTGTGAACAGGTATGATATGTGTCTTAACTCCTATCCACATTCACCCTAGCTGGATCCTCATTAATATATTGTCACCATCCCGTGTCGATCCCCCAGTAATGTCGTAATAAGTGTCGTCTCTGGGGTGAGGGGAATCAACACCCACATTCTTTTAACTCCATATCATTATCTTGAGGATCTCCTGGATCTCTGTCCACAAAACCCCATAAGTCTTTGGATCTCTCTCTCTCTCTCTCTCTCTCTCTCTCTCTCTCTCTCTCTCTCTCTCTCTCTCTCTCTCTCTCTCTCTCAGAGAGAGAGTTGAGGGCACGCATGTCATCTAACATGCTGATCCATATGTTTTGTGTATTCTCATTTTTTTTTAATATTATCAATTTGATGCACTTGATTTTAACATGCATAAAATGAATTCATGTAAATTACTGTAAAGCAAGTGAGAGAGTTAGTGAGTGTAAGTGAGAGAGAAAGAGAGTGAATGAGTGTGAGAGTGTGTGTACGTAAAGAAAGAGAGAGAGAGAGAGAGAGAGAGAGAGAGAGAGAGAGAGAGAGAGTGAGAGTGAGAGAGAGAGAGAGAGTTGAGCCCACGCATGTCATGTAACATGCTATTCCATATTTTTTATGTATTCTCATCTTTCATATTACGAGGTATCGTTTAATGCCACCTGATTGTCCTGTAACATGCCATTCCATATTTTTTTTTTAAATTCTCATCTTATCATTTTGTATGCCACTTGATTTTATCATATATAATACAACATTACTGTGATGTGAGTGAGAGAGTTAGTGAGAGAGAGAGAGAGAGAGAGAGAGAGAGAGAGAGAGAGAGAGAGAGAGAGAGAGAGAGAGAGCGCAAGAGAGAGAGAGAGAGAGAGCGCGCAAGAGAGAAAGAGAGAGAAAGAGAGAGAGAGAGAGCGCAAGAGAGAGAGAGAGGTAGAAAAAAAAAGAGAGTTGAATTGCATCACTAATTTTTACGCTACATAATGTATATGTACAATCTTTCCTCCACTTCTTGCAATTGCGAGAATTCTCACGACAATCGTCAGTGTCTCAATTGTGTGTAAAGTGTGGGAGTTTGTTCTTATTAGTTTCAGTTATCATGTGAGGCATCATGTATTTGTCTATATGTGAGGATGTATGTATGGGTGTGTATGTGAGGGATATGTATGTGTGTGTGGGGAGGGGGGAATGTGTGTGTGCCTGTGTAAGAGAGAGAGAGAGAGAGAGAGAGAGAGAGAGAGAGAGAGAGAGAGAGAGAGAGAGAGAGAGAGAGAGAATTCAGTGCTCGCATGTCCTGTAACATGCCATTCCATATTTTTTGTGTATTTTCATCTTTCACATTATCATTTTGTATGTATGACACTTGATTTTATAATGTATAATATAACATTACTGTAATGTGAGTGAGAGCGTTAGTGAGTGTGAGAGAGAGAGAGAGAGAGAGAGAGAGAGAGAGAGAGAGAGAGAGAGAGAGAGAGAGAGAGAGAGTTAAATTGCATCACTAATTTTTAAGTTACAAAATGTATATGTACAATTTTTCTCCATTTTCTTTACAATTTTACGACAATGCTCACGACAATCGTCACTGTATGTGTGTGTAAAGTGTGGGAGTTTGATCATAATAGTAGGTTGGGGGGATCGGGGGATGTGTGTGTGGGTGGATTCGTGATGTGTGTGGGTGGGCTCAGGATGTGTGGGTGGGTGGGGTGGGTATGTGTGGGTGGGTGGGGGATTTGTGTGTGGGTGGGTGTGGGATTTGTGTGTGGGTGCGTGCGAGATGTATGGGTGTATGGGGAGATGTGTTTTTGGGTGGGGATGTGTGTTTGTCTAGGTTGTTGTGGGTGAGTGGGTGGAGGAGGTTATGTTGGTGGATGATTGATGGTGGGTTAAGGGATGGGTGGGGGTATATGTGTGGGTGGGGAAATATGTGGTGGGTGGCAGATGTGTGCAGGTGGGGGTGGTTGTGGGTTTGGGGATGTGTGTGTGGGTGAGGGATGTGTATGGGTGTGGGATGTTTGGGAGGATGGGTGGGGAGTGTGTGTGGGTGAGAGATGTATGGGTAAATGTGTGTGGGGGATGTGTGTGGATTGGGGGAGGGTGCGTGATGGGTGTGGGTGATGGATTTGGAGATGTGTGTGTGGGTGGGGGATATGTCTGGCTGGGTGGGGGTGTGTGGCTGGATGGAGGATGTATGTGTGGGTAGTGAGGGTGATTGTAGTTGGGGGATGTGTGGATGGGTAAGAGATGTGAGGATAGATGTGTGTGTGGGTGAGGGATGTGTCTTTGGGATGTGTGTGGGTGTGGTATTGTGTGGGAGGGGAGCTGGGTGTGGATAAATGATGTTTGTGTGGGTGGGTGCAGGTGTGGTTGGGCTTGTGGGTGGGTGAAGGATGTGTGTGAGGGTGGGGGATGGGTGGTTAGGATGTGTGAGTGTGGGTGGGTAGATAGGAGATGTATGTGTTGATGAGTGGGTAAGGGATGTGTGGGTGTTAGTGGTTGAGGGATAAGTACGTGTGTCTAGGGATGTGTGAGGGGATGAATGTATGGGTTGTATGTGCGTGGATGGGAGGTGTGTGTTTGTGAATGGGGAATGTGTTGGTGGGTGGGGATGTGTGTGAGGGATGTTTGTATGGGTGGGGAGATTGTGCGTGGGTGGGGATGTGTGTGTGTATATGGGTAGGGGTGTGTGGTTAAGGGATGTGTGGCTGGGGGAATGGGTGGATGGAGGATGTGTGGTTGGGTGGAGGATGTGTGGTTGGGTAGAGGATGTGTGGGTGGGTGATTGTATATGAGTAAGGGTGTGTGGTTAAGGGATGCTGGTTGGGGGATGGGTGGGTAGAGGATGTGTGGGTGGGTAGAGGATGTGTGGCTGGATAGAGGATATGTGGGTGGGTGAGTGTGTGCAGGTTAGGAGATGGTGGGGGATGTTTGCAGGTGTGGGCTCGGGATCTGTGAGTGGGCTGGGGGAGATGGGAGATTATGTGGGTGAGTGCGGAATTTGTGTGTGGGTAGGTGCGGAATATGTGAGTTGACGGGGAGATGTGTGTGTGGCTGAGGAATATGTGTTTGGTTGAGTGGGTGGAGGTGTGTGGGTGGAGGAGGATATTGGATGAGTGATTGTTGGTGGGAAATGGGACGGGTAGAGGATATGTGAGTGGGTGTGGAGATGTGTGTAGGTGGGGGATGTGTGGGTTATTGAATGTATGTGTGCTTGGGGTGTGGGTGGATGGGATGTGTGGTGGGTGAGAGGTGTGTGTGGGCCGGGAGATGTGTAGGTGTAGGGATGTGGTGGATGGGTGGGGGAATGTATTGTATGTGTGTGTGGTTGGGTGGGGGAGTTGGAGTGAATGGGGGATGTGTGGGTGGGTGGTGGATGTGTCTCATAACATAGTAATATGCATTGTTTATGTTTACAAAATTCACGTGACAATGTTTTTTTCCTATGCACAGTTGATGAAAGAAAGATGAGTGATTGGAAGGGCCGAATGTAAGACGGGCCTGCGTGCCCAATTTGTTACCCTTTGAAAATAAAGTCTGTTCGTTCTGTTCGTTCTCGCTCTTCTTCTTCTTCTTCTTCTTCTTACCACTCGATCATGCCCCCTCTCATTCTTTTCCAAAACATACTACACAACTCTAGCTTCTAGAGATGATGATCATCGGTTACTGCTCAGCAGAGGCCAGGTTCTTGCAGTTCCAGGTTATGGGCCCAGTGCAAAAGCCGCTGAGTAAAACTGCTTTCACTGATCGAGCCATAATCTTCTTCTATGACTTGTCTGCTAGCTTTTTGGAAAACATAGTGGAACCATATATTTATTCCTGTTTGAAATCGAGACTACTAAATCACACAATGGATAAATGTCCGCCGATGTAAATAAACATAAGACACTGCAGTCTCTCTCCATAATCAAAACAGGAACATCATACACGTCCTGGTTGCCTCACAACATTTGGTCGACTCCCGCCAAAGTTGTTTGTCTAGACTGTTTTAATACTGTGTCTGAATGACGTCACAAATCTGACTAGACACTAGGCGTCGAGAAGCTATTTTTTCTCTCCTTTTTCGACTCGATGTAAACAACTGGCCAGCTGTCCCACTTTAATCTGGGGAATTGTTCCCGGTATTTCAAAAAGTCTTGCAGGCCTGTGATCTGGAGAATATTTTCCATACAACAAAAGATCTTGCCGATTCCCATCAGGACAGTCTGTCTCCAACATCAAAGGATGGCGCTGCCTGTAGACGAATGGCGCGACAGTCTTTCATCGATCGACAACTCCAAGAATTCCGCGACATCTGTCCATGGTATTCTTTGTATTTTCCTCAGAAACCACATTTATGCAGAAGTCAGATGTTTTTCAGCTTGACTGCTCATTATCCAAGTTTCACATCCATACAAAAGAAAAGGCTCTATGTAGCCCCTCAACACTCTTTTTTCTCATTTCAGTTGACATCTTTTTATTGGTCAGTATGTTTTTAATTCTTCTAATGGCTACTTTCGCCATGGCGATTCTTGTTCTAATCTCTTTAAGGCATCTACCTTCATATGTTATGACTGTTCCGAGATAATTGTACCAATGCACTTGTTGAAGAATATTTCCATTTACTTGTATTTTGCATTGTGGTATTTCGTTCTTCCTAGTGACGACCATTATCTGTGTCTTTTTACAATTTAATTCTAATCCCAGTTGTTCATTTTGTGCAACAACCGCATCTACTAATTGTTGCAGATCCTGCTCATTGTCTGCAATCAATACTGTATCATCTGCATATCTAATGTTATTGATGTTTCGTCCTCCAATGCTGATTCCATTTATATCTTCTACATTTCTGAAAATATTTTCACTGTATAGGGAAAAAAGATTAGGAGACATTACACATCTGTCAAAGTGTTGGGTAGGACATAGATAGGACAAGAGACAGAAGAGGGGTATGGACAGATAGGACGTAGATAAGGACCGCTACAAGGGAGTAGATAGAGTAGAGACAGAACGCAAGCTATAACTTAGAACAGTCATAAGAAAGGACTTAGATGGGGACACAGACGTGTCATATCTAGGACACCAGCAGGACTAACCCCGAGGATAGGATGGGGGACGCTAGTTCACGGGGCTCTGTTATATTCCTCTCTACCCTCAACAAGACTTTTCCCCGAAAAGTCTTACTCCAAATTCTATGACTTTCTAAAACACTTAACTAAACGCTCTCACAAAATTACTTCATCCTCAAACCATTAGCAATCCGCTTACATATTTGACACTGAACAATTTAAACCTGTCTCAAGCAAAATCTATCTCTATCTCTCTATCCCTCTATCCCAACAATTCATCTTATAGCCAGCCACATACATTATTATAACGTAAGTATATTTTACAAAAGCTCCTCTTGCAATCCCCGTCACAAAATATCGATCTAAATTATGATTAACAAAAATTGAAGATTTCTTATGTATTTTTACAACTTATCATACTCTCACTAACATCTACAACACAGGATAGACAGGAAAGTGGTTGGTGCGCACCGAAGAGAAAGTAGTAAGAAGTAGTCACAATTATCCCATTTATCCTCCCATGCACTTTCAAAACTTTATAACGTAAAGTTTTCAAAAACCCAAATCATATAATCCGCTAATCTTCAATTATCTTCATTTTTTGTTAATAATAAATGTTCCTGTCAAAAGTTACGTCGATCTAAAACCACCCTTCTATTGTAAGGATTATAAATCAGCCAGCAACTACTGCCCTTTTTCTCTCTGTTTATAGCATATTAGTATCATACCTTCGCAAGCTCCAAAAATTATGATTTATGATGTTACCACAGCGTCCCTTCATTACTATTACTCACGTTTGTTTAATCTGAATACACAACAAGTGTAAATAAGTTAAACCACTCTTCTCCCATAATATAGCATGGCATCCAATCCTTGTATTTTCAATTAATGCTGACTTAATGCAGCTCATATTTCAACCCCCCAGATCTATATATTTCTACCAACGTTTACTTGTGTAGCATCTATTATAAAACCCGTCATCCAATCATGGCATTTAATTCATGTGTTTCTAAACTATACGTACTCCCTTTTTAACCACCCTGTAACTAACCCCTCATATTCCAAATATTAATGCTGACTGACGCAGCAGCCTTCCTGCAAGTACAAGGCAGAAGTTCATGGTACTCATGTTTACTTAAACTTATTACTCACAAGGGGAATATGTCTCTCTTCCTAGTCCACAGTCGTTTGTTTACTATTTTCTGAACGAAAGATCCTATTAATTATTCAATAAGAGCTAGTCTTATTGATCTAAACCAACTCTTTACTCTAAGCAAAAGAATAACAACTTATTTTTAAACAAGGCTAAATACTATTCAATAAACAAAGCAATTCAAATAAAATCGCAATTCATGAGCAAACCGAAGCGAAGTCAAAACAGGATATCATTCCCCCCAACATGTTAAAGACAATTTTTATCCCCAAATTTAAATAAAGGCAATCAACCAAGTCAAAGGAAGACATTATTCAAAATAATATGAAATACATGACGAAACAAAAAAAATCATATTTAAATACAACCTATCAATGTCAACAGCTATGCTTTGCTGTTTCAAAACTGTATCCAACTTGGATATGGCTCGACCTACACCACCAAGCACCTGTCCTAAGGAAAGGTCCTGGGGTTCCATTATAAATCTGAAATACGGAATATACCAGTACACCACAATATATTACAATAATATATAGCAACACAATATTATTATTCTAAACTAAGCAAGTTCTATAATTTTTCACCAAATTAAACTATTAGACTTGTATTTTCTTCAGTTACCAATGTTGTCGATATTGTTATTCTAAACTAACCAAGTTTTATAATCTTCTACTAAGTTAAACTATTAGACTTATACTTGCTGCTTTAGTTAGCAATGTTGACTGCTCGAGCACTTCCCAGCTGAACAAACTGACCAGGTGCCTGTCCTAAGTTCATTCTCGACACCCGGAGAAAATGACATTAAGGCTCACGAACTACAGCGTCCAGGAGATGACCCAATCGACACAGTAAGGATTTACTTGACTGCCACCTCTTGGTAGGCCCTTGATAGAAATCAACCTCACTGACAATTCGCCCTTGGTCGGGTTCTTGACTGCCGCCTCTTGGTAGGCCCTTGATAGAAACCTCTTAGAGTGCTCACGTTCAGCTTGATAATGTGGACTTGACGACCGCAGAGCCAACGATCAACTTGATAATGTGGACTTCAGCTTTGATTATATTAGGCCGATGAAACGAGAATGTGAACGGCGACCTAATTAAGCAGCCTCTTGACACATTCGAACAGGGCAAGATCGCAAACTCACAAACAGCCACCCCTGGATGGGCTTTTGGCTGTTGCAAGTCTCACATTCAAGGTTGTATCAGCAAAAACAGCCATTTTCCAAGCGTGTTCAACAAGTGTTTCAAAACGTGCCGTGGTCAATACTTCGGTTAGTCGCCGCAACAATGAAGTTGTTTGACGAGCGTTTCAAAATGTGCCGTGGTTAATACTTCGGTCAATCCAGACAATCTCATCCTGGTCACGGCATCATTTCTACTCTTATAACAGTGCTGAGGTTATAGAGCAGAGACAAAGTCCTCGCTGTATTTCAAATATTTATTCAATTGAATACATCGTAGAATATAAAACAGCATACAATGACTTTCTGGACAGATGTTATTACAATAGGTGTTGCTGTGCCGAGGTACAGATGGTAACTAACTATTCCTACCCCCCGCGTCACAGCTTGAGCGTCCCTAGTTACATCCCAACGGGATGCTCAGCCGTGCCTTGTATACTAGTCTTTTCCCCTTTGCACACCACCCATTAAACCCCCTAACAGAGATGATGCTCTGTTATACTTCCTCCCCTTCCATGGCACTGTGCTGCCCCTTCTCCCTAATTGGATGCCCCCCCCCCCTCCCTGCTGGCTGGATGCCTGGGGCCGTAGCACCCACCGCACAACCCCTCAGCACGCCACTGACTTCAAAGCATCGCTATGAAGTTGTACACATATTTTTGTCAACAAGCTGATCGCAGGAAACTTGTTCAAACTGTTACAAATCCCGAAAAAAGAACAGTGCATGCATTGGGTTTGAGTAAACTGTCATTTCGTCGATGGGTGCAAGAATCTGGAATGAAACCAACACGCGATAAGCAAACTGTAGGTAGAAAGGCAATAGTAGACAGCTTTGACAAGGATGTCACCAGGCGAGTTATTTTAAAAATGATGGATGCCAAAGAAACAGTGACTGTAAGAAAACTGAGGGTTTTGTTGAGAAATAACAATAACATAGAGCTATCAAAAACAACTGTGTGGAAAATTATAAGGACACTAGGCTTCACTTTTAGAAAAGTACAAGGGAAGTAGAAATATTCTTTGCAAGCAACCGCATTTAGGAGCCATGAGAAGCAGATACCTACGTGACATAAGGGAAATGCTCAAAGAAAATTATGACATAGTGTATTTGGATGAGACGTGGATCAATGCGCAACACACAAGTGAAAAGGAATGGCAATCAATGGATGGAAAGATAAAGCGTTATGTGCCCAGTAGTAAAGGACAGCGTTTGGTCATAGCCTATGCTGGTAGTACTCATAATGGCTTACTACAGAGTGCTGGGCTCGTGTTCGTATCAAAGCATACAGACAATAGGGATTATCATAATGAGATGAATGCTAATGTATTTAGAGATTGGCTCGAGAATACAGTACTTCCATCCCTTGATAGACCATCTTGTCTAATCATGGACAATGCTTCATATCACAATGTTGTTGCCCAATAAGATTGATTGATTGATTGATTGATTTAGGAACCGACATCACAGCATTCGGGACATTCCCATAAGCGCTCCGTCTCCATCCTCATCAGCCAGCGAATAGTTCCAACACTAATAGTTCCAGTAGCTGCCCAATAAGACAAAATACCTACGACATCGAGCACAAAGGAAGCAATAAAGATATGGCTCCGAAGGGAAAATATACCATTTCCAGAAACATATTTCAAGCTACAGTTGTTGTTTCTTGTAAAACAGGCGCAAAAAAGCAAGAAATATCAAATCGACAAGTTGATAGAAGAGCATGGCCATAGGTGCTTGAGACTTCCGCCGTATCATTCTCATTTAAACCCTATAGAACTTGTGTTGGCTAAAATTAAAAGACAGGTGGCAGATGCCAATACTACATTAAAATTGTCTGACGTCAAGATACTAACCCAGTCCGCGCTATTAAATATTGATAAAAGTTACTGGAAAAAATGTGAGGACCATGTGTTGAAAGAGGAAGAGGACTATTGGAGAAAGGATGGATTGAATTTTATGCAACCGAGAGCAATCATCAACCTACGGGAATTGTCCGACACAGATTAAGGTCTGAGCAGATCGCAGACCTTAAATCTACGTGTACACTAACTGGGATATTTTGCTCCAACTATTCAGACGAATTGCAGGCCCTAAACATTACAGCATCAGCATAATGTCAATGGCAACAGTTTGTATTCCACAGTGATGAATTTGCAATTCCGCAAACCCTCAGCGATGACAAACAACTGTATTGAAACGAAAAACACACACACACTAAACGCATTGAATACCAACAGAAGAGTAATATTGCGGTGGAAACTGACATATTGTGGCATAACAAGAAACGTGAGAGCAAACACGTTGTCAAATTAGGGGACAACACACGTGCATATGAATCAATCTATAAACTTCAATGAAAAGAGGACCACCATCTTTGTCGTTAAGAATAAAGCTCACTACAGAGACACTGACAACTATTTTTATAGTGCAAAACAGGTAATCATGTTCCGTCTCTGAACGGTAAACAGCAGAGTAGACAATCTTTCAGGAAGACTCAAAGCGGGCCTGTCACCCATGTGTACGTGTGAACAAACTACACAGACAGCTGAACAGATCCTTAAAAATGGAAACATGATGACTAAATTGCCGTATCATTTCTGGTGACTCCATACGCACATTAACGCACAGCTATTTGGAAGCTTTCACGAACTCAATATAAAAAGCAAACATGAATACTTGTGTACACATTATTAACCAGCAGCTGAAGAAACAAGAAGGAAATTAAAAATAAGGTAAGAAATATATTCCTTCTACTTTCCTGTCAATTTACAAATTATTTATCCCATGCCTCTGTAAATTCTCTGTCTTTACTAATATTACACATTGCACTCCTCTCGGGATTCTCCGTGGTGAAGTGGTCAAGCCGTCTGACTCGGGCTCCGAAGGTTGTATGTTCGATTCCGGGCCGCGTCCTTCATTTCATGAGTGCATTTTTTCGGAGACTCCCGAGGGTCGTCGCTGGAGCTATGGAGTTCGTGCTCTGTGCGACGCTTTCCGCGCTGCGGAAAGAGACTCAGCCATATGGGATAAAAACCCGGTGCAATGCAGCCGACCCTGTCGACTTTTAAGCTACTTCTTTTATTGCACCCACTCCCATACGAATCCGGATACGTTGTTGTCTTGTCAGGACCGGCAGTCTTTTCTTGTTTCATCTTTTTAATAGCATTCTCTAATTCACCCATTAACACGATTGGTCATCTTGAGTATTAGACAATGTTGATTTATTGACCCTGCTGTCCCGGAATAAATCTCCTGTGCATTCTGTCCATCATTTTATCCCTATTATCAATTATAATTTCTCAGGTTTTCTCTCTGATACAACCATTTTCGGTTATATTACTTTTCTTATTTGTAAATCTTGTTATAGTTTCATGCAATCTTTTCGAGTTGTGTTGTATTTCTAGATCCTCTATGTCTTTGCATTTTTCTGCAACCACTCTTCTTTAGCACCTCTGCACATGTGACATATGTCACTGTCTATTAATGTATATTCTGGTGTGTTCTTTGCTTTCTTTTTATGAGTAATTTTGCTTAAGATTTCATCGAATATCCACAAATGCTTTTTATTATTTTTCTTCACTGGTATTTGCAATATGTACGCTAGTTTTTATACATTCCTATTTGTATTAATTTTCTCCTCAGGAATTTCATGTCGAAATTGTTCCATGCTTTCAACAATTTTGTTGTTGCACATCCTATTTACATGACATCACTGTCAACATCAGCATTTTACTGCTGTCTGTTGACGTCTTGGCAAGTTTACGTTCTGTAGTTTGCCATTGCTTTCTGAACGACAGGCTCAAATACCAACTCGTTAAAACGCAGCGCAATGCGATCTGCTGCCAAATCGGTCGCCGCTGTGTTTCGAACGCGGGTAAGCGGTCTTAAGAATCGCGTCCGCAAGACTGTAGTCACGGAGACCGGCTTTCAACGATTAGCCTATCAGATTTATTATTTATTTTCACCACGTATAGTTGATTTATGTATGGTTATTTCTGTGCTTACACACACACATACACACACTCACTCACACACACACACACACACATACACACACACATGTATATATATATATATATATATATATATATATATATATATATATATATATATATATATATATTTATATTTATATTTATATATATATGGAAGTAACTTCAAAGTGTGAACATCGAAATCTCTCAACATTTGTGAACGTAGAAACATTCATAAGCCAGTCTCAGCATATTTGAGGTTTTGGTATCTCTTTTATTGGACGATCCTTGGTAGTCATATCAAACATGAAACATCAATCATGGCATGACACTTAGTTTCTATATAAAATAAGTAATATTTTCATTTTCTTGTGATGGTAATTTTCCGCCTCATTTCTCTTATAGCCTCTCCGGTACTTTTGCTTTCTTTCACCCCAAACAAACTTTGCCAGCTATATTTAGAGTCACCAGCTATATTTAGCGCCGACGGTGATCTCCTCTGTGTTCGGGTGGAGTGCGTGTCAGTGCGTTTCAATTGCCCCACACCACAGTGTTGTTTCTTTGGGCTGTGGCAACCGTTTCTGTCTCCCTTCGATCCTCATTTGCATCGGTCCTGCAATCACTTTCCGGTTAGGGTTAGGGTTAGGGGGTAGGGTTAGGATTAGGGTTAGGGGTAGGGTACACACACTAACCCTAACCCTAACCCTAATCCTAATCCTAACCCTACCCCTAACCCTAACCCTAACCGGAAAGTGAAAGAATAGCGCACCACCGCCGCCGCATAGAATTGCGCACCGAGCTACGGCGCAACACACGGAAACCCCCTGAATGTTCGGCGCAACACAGGGAACCCCTGGATGTGACGTCATACCCTGGGATTCCCTTTTGTTTGGGGTGAAAGAAAGCAAAAGTACCGCCTCTCCTTCTATTCTTCCTTAGTCCCTTCTTCCAAATTAATTCCCGATTCAAATAATACCAGATGGCATTCCCTCGTACCTCAAAGTTCAAGCGTCCTTCTCCATCGCTGACTTGATCGCTTATTGTTTCTGCGTAGATTGTTGTCAAGCCACGCAAATAGCCATCACATCATCAAGAGATGGTGCTGGACCGTGCACTGCTTACTAATTTCCTTTCTTTAAGTTGCACATTAATCAATCTGCCAAATCTAATTTTTAGATCTGGCTATGCCAATTCTCGAACCCCGACCGTCCACCGTATAATTGCTATAACAGGCGCACTGTTATAACAGACTGCAGTGGTACATTGAAAGTGAAAACATCCTTGTGCCACAGCAAGCTGGATTTAGGCAGTGCTACTCTACGGAAGATCTGACAACCTACCTCTCTCAAGAAATTGAGGATGCATTCCAAGAGAAGAAGATGTTGCTTGCTGCATGGATAGATCTGAAGACAGCCTTTGACAAAGTCTGGAAAGAAGGTCTGATGAAGAAACTGAGAAACTGTAAAGCCAATGGAAGAATGTACAAATGGGTGAAAGCATACTTGCACAACAGAAGAGCCAGAGTCCAGATAGACGGGACTTAAAATCATGAAAGTACTACTGCGCCACTGTGTCCCGCAGGGCGGAGTCTTGTCCCCCACACTTTTTATAATCTTCATCAATGATCTTGTTGCTAATCTACTGCATGGAATTAAAGTGGCAACGTACTCTGATGACCTGGTTCTATGGAGCACAAATGAACATGCATCAGTGACCACCAGATTGCTACAAAGAGCTGTAGATGCATTTGTTGCATAGGCAAATAAATGGTGTGTCAGCATAAACACTGAAAAGTGCAGCACCACTCTATTTACCCTCTCTCCAAAACAAAAGGCAGGGATCATCCAGATAAATGGAATACCCCTTAGAGAAGATAAAGAACCAACATACCCTGGAGTAACATTTGATGGCAGGCTGACATGGAGAAAGCACATCAATAAAGCAGTAGCAAAAGCCAGAAGGAAAATAGCCATTCTGGGAAAACTAAGTGGAACCAAATGGGGAGCCAGTGGGAAAATACTTAGCAAAGTTTATCAACAGAGCATACGACCACACTTGGAATACGGGTCAACTGCATGGTGTTCAGCATAAAAAACCACACAACAAGAGCTGGACAAGGTGCAAAATCAAGCTCTCAGAGTCACCACAAGAGGGATGAGATCAACCTCTATAGTAGAGATGGAGAAGTTGGGGAGGACACAAACACTGAGAGAGCGCAGAGATACGAAAACGCCAATACAAGCGTTCCAATGTGTTCCAATGACCCCAAGAGCTATGTCGACGGTAGCACAGCTACTGGTAGGGTCACCCATGTCGGACAGGCCAAGGGAGAGGATCCAGACTAAGTGACACACAAACCTGCTGCCTTGTAGGTAGACTGGGGACAGTCAAAGTCTAGGCAAAGCACTCCGAAACATGCTTGTCAAAATCAGATGTACTGAGCCACAGGCTTGACAAAGCAGTGCAACGTAACTTAATCAGTTCATGATGCCACAGTTTAAAATTAATCAGTATTGTGCTAATCATGTGAATTCCCATCAGGCGGTGATAGTGCCGGGCCCCCTGCCTCGAGGGGGTCCACCCATTACTACTGGTGGTCACCTTCCCCTGTGCTGTGGAGTCAAGGCACAGAGGAGTAGGTTAAGAGCTACTGACCAAACACTACGGACACTCAACATACTACAGTGGAATGCTGAAGGAGTTTCTAACCAGAAAGACCCCTTAACACACCGTCTTCATGAAGATAGAATAGATGAGGCATGCATTCAAGAGACACCCCTCAACGCCAATCACAGATTCTCAGTCAGAGGATATCAGGCCACACTTTTCGATCGCAAAGGACACAAAAGAGGGGTTCTAATACTAACATGAAACACAATACCTTATAGTGAAGTATCTGTGACTTCTGGCAACCAAATGGAAATTATAGGTGTTGATAAAAGACGTGAACATAAGAATTTACAATCTGTATAGCCCAGCAGATAAGGACCTTACACTTTCAAACATGAAAATAACTGACACAAACTGCATTATTGTAGGAGACTTTAATAGCCGTTCAGAAAGATGGGGATACCCAGATACTGACAAAAGAGGAGATGAAGTGGAGGACTGGGAAATAGACTCAAATCTCCATCAACAAAGCGGACGACACATGGAGCTTCTACTCTAGAAGATGGTTTACCACTTCTACTCCAGATAGAGTTTTCTGCACAGGAGACATCCTCCACAAAATCGATCGCCATGTGCTTGACCAATTAGCAGGTAGTGACCACAGACCAATCAAGCTTGTAATGAATATGGAGTATGTTCCACAAAAGCAAAAGCCTTTGCCTCGCTGGAATTACAATCGAGCTGATTGGGACAGATTTGCTATACTAACAGACAAATATTGTGAAAACATGAAACAACATGGCAACATGAAACAAATGGTGGAAAGTCTAAACAAAGCAATAATACAGGCGGCCACTGAGTCAGTTCCAAGAGGAATGAGGAAACATTACAAACCATACTGGACTGAAGAACTACAAATTTTGGAGGACAAAGTAGAAGATGCCAGGAAAACAGAGAGAGAGAGAGAGAGAGAGAGAGAGAGAGAGAGAGAGAGAGAGAGAGAGAGAGAGAGAGAGAGAGAGAGAGAGAGAGAGAGAGAGAGAGAACAAACAACTGAAGCGAACATCTCTGTCAAAGCCATCTCAGCAAAATATAAAATAACAGTAAATCAAACAACAAGAGATTGTTGGAGGGAAAAAACAGAAAACCTGAACTTTGATAGGCATGAAAACAAACTATGGAAACTAGTGAAAGCCATAAACAATGAAGGACCCAGAAACAAACAAATAACAAGTAAACAAGGAAATACCTTGCTTACAGGGGTAAAGGCTGCAAATGCACTAATGGAGCACTATGCTAGTGTAAACCACATAGATATTACAACGGAACAGAAGAAAGCAATCAAAGATAAGCAGACACATTATAGTAATACAGAGACAGCAGCAGAATATACGATGGCAAATCCGTGATTGGAAGAAATGGAATAGGCAATGAATACCCTAAAAAAGAAGAAATCACCAGGAAAGGATGGAATCACAAATGAAATGCTAATAGGACTAGGCACTAAAGCAAAACAAGAAACTATTAGCAGTCCTAAATTACAGCTGGAAGAGAGAAATAGTCCCACTGGCATGGAAGGAAGCTATACTAATACCAGTCCCAGAGAAAGGAAAAGACCTGGAAGAACCAAATGGCTATCGACCTATCAGTCTACTTAGCTGTGTAGGAAAATTAATTTGACGCATTATCAATTGCAGGCTAACATGGCATCTAGAAGAAAACCAACTCTTAACACCACACCAAGCAGGATTCAAAATGTACAGGAAATAGAGGATGCCTTCCAAGAGAAAAAGCACACATTAGCTGTCTGGATAGATTTAGAAAAAGCATTTGATAAAGTATGGAAGGAAGGACTGAAAGTAAAACTGCAAAAAATGCATGTTTGATGGAAAATGGACACATGGATCAGCCACTACTTTGAGAACAGAACAGCCAAGACTAAAGTACAAGGACAAACCAGCAAAATGATGCTGTTGGAGCAAGATGTCCCCTAAGGAGGATTTCTTTCACCAACATTATTCCTAGCAAATATAAATGACATCACGGAACATTTTCCAGCCAGAGTACACACATCCTCCTTTGCAGATGGCCTAGCCATATGGACATCTGAAGAATATACTATAATATGTCCAGAAATGAATGCCGTCATTCGCGATCAATTATCTTGAAAACTGTCTGTTGCATCGTTATGAAATTTTTCCTGCCGTCTTATATTTACCCCCACCCAAGGAATATGTCTTTGATAGGTCCAAAAGCATTTTAAATCATCGAAAGCGGCGACATTTCTTTGATGTTTTGCTGAAAAACTAGTGATTTCTCGCTAACAAACGTGTTTTACAGTAATGTCCCCGCCAATTCAGATGACGCACCTGTCTCACACCTCTTTTAATAGGCTGATATTGACCTACATCGTTATCAATACTGATGGCAGCTTGTTGTTTCCAATATATGTTTTTTACAAGTCTAATGTCTTTTCCATCAATTTGTAGATCTTGAAGCATTCTTAACATGTCGACATGTCTCACTTTCATCAAAAGCCTTCATGTAGTCAATAAAGCAAAGATACACATCTTTGTTTACTTCTATAGAACGCTCAATTGCTGTTCTCAGTATATACACATAATTTACTGTGCCCTTGTCTTCTACAAACCCACATTGTTCTTCTCCTATTTCGGGTTGTATTTTCTACCTAACGCTTTGCATGATAATCTCAGCAGAATCTTCGTGATGTGGCTCAGTATACTAATTGTTCGATGTTGATCGCATTCCAAGGCTCCTGATTTCTTCAGGATTGCAATGAATATAGAATTACATAATTCAGGAGGTATATCTCCAGTATCGTATATTGCATTCAGCAGTCTGGTCCATATTCTTCTAAGGCATTGATCATTTCTATTGTGATGTTATCTGTACCCGGGGTCTTACCAGTTTTCTTATGGTTAAGCGCATTCTGAACTTCTATCTTCAAAATTAATGGTCCTTCATTATTATTCCGATGATCATATTGCTCTTCTCTTGTATCATCATAAAGGTCTTTCACATAATCTGACCACGCATGTAAAATCTGATCTTTTTCTATTATGATTTTGCCATCTTTGGTTTTTAGGCAACCCGTTGATGTGGTGTTCTTTTGTTAGTGATGTCATTAATTCTTTTGTGTATTAATTTGGTATCCCGAGTATTGTATTGGTGTTCAATTTCCTTGCAATTTTCCTCAAGCCATGTTTCTTTTGCCTCTTTGCATAAATTCCTAATTTTTCTATGAATCTCTTCATATTTTTCCTTGTTATTTTTGTTATTTCTTCTTACTTCCATGAGTTTTGAGATGTCTTCCGTCATCCATTTCTTGCGTCCTATTATCTTTATTTTTGGGATGGTTGTTTCTGCAGCTTGGTTGACTAATTTCTTTAATATTTCCTAATGGTCACTGATGTCTTGAAATAATATTTCCATATCGGACAATGCATCGAATCTGTTCTTTACCTCTATGTTGAATTGATCTTTTATTTTCTCACTCTTCAGTGCCTGTAGATTAAATTTTGTGTTTCTTGGTGAATATGTGACTTTCTTTAATTTTATATATAAATTGCTTAAGATTAATATATGGTCGCTGTAGCAGTCTGCGCATGGTATGTTTTTTGCGACTTTAAAGGCATTTCGAAATCTTCTGTTGACGAGAATGTAATCAATCTGATTTCTGATCTTATGATCAGGACTCCTCCATGTCCATAATCTCCTTGGGTGCTGTTGATACCAGGTGTTTCAAATAATCAAATCATGCTCTTTTGCCCACTGTACAAGTCTGTACACTGTATAACCTCTTTCATTCTGTTCCCCTAGTCCATACTTTCCTACTATGTATCCGTCCTGTTGATTTCCAACTTTGGCATTCAAGTCACCCATTATGATACGTACTTCAGAATTCTTGCATTTCTTGAAGGCTTTCTCTAAATCAATATAAAATTCATCAACGCTGTCATCACTACTGTCTGCTGTTGGTATGACGTTGACATCAAAAGGTCTTCCACTCAACTTCACCAGTAACACTCTGTCTAATACAGTCCAATATCCTTTGATCGATTTTACTCTTTCTGTACACAACGATACAAATGGGATGATAACACCAAGAGATGGACGAACATCAGTTTGACAGAATGTAATCAGGGCGAGAAACAGACTGTGTTGGAGATCCAATGCACTAACCTTCATTGTGAAGACGGCACCTGATTATCTGCGGGTGGGGGTAGCTTTTCGTTATCCGCTCATTTTCTTTTGCCCTCCATCCCCTATTTGGGATTAGACCTTCAATCCAATCCTTCCTAGCCGTCCTATCCTTCGCTATCTCTGGTAGCTCTGTCTATTTCCTCCCCATATTATTCATGTCTGTCTCTAATTCTCTTCCACATGTGTATCAATTCTCTTCCACATGTGTATCAATTCTCTTCCACATGTGTATCAATTCTCTTCCACATGTGTATCTTCCACATGTGTATCTTCCACATGTGTATCTTCCACATGTGTATCTTCCACATGTGTATCTTCCACATGTGTATCTTCCACATGTGTATCTTCCACATGTGTATCTTCCACATGTGTATCTTCCACATGTGTATCTTCCACATGTGTATCTTCCTCTGTTTCGTTTGCCAAGTGGTGTTCACTGATATTTGTTTTGCTCACTCCATGACCTCCACATTGGTGATTATGTTATACTATTTTATTCCTTCTATTAATGGATACATGAATGTTGAAAGTATTGTGGTCATATAAACATAGCTGAGCAAAGTACGTGGCCTTACTTGCCACATGCCACAGACCAGTACAGGAACACATACAGAATATGGTAGGCACGTCACGCTAGTGTACAGGAATAGACTGGTGTCAGATGTCCCGTTCATGAGAGTGAGATCAGGAGAAACACCCGACACACACAAGATGTTTGAATTAGTAATTTTAAAATTGATTATTAATATAACATAAAATGTAAAAAGTATAAATATTAACTGGTATTCAGCTAAACAACCCAGTATTAGCTACCACTATGATATTTTACCTATTGATCCTAGCATACCTTGTGGGGTCGTTTGTTAAAGTCCTAGCGTAGAGAGTGTAACTGTACAGCCATTAACTTGCAGCGCTAGAGTCATAAAAGTCAAGTCTGTATTATAGCTATTGTAGTGAAAGTTGACTTCACATACATGTACTATTTGGGTTGTATTGAAAAGGTTTGGTATAAATATAAGGACAGGGATAAAAATCCTCATCATCAGACACATCACAATCATTTAGTGTCTTACTGACTGGCACGGCAGATCATGTCTCTCCACAACCCTGGTATCTAATGCCTTGTACCATTTGATAAACAGACATGTATGTGTTCATGGAAGTGGCAGACACTGTCTAGTCAGTTTTATAAATGTCGCTGTCTACCGCTGCTGCTAATCCTACTATTAGTGAAACAATATATTCCAATGTGTGCCTTATCGTGACAGGGCCAAACTGAACTAGCACCTTGCTCCCTTGACAGGTTTGTCACATTTTACCTCAATATAGGCATGATAATTACAGCTGATGGCGGTAGCGAATGTGACTGGACAGACCAATTCACGCTGTAATGTTCGTCCATAATGGGGGTATGTTATAACCTAGTTATTTCGGCCATCATGTACCATCTGACGTCTCAACCGCTTAATGTCTGTACCAGCTGCAAATGTTTTCTCTTTGTCTTTATTCCATTGCTGATATTTTCCCCTCAAGGCAACGCGATCGGCGGCGACTTGCTCCCAAGGTGCAATATCAATGGCTGTATCATTTATGTCCCGATTACACACATCTTTATACCGTTGGAATGTCGACGCCGAGATCCTTTACCCATCTGTCATCCACCAAAAAGAATGTCCTTTGGTATTCTACCACCGTCCATCCTCCTACCGAGGTCTACGAAAGCTCATGGAACAAACCGTCACACAACCTGTTCTGTCCAATACGTCTTCGATATTTGTGATCGAATCTTGCCACATGAGAGCTCTTTGAAAGTTTCTCTTAATGTGGGTAAGTTAACCAGGTTTCACCGCCATAACAAAAAAGTACCTAGGACACAGGCTTGATAGACCAGGACTTTTGTTTTCGCTCAAAACCCCCCGTTCCCCCAGACTCTTTGTTAACCTGCTCTTTATTTTCTGAGGTCTGCATGTTTTTCAAGAATATCAACACAGGAGTAAAGGCAATCATCAGGATACTGAATAACTAACAACGATTGCCTTATAGAGGCTAATCAAACTAGAACACTATATACAACAATAAGAAAGAGACAAACAGCTTTCTTTGGTCATGTGATGAGAAGAGAGACATTGGAGAACATTCTGACAACTGGAGGAGCTCGATGGGAAAAGAGGCAGAGGCAGTCCAAGAGAAATTAATGCTGGATGGACTGAGGCGGTGGCATGGAGGAATATCATCAGCAAAGTTGATCCAGAACACCAAAGACCGAGATCTGTGGAGAGCCATTAACGCCTACGCCAGTCTGACAGGGCACTTGATGATGATGATGAATGTCCACCACTTGATGAATTTCTTCTGTTATTTGTTTATTCTTGGCAGACTTCTTTAATTCCTGGTATTATTTTCTTTGACGCAGGGGCAGTTATAAACCCAGACAAGGCATCGGTTGTGTGGTACTCACTGATAACCGGATTGTGAAGGCTGATGTACCATGTATTATAGAGAATGGATGTCCTCTTAGTAGAGTAAATTGAAGTACTTGGGTAT
This sequence comes from Cepaea nemoralis, assembly GCA_014155875.1. Classification (NCBI taxonomy): domain Eukaryota; kingdom Metazoa; phylum Mollusca; class Gastropoda; order Stylommatophora; family Helicidae; genus Cepaea; species Cepaea nemoralis. The sequence goes on along the minus strand of JACEFZ010010960.1, from coordinate 139,125 downwards.
CACCTTGACAGGTGTATGTATTTTAAGGATCATGTGGAGTCTTTGGTGGTGAAGGTTGGAGGGCAATGGCAGCAACCGGGGTAGAGCAGAGGATGTTTTACAGACTCTTTCAGCAGCTAATAATATATATCATTGAGTATGGTTTGGGGCTGCTGACAGTATCGAAGAGCCAGGTTGAAAGGTTGGAGCGCGTACCGAATGCGGCCATGCGGGTGAGCCTGGGGTCCACAAAGGACAATACTAATTATATGCATGAGGCATATCCTGGCATAGGGTTCTTCAAGCCAAATGGTACCTAAGAGTTGCTGCAGATAGGGATAACCCCCTGCATGAAGCCATGGATATGGTTAAGGGTCATAGACTAAGACAGGGGACACCAAACTATGGCCCGCGGGCCAGATCCGGCCCGCGACGTATGTTCATCAGGCTCGCCAACGGTGCTCTTATCTATATATATATATATATATATATATATATATATATATATATATATATATATATATATATATATATATATATATATATATATAAAGACAATGTGTGTGTGTGTGTGTGTGTGTGTGTGTGTCCCCTTTATGCGTACCCGAACGGTCCATCCGATTGAGATGAAATTGTGTACAGATGTTCTTCTCACTCCCACGGATCCAACTTACATAGTTAGTTAGTTTAAAAACAGTTTTGTACGTAATAAAACAACATTAAAAGGAAAGACTATAATTAAGGGGACTTAACAACAAAATTTATATCAAGGGGCATTACTTTTAGTAGCATTGTTATATTATGTAATTTAAATAATATTGTATTTTTCTTAAAGTTTTATAAAATGTTTAAAGAAATTATCTACAGACATATGCGATATAAATAAAGTGATAAAAACTTTAAGGCATCTTTAAAGTTTTCATAAAAATAATAGATCTAATTTAGATATGTGAAAATTTTATAACTCATTATTTTATTTAAAATGTTTTTTTCTTCTTTTACTACACTGAACAATGTAATTTTTTGGAGAGAAAGTTAGTTGCATATCCTTTGAAGTACGCCGCAGTCAACCCAGCATTTATTGGGTGTTCGTGATATCTTGGTAAGTTTACGTTCAGTAGTTTCAGGTTGCCCTTTTTTAGTTATTGGAATGAAGATAGTTCTCTTCCAATAGAAGAGAATGTTTGTTTGTATTGTCTTCGTTGGCGCACTTATTTTATTTTCTGGTGATTTTCAACAAACTCTACCAGTAATACGACGTTCAACATCCGCTGATGAACATAACGCATGTCTGAAATCATCAGTTTTATGGCGACACGTTCAGAAATTGACTTTGAAGACCAATATGCGTGTACAACTACAACATGATGCATCCGCAGCACTTTTCGCAAAACAATTATTGGATATTGGGAATGGGAAAATGCCGATAGATGAATCCAGACAATGTATCACATTGCCAACAAACTTCTGTACAATCACAGCAACTATAGACGAATTGATTCACATAGTTTTCCCAAATATCGCACAGAATCACAAAAATCATCAATGGCTCAGTGCACGTGCTATATTAGCAGCCAAAAACAACGATGTCAGTGCCATCAACTTCGCCATTCAAATCGAAATACCAGGCGAAGCGACAACGTATAAGTCCATCGATTCTGTGATGAATCAAGACAAAGTTGTCAATTATCCAACTGAATTCTTGAATTCACTTGATTTGCCAGGAATACCGCCGCACGTTTTAACATTGAAAATTGACGTGCCTATCATTTTTCTCCGAAATATCAATCCACCTCGACTTTGCAGCGGTACCAGGCTTTCAGTCAAAAAGATGCTGAACAATATCATCGAAGCTATAATTTTAAGTGGGAAGTTTACAGGAGGAGATGTACTGTTGCCTTGCATCCCAATGATTCTAACAGATATGCCATTCGAATTCAAACGTCTGCAGTTTCCCGTGAGAGTCGCATTTGCTATGACGATCAACAAAGCACAGGGACAATCGCTACAAGTGTGTGGACTCAATTTGGAAAATCCATGCTTCGCACTTGGACAGCTATTTGTGGCCTGCTCACGCGTCGGAAACCTTCGGATTTATTCGTGTACGCACCAGACGGAAAAATAAAAAAAAAATATTGTGTATCCAAAAGCACTTCATTAGACATCATATTTGGTGTCCGCCATAACTAGAAAATTATACGACAACATAAAAAAAAATATCCTTGGATTAAGCGGAATTTTCTAACTGCAATTATATAATTATTTAAAATTAATTAACACATATAATATTAATAAAAAGTGAATTCTAAAAACATTTTAAATAGTTGTTTCATCTTTTTTATTTGTTATTTTTCATTACAATTAAAACATTCAAAATACAAAAACAAAAAAAAACAAAAAATAAATAAATAAAAGATAAATAAAAGTTATATTTTTTCTCAGGTCACTAATAAAATATCAATCAATTAGCTGCGAGGGCCCAGGGGCCGAACGTGTACTCTGTGCGCTTAGAGAAATGTATTTGAATGTATAATGACTACTTATGTGAATTCAATGAGACGCTCCCCGCCATTAGTTGGGCGAAGCCGGGCCGGGTCATCAGCTAGTTTGCTTGATAAAACGTATGGAACACTAGACGCTGCGATACAATTTAAATTTAAACATTATGTTTAGAACACTATGAGATCTTCACACGTGCGAGACCTCCTGGCTGCTATGTGCCTTTAATTTACTATTTTCAATATTAAATTATTGTATCTAGATTTTTCGAGTGTAGACAAAAGTGGAAGAACGTCCCAATGACGCAAAATGGAACGCACGGCGAGCGAACCTATTGCGTGGTCCGAAGTCAAAAGCAAAAGCTTACCGAGTTGGTGTCGCTTGCAGTCTGACCGTCCCTGGTGTGTGCTAGAGCGATCAGTGGCAAACGAGTTGCCCAACACATGGAAGTGAGGAACTAAAGCAGCCATGAGCAGGACGTGGCAATTCCTCGGGTGAGCCCAGTCACAGAGCAATATGTGCCGGCTCTGCAATTATGGAAGCCTCCTTGGATAGCGAGGGAATGCTCATGGTCTGCCCCTGCCTTCCCTTGAGGGCCGACCACGATGTCGTTCATCGTTCTATCTTGACCAGCTGAGATGTTAGCGACATCACAACAGTCCAACGTGCCTCGAAACCAAAGGAAGGCTAACCTCATTTAAAAATGCCCGCTGAAGTCGGAAGTGTCGTCCTACGGGTGGCAAACTAAAAATTGACACTACGCAATTACGTCCGAGTGAAATGTCTCGTCCGAATGTCTCCCGTGCTAGGAACAGCTCTGACTACCTAGTTTCCGAATGCCGCTCTTGTTCGGAACAGCTCTGACTGGGTAGTTTTCCGAATGTCTGTTGTGCCTGGAAAAGCTCTGATGGGCGCAACGACAAGCACATGTCCGAAAACTCGCTGAGTGGATGCCGTCTGCAAACCTGTCTGGTTTGTGCGGGAATGACCCGGGGAAACGAATTGACCAATATATTGAAGTGATGATTTAAAGCAGCCATGAGCAGGACGTGACGATCTCCCTCGGTGAGCCCAGATCCAGGGCGTTATGTGTCGGCCCTGCAACTATGGAAGCAACCTTGGATGGCGGAAAATGCTATGGACCGTTCAACCTTGGCCAGCATGGTTGCAGATGGCACTACAAAAGTGAGAGCTTCCCAGGAATGCTACCTGGTCAAAAAAGCACGCTACAGTCGATGTGTTGGCCTACGGGTTTCGGCCCAAGGGCGCATAACAGACACACCGCAATCACATCTGAAAAAACACTCCGGATGAACGAAAAGAAGAAGTATCTAGATTTTCTTTTTTATTGTGATGGTTGCTTATTTCGCGCATACCAAGTCCTTCTCTGGATCGTGGTAACTCCGTCTACTCTCAGACGTTACCATGGTTTCCATGGCAAAACACACAAATACACATCTTTCCCTCCCCCAGATGTGTCCGGCTGTCAACACAGGTCCGACGCTCCAGAAATATTTACTACTTTTTTCCTATCATCCATGTTATAGGTATGCAACAAGGATTTGTTTGTTTGACAGAGATAGGTAAGTGAACCACAAGTGAGAATAGAGGTAATAAAGTAGCAAACATAGCAGAAAATGCCATAGAAGCCTCGTGTTATTACGAAAATATTATCCCCAGTTCAGAAAAATTTCCCGGTCAAGGTGTTAATCGAGCTGGTCTCTGTGTTTTTAACATTTCTGCTGGAGCTCTAGGCTGTTTATTTATTATATATTTTTCATACCCTATTATGTAATATATTCTTTTATCTAGGGTACCTATAAACTTTATATGTACATTTGGTGAGCCATAGCTTCACCAGTGACCTCTAGTCCTCTACTTTCCAAGTGTTTCAATAAGATTTTAAGTATGTTTGTAATTCAATGTTTTTTTTTTTCATTTTCAGATCCCGTTTACTTCACCTTTCATTATGGCGACTAAGAAAATAAAAATGGACGCCGAGTGTCGCGTTTTCAAAGAAGAATGGGATGTAAAGTACTTTTATGTGGAAACAAAGGACCAGAAAATCAGTTGCGTAATATGCAGCGAAAGGTTTGCCTTTTTGAAAGAGTACAATCGTCGGCGTTACCATGAAACAAAACATCTATCAACATATTCAAAGTGTTCTGGAAAGTTACGCTCAGAGAAATATGAGTCCATGAAACGTCATCTAGAAACACAAAGAAATCTCTTCACGGGAAAGTTTGCTGAAAATGAATCACTCACTCGTACAAGTTACACAATAGTGCATAAGATGGCAGAACGAGGAAAACAGTTTACTGATGACAACTTCATCAAAGAGTGTATGATGGAAGCAGCAGATGACATGTGTCATGAGAAAGCCGATGCTTTTTTTTTTTTTTGTTTTTTTTTTTTTAGCTATCAGCCTGTCGGCGAGTTGAGTTTTGTGCAGAACAGAAGAAATTGGAGAGAATGTAGTGCTACAGATACGCGAGAAACCTAGGAACTTGTGGCATTTTCTGGCGCTAGATGAGTCTGCTGATCTCTTGAGTACGTCATAACTTCTTGTGTTCATTCGTGGTGTCAGTTACTTACAGATAACGGAAGAGTTGACATTCGTTTGCAGCATGCATGGAAAAACAACAGGAAAAGACATTTTCGTGGAAGTGCAAAACATTTTCCAAGATTATAACCGTCAGTGGAATCAGCTTCGATGTGTTACAATTGGTGGAGGAAAAAGCAGGACTGGATTGAGGAACGGTCTGGTGGGGCAGATCAGGATTCAGTTGGATGATTTCCAAATTACGGATGCGCTGTTCATACACTGCATCATACATCAGCAAGCAGTCTGTGGGAAAGACTTGGATATTTCTTGTGTACTGAAAGCAGTCTGCTGTGAGCTTCATTCGGGTACATGTACTCAATTACTATCAGTTCTAGGCTTTTTTCTTTTCTTTGAAGAAATTGATTCTGAATTCTGTGACTTGCCTTATCACACATCAGTAAGGTGGCTCAGCTTCGGTAAAGTCCTGTTTCGTTTTTACAAGCTCCGAAACGAAATAGTAGTTTTCCTCACTGAAAAAGATAGAGCTGATCCACATCTGTCAGATCCTACCCGGCTGTCAAAGTTGTCCTTCTTGGTCGACATCACAATGAACTGAACTTTAATCATCAGGGAAAGGATCTCTACAGAATCATCAAAGGATTTTGAAGAAAGCTGTCATTGTTTGAAGCACAACCGGACGGAGAAAATTTTCTCATTTTCACTGTTTCAGAGATTTTGAGCTAAAATCGCCAAAGATGTCAACCTTCATTTTCCGGGGGAAAGAAAAAAAAATTAAAAATTTGTGATTTGAAGAAGCATTTTTTGTAGAGATTTTCAGATTTTGATAGAATTGAGAATGTCATTCTTCTGTTCCAGAATCCGTTTGATTGTAACCTTACTGATGTGCTTGTTGAACTACCGTTGAAGCTCACTGAGTTGCAAGCAAATGACTTGTTAAAAGAGAAGTGCAGAGAAGGAAAGCTTGTTGAAATTTACCGCTGATTACATATTGTTGAGTTTCCGAAACTGAAGAATTTGCTATTGGTGTTTGAAACAACTTATGTGTCTGTGAGCAAACATTTTCAAAAACAAAGTATGCGAAGTCAACACATCGATCGAGAGTGACTGATGAACATGTGAAAGCAATTCTCTTGATTGGGTGTATCAATTCCAAACCAAACATCGATGATGTCTTGAAAGCCAAACGTCAGTTTCACAAATCTCACTAACCTTTTTTGCTGCTTAGTTTGTGAGATTCGGATATACGGACACTAGGTCTGATGTAACTATCTTTTTGCTAACGTCACCTTCTTTGATAACTTTTTAGTAAATAATTATGTTGATTGTCTTTGTGTGTGTGTGTGTATGTGTGTGTGTGTGTGTGTGTGTGTGTGTGTGTGCGTGTGTGTGCGCGCACGAGTGCGTGCGTGTGTGTGTGTGCATGCATTGCACACCACTCATCCATGATTAACATGGAATGCTAAACTTAGTTTTTCGTCTTTTTCCCCAGAGCTTTCGTTCTGGCTTGCAAGCACTGTACAGAGTGATTTTTGCGGCCCGCTCCCGTCATTTTGTCAGTTATCTAGTCCGGTGTGAAAAAAATTTTGGTGACCCCTGAACTAAGACGAAGTAGGTCATAGATGGCACAGGCAGATCTATCTATACGTCAGGTGTATGATCTAGAGACCATCAATCATGACAACGAGTGAGTTGAAGTACTGAAAAACATGACGGACTGGCACAATATAATAGTAACACTGGGTCGTGATTGCAGAGAATCGGCAGGGGGCAGCGCAGAGTTTTAGGTGCAACAACTGATCCAGAGTAACACACATCAAGGTGACATAGTGATCTATACTGATGGCTCAGTGTAAGAAACAGACGGATGGAAGTGGAAGCAGTCACAACGACATTCTGTGGTTTAGAGGAGATCACTGCAAACACATACTGTCTTCATCACGGACCCAAGAAATATGATTAGTAAGGCGGAGAAAAGAATGTTTCGTGTGGAATGGCTCATCTCGATTCAGAGGTCACAGATTGTGAGAATTGTATGCATTTTTTGTACTGGCCATGCGGGACTGCTGGAGGGGAGGGGGGGATGAATAGGCTGATAGGCTGGCAGGAATTGCACCACTTGGCGGTAGATTACCAATGGACAGGGTGGAGGGGGGGGGGGGGGGTCGTGCGCCTGTGGGACCAGGTGTGGGAACAGAATGATAATCAGTATGTGGACAGGATAAGATGGGACGGAGCGCGTATTTGAAATGTCCTGAGTGCTGTGATGTCAGTTCTTAGTTCAACTCAACTCAACTAAACTGTATTAATATATATCGCATCATCATCAGAGTCTTGGATCAAGTGTGTGTTCTTGTTCCAGTTGTGCCATGTCTCTATGCTGGAGACCTTACCAACCTCTTCTTCACACACACACACACACACACACACACACACACGCACACACACACACACACACACACACACGAGCGCACGCACACATCTATATGTCTGCCAGCCTGCTTGTCTATTGTCATCAAATAAAATGTGTGTGTGTGTGTGTGCGCGCGCGTGTGTGTTTGTGTGTGTGTGTTTTTTTTTAAAATTTACCTTATTGTTGGTAACGATACACACGGTGTGGTAGCATCAGACATTCATATACTCAGGCAAAGATCAACAACTAGTATTTTCATCAGCTTGTAGATACATGTCGATCTCGCTGAGATCTGATTGCAGACAAAACGTCCTCCTTACTGAATGTATCAGTTCTTACCCAGACAACTGTCTGTATGTTATATCAGCTCTCATCTTCTGCGGAGCAAGCGGTGTATTTTAAACGTACTATTCCTTTTGTTCAATGATTCGTGGCTCTGTAGTAGTACCTCCAACAAATGGCGTTAACGCCTAACAAAAGCATGGCGACTGTAAACATTCATGCACCGTTGTTTTACGTTTTCAAATTCATGTCAGTGTGACACCGTTATGATAATTAGCTCCCTGCCTCGTTTTACTGTCGATTCTCTCTCCTGATAACAGATTAAATGGTTTTTAACTGCAGGGGAGGGACGTGGAAAATGCCGTATTCAAATGACGTACACTAAAGATTAATATGCCATTTGAGAATATACGACTACTTTTTAAATTTCTGCTCCAAGGTTCGTAAAACCACAATGGTTGAGACATTGTGTGATTGCCTTTGTTCATCTCTCCCACACAATAGTTATAATATTGTGCATTAAGCTTCAGGGAACAAATTATGCTTCTTGTATCTGGCGTGGTGCATATCTGGCAGCCATATACTACATACAATGTATACTTGCCGTCATTCTTATCTCTGACTGATGGAATCAATACACAGGCAACTTTTGTCTGCATATGATGTAGAGCATTGACTCACAACCTTTCTCAAATCACGAGACCTTTACAATAGTCAAGCAGCTCGTGAATTCTTTTATAGCAGCCAAATAACACAAAACCCCCTTTTATAACAGCTAATATTTAACGACTCTTCCCCCCCCCCCCTTTATAATAGCTGAATACCCAACGACCCCCTTTTATAATAGCTAAATAACTTACGATTCTTTGTTTTATAATAATTTTAAAATAAAAATAAAAAGACACCGACCCCTTATACAATAGTTACATAATTGGCGCACCACTTGCAGAATGGGTAAATATCCAATGACCCCTTATATAATAGCTAAATTATCCCCCTCTCCCCTTTTCCCCTTTTATCATAGCTAAATTACCCATGTCCTTTTATGAAGGATAAATTACTCGCGATCTCGTGTTACAATAGCATAGGCAAACAAGTTGCAGATCCCTTGTTGAGTTGAGTTGAATTGAGTTAAGATTTGGCATCACAACACTACATCCCATATGTGCTCCGTCCTCATCTTCAACGGCCATCCAAAAAACCCCACTACAAATAGTACCAGAAGCAAGCTGATTATGTGTCCATCGGGCTTTTCCTCTTAGTTCTGAACGTCGGCCATATCCACTGGCCACTGCATGTAGCACCATTCTCTCCAGGCCGTGATGAGCTATCCTCCTGCACTATACACACCATCCCAAAGTGCCCCGATCACATCTGCCTCATCTTGCACCAGTACCCCAGCCAGCGGTGCATACCCAGCCAATCTGTCTGCCTGTTCGTTTCCCACAACACCAACGTATGCAACCGGCGACTCGCTGTTATATTAGACACACACATATCGCAGACCTCTTTTGTAATAGCTACATTACTTTTATATAACACACACACACACACACACACATTACAGATCTCTTTTGTAATAGCTACATTACTTTTATATCAGACACACACACACACACACACACACACACATACATACACACACATATATAGCAGACCTCTTTTGTAATAGCTACATTACTTTTATATTACACACACACACATATCGCAGACCTCTTTTATAATAGCTGCATTACTTTTATATTACACACACACACACACACACACGCACACACACACACACACATATATCGCAGACCTCTTTTATAATAGCTGCATTACTTTTATATTACACACACACACACACATATATATCGCAGACCTCTTTTATAATAGCTGCATTACTTTTATATTACACACACACACACCACAGACTTTTTTTTGTAATAGCTACATTACTTTTATATTAGACAGACACACACACACACACACACTCTCACACACATATCATAGACCTCTTTTATAATAGCTACATTATTCTTATATTATACACACACACACACACACACACACACACACACACACACACGCATATCACATACCTATTTTATAATAGCTGCATTACTTTTATATTAGACACACACGCAACATATCACGGACCTCTTTTATAATAGCTAGATTACTTTTATAAAAGATACACATATAGCAGACACATTTTATAATAGCTAAATAACATTTGTAATAGCTAAACACCCACCAATCCACCCTTTTAATATCCAAATAACCTTATACCACTCGCCACATTGTGTTTAAAGAGACGGAACTCCTCCAAATAACGGTTCCAAATTATTTATTGTCAAAAGTATCCCTTACAGGGCCTCAATGCAGATTCAGTTTCGATATATACAATTATTGAATGTGTGGTGGACTGCTGGACAGACCGATGGATGCACTAACTGTTTCTGGACCCGGAGGGCCCTCACTGTCGGTCGTCGGAGTGCATGTCCTAATCTTGTACGTACTTATTTCCACATATAACTGACATAGGTATACACTCCGACGACAGTGAGGGCCCCCGGGCCCAGAAACATTTATTGCACCCATTGATCGGTTCTACAGTCCGCCACACACTCAATAACTGTACGTAATAAATAACGGTACCAAATTATTTATTGTACTACGTATTTCCACATATAACTGTCACATATTATTGGTACGTTTTCGATTTTCTCAGTTCTGTATTTTAGTTCGTAGTGTTTAATATTTTTATTATATCACCTAATGAGGCCCTGTAAGGGATGATTTTGACAATAAATAATGTGGGACCGATATTCGGAGGAGTGCCAAAAAGACAATTTAATATAGCTGATATGTATTCTTAGTTTGAATTTGGGATCTTAATGAATTTATGCTTTTGTTTACTATTTGTAAAATACAATGTTAGTCAAATCAGCACGCATATGTGTAAATCAGTCCCCAGGCGCCCCTCAATACACTGGTTTTGGGGCTTCACTACACACAGACTGGCAACCACTATTGTAGAGAGTAAAACCTGCAATTATTGCTTAATTAAGAGTGACCCAGCAAGTGTGATGAAATGTGATGATAACGTTACTGACGAGCTGACTGAGGGGGTAGCAAGAGAACAAGGAGCTGACTGAGGGGGTAGCAAGAGAAGAAGGAGCTGACTGAGGGGATTGCAAGAGAAGAAGGAGGTGACTGAGGGGATTGCAAGAGAAGAAGGAGCTGACTGAGGGGATTGCAAGAGAAGAAGGCGTAAGGAAGCATGCGACCAGCCTTTGTGAAGTTATTACAAATGAACAGACAACTATGAATTGACAGTAACAAAGGTAGCGATCTAGTCAACTTCCTGGAAAGTCAGAGGGATACAAGATAGAGAACATAAATAAGGTAGTTGGGGAAATAAGATTGTAGGTAGGCATATGAAGTGAAAATAGTGATTAGAGTCATTAGACGTAGACAGTCAAAATTTGTTGGGTATGTTATGAGAAGAAATGAGTCGGAGAACGTGGTAACAACCTGAAGATCGAAGGGAAGAGACCAAGGGGAAGACAGAGAGGTAAATACCTGGATGGCGTGGCCACGTGGCATGGTTGAGACAGAAACACGAACTTATCCACGACTCTGGTGATCGAGTGAGATGGCAAAACATGACCGCCCACGCTTACCGGCATGGCGCATGTTGGGTGGATATGAAGTGAACAAATCATAAAAGATCAAATGGGGGTCTAATGTTGGCAAGCGCTGGTTTGAAACCCTAAAAAGCATATGTTTGTAGGTATAAAAATTAAAAAACAAAAACAAATGGTTAGCTTGTCACTGTCTGCCATCAGCAAGAACACATAGCCTTAAAACCTCGGCCTCTCGATGACCACTAACAAAAATAAGCAACTACTATTGGGATTATTCAATGGAACTGGCTCTGCATTGTGTCAAATAACTGAGTGGCAACATTTGGCTCTGTACTGTGTCAAATAATTGAATGGAAACAATTGCACTGTATTGTGTCAGATAATTGAGTGGCAACAATTGGCTCTGTATTGTGTTAGATAACTGAGTGGAGATAATTCACTCTCTATTGTGTTAGATAATTGAGTGGCAACAATTAGCTCTGTATTGTGTTAGATAACTGAGTGGAGATAATTCACTCTCTATTGTGTTAGATAATTGAGTGGCAACAATTGGCTCTGTATTGTGTTAGATAACTGAGTGGAGATAATTCACTCTCTATTGTGTTAGATAATTGAGTGGAAACAATTGGCTCTGTATTGTGTTAGATAACTGAGTGGAGATAATTCACTCTCTATTGTGTTAGATAATTGAGTGGAGATAATTCACTCTCTATTGTGTCAGATAATTGAGTGGCAACACTTGGCTCTGTATTGTGTTAGATAACTGAGTGGAGATAATTCACTCTCTATTGTGTTAGATAATTGAGTGGAAACAATTGGCTCTATAATATGACAAATATTTGTATTTAAAAAAACTGCCTCTGTATATAGTTAAATAACTGAGTTGAAATTATTGACCCTGGAAGTTAAATTGATCACAAAGCTTAGAATTTGTAACGCCAGTGGTACATCGGTACTACTGTATGAGTCAGAACATGGAGAACAACTAAAAGAATTACAAATGAATTGCACACATTCACTAATTTGTGCCAGCGCAGAATAATTAGAATAAAATGGTATGACAGAATGGCCAATGTAGAACTCATGGAGAGAACTAAACACATTCCAGTGAACCAAGAGGTCAGGAAAAGACGCCGGCCCTGGAGAGAGGGCACACACAGAGACACCAATACGACTACATATCTAGACACTTTCTTGTCTGGAACCCACACAGTAAACCAAATAGCAGGAGATCTAAACCACACGAAGCACAGAGTTACATACAGAGATGAATACAAGTTGGGGGGGGGGGGGGCATGGAGGGAAATACAGGAGATATGGGAGGATTGGCATGGTGTCGTTGAGGGCATATGCCCTATTGGAAGATATAGGGAGGAAGACGAAAAAGAAGAGTTGAGTTGAGTTGAGTTAAGAACCGACATCATTGCACTCAAGACATTCCCATACGTGCTCCGTCCCCTCGTTCAGCAGCCAGCGAAGAGTCACACTACTAATCGTTCCCACCGCTATCTGATTAAAAGTTCTCCTGGTCTTCCCTCTCAGTTTTGAGATTCTTCCAGAACCCCTGCCAATCCCCCGCAATCTCATTCTTTCAATATATGGGTTCTCAATCTGTTCATCCGCCTTCTCCACCTGGTCCCACAAGCGCACGCCACCTCCCCCCTGTCCATAGGCAAAATTCCACCAAGAGGTGCCTTTCCTGCTAGCCTATCAACCTGTTCATTACCCCATACACCCGCATGGCCAGGGCAAAATATCCATACAATTCTCACAATCTGTGACCTCTGAAGCGACGAGAGCCATTTCACACGAAACATTCCATTCTCCACCTTGCTAAGCATACTCTTTGATTCCGTAATGAATACAACGTGTGTTGCAGTAGTCTCCTCTAGCCACCGGAATGCCACTGTTACTGCCTCCACCTCCATTCTCATGCTGGAGGTCGTAGTCTCATATGCCAGACTCTCCTTTTTCAAGACTCATCCATTAGCCTTTGCAATAAAGCCCCAGCCACTACGTCTGTTTTTCACCACTGACCCATCGGTGTAGATGACTATGTCACCTTGATGTGTATTGCTCTGAATCAGCTGCTGCACTTCAAACTCAGTGCGGCCCGCTGCCCATTCTCTGCATTCACGACCCAGTGTTATTATTACATTGTGCCAGTCCGTCATGTCTTCCGGAACTTCCACCCACTCTCTTTCACGATTGATGGTGTCTAAATCACACACCTGACTTATAGAAAGACAAACACCTGTCAAAGGTGATACCCAAGTATTTCAATTTACTCTCTCGACTAAGAGGACATCCATTCAACATAATACCTGGGACGTCTGCCTTGACGATCCGGTTATCATACGTGCTCCGTCCCCTCGTTCAGCAGCCAGCGAAGAGTCACACTACTAATCGTTCCCACCGCTATCTGATTAAAAGTTCTCCTGGTCTTCCCTCTCAGTTTTGAGATTCTTACACAACCGATGCCTTGTCTGGGTTTATAATGGCTCCTGCGTCCCTGCACCACTCCGTTACCCTGTTTATCGCCACCTGTAAGTCTTTCGCCAAACTGGCCCTGTCTCTGCCCTGGCTGTACACCAGCACATCATCTGCAAATGTCAAGATTCTATCCACACTTGGTGTCTCAATAGCTGTGATTTTGCTGGTGTAGACATTAAAGAGCACTGGGGACAAGGCAACCCAGGTGTAAATAGTACAGGGGTCAGAAGTCCAGGAACCCATGCGCAGTGCAGAAGAAGAAGAAGAAGAAGAAGAAGAAGAAGAAGAAGAAGAAGAAGAAGAAGAAGAAGAAGAAGAAGAAGAAGAAGAAGAAGAAGAAGAAGAAGAAGAAGAAGAAGAAGAAGAAGAAGAAGAAGAAGAAGAAGGGAGGAGGAGGAGGAGAAGGAGAAGAAGAAGAAGAAGAAGAAGAAGAAGAAGAAGAAGAAGAAGAAGAAGAAGAAGAAGAAGAAGAAGAAGAAGAAGAAGAAGAAGAAGAGTCTCTGTATCTGGTCAGATAATATAATATAGTCGATAGTATAGTATAGTATAGTCGAGTAGACGGAATTCTCACCGTATCTAGTCAGATTGTCTAGTGCAGTGGTTCTCAACCTTTTTTGGCCCGTGCCCCCTTCACCATATTTTCACAACGTCATTCCCCCCACCCCCTACCCCCTTCGTATTTCCTACCTAAAATCCCCTCTCCCTCTCCTGCCCCTACACAGTTTACGTAATAATGGAAGCACATACCAAAACAAGTCTAGACGTCCACATAAAACGTGATTTGTGTGTCTACTTACTTTATACAATGAATTTTAGAAGGGGTGAGACGTACAGAACCGTAAAGTACGAAGGGGAAAATATTAAGTAATCGGTTCTTATATTAACGCGATCTTGAAATACTCTTCATCCCCCCCCACCCACCCCACCCACCCCACCCCCACCCGCCATGGAAACCCTAAAATTCCCCCTTAGAGGGGAATTCCGCACCGGTTGAGAACCACTGGTCTAGTGGAAGCAATCGATTTTCTATGTAGACAAATGCCTAACTAGAAAAAATGCCTTTTAATAGAATCAGATACGTTAGAAGAAATATCCATCTGGCCAGATAATCTGCTCGAAAATATTGATTCAGGATGCTGCAAGATAATTCATTAAAAGTTACTGGCTCGGTATGTACAAGCTGAGTAAAATAACAGGCTCTTGTTACACTAGCTAACTGTAGAACTAACTGGCTCATTGTAATAACTAACTGGGTTGAACTAACTGGCTCTTGTTGCACTAGCTAACTGTGTAAAATAACTGGCTCTTGTTGTTATAACTGAGTAAACTAACTGGTGCTTATTGTAATAACAGAGTAAATTAACTGGCTCTTGTTGCACTATCTAACTGTGTAGAACTAACTAGCTCTTGTTGCGATAACTGAGTAAAATAAATGTCTCTTGTTGTAATAACTAATTGAGTAAAATAACTGGCTCTTGTTTCAGTAGCTAACTGGGTAGAAATAACTGGCTGAAGGTTGCATTAACCGAGTAATATAACTTGCTATTCTTGCACTAGCTAAATGAATAAAATAACTCGCTCTTGTTGCAAAAAATGAATAAAATAATTGGCTCTGGTTGCACTAGCTGAGTAAAATTACTGGCTAGTGTTGCACTAGCTAAGTGAGTAAAATAACTGGCTAGTGTTGCACTAGCTAACTGAGTAAAATAACCGGCTCTTGTTGCACTAGCTAACTGAGTAAAATAACTGGCTCTTGTTGCACTAGCTAACTGAGTAAAATAACTGGCTCTTGTTTCACTAGCTAACTGAGTAAAATAACTGGCTCTTGTTGCTCTAGCTAACTGAGTAAAATAACTGGCTCTTGTTTCACTAGCTAACTGAGTAAAATAACCGGCTCTTGTTGCACTAGCTAACTGAGTAAAATAACCGGCTCTTGTTGCACTAGCTAACTGAGTAAAATAACCGGCTCTTGTTGCACTAGATAACTGAGTAAAATAACTGGCTCTTGTTGCACTAGCTAACTGAGTAAAATAACTGGCTCTTGTTGCACTAGCTAACTGAGTAAATTAACTGGCTCTTGTTGCAATAATTGAGTAGAAATACCTGGCTCTTGTTGCACTAGCTAACTGAGTAAAATACCTGGCTCTTGTTGCACTAGCTAATTGAGTAAAATAACTAGCTCTTGTTGCACTAGCTAACTGAGTAAAATAACTGGCTCTTGTTGCACTAGCTAACTGAGTAAATTAACTGGCTCTTGTTGCAATAACTGAGTAGAAATACCTGGCTCTTGTTGCACTAGCTAACTGAGTAAAATAACTGGCTCTTGTTGCACTAGCTAACTGAGTAAAATAACTAGCTCTTGTTGCACTAGCTAACTGAGTAAAATAACTGGCTCTTGTTGCACTAGCTAACTGAGTAAATTAACTGGCTCTTGTTGCAATAACTGAGTAGAAATACTTGGCTCTTGTTGCACTAGCTAACTGAGTAAACTTGCTGGCTCTTGTTGCACTAGCTAACTGAGTGAAATAACTGGCCCGTGTTGCAATAACTAACTACACAGAAATACCTGGCTCTTGTTGCACTGGCTAACTGAGTAAAATAACTGGCTCTTGTTGCACTAGCTAACTGAGTAAATTAACTGGCTCTTGTTGCAATAACTGAGTAGAAATACTTGGCTCTTGTTGCACTAGTTAACAGAGTAAACTTGCTGGCTCTTGTTTCACTAGCTAACTGAGTGAAATAACTGGCCCGTGTTGCAATAACTAACTACACAGAAATACCTGGCTCTTGTTGCACTGGCTAACTGAGTAAAATAACTGGCTCTTGTTGCACTAGCTAACTGAGTAAATTAACTGGCTCTTGTTGCAATAACTAAGTAGAAATACCTGGCTCTTGTTGCACTAGCTAACTGAGTAAAATAACTGGCTAGTGTTGCACTAGCTAACTGAGTAAAATAACAGGTTAATGTTGCATTAGCTAAATGAGTAAAATAACAGGCTAGTGTTGCATTAGCTGGGTAGAACTAGCTGGCTTTTGTTGCACTTGCTAACTGAATAGAACTATGTGGCTCTTGTTGCAATAGCTTACTGAGTAAAACAACTGTCTCTTGATGCACTAGCTGAGAACTAACTGGCCCTTGATGTAACCAGTTAATTTGGCGGAAACAACTGTGTCTTGTTAGCCATATAATTGAGTTAAAACAAGTGACCATGGATGTCGTTAGATAAATGTGTGGAAACAATTGTCTCTGGGTGTAGCCAGATAAATGTATGGAAACAACTGATTCTAGGTTAGCCAGATAAATGTGTGGAAACAAGTAACTGTGGATGTGGCCAGATAAATGTGTGGTAATAATTGTCTCTGGGTGTAGCCAGATAAATGTGTGGAAACAAGCGACTGTGAATATAACCACATAAATGTGTGAAAACAAGTGACTCTGGATGAAGCCAGATAAAAGTATGGAAACAAATGACTCTAGATGTAGCCAGATAAATATGTAACAACAACTGTCTCTGGATGGAGTCAGATAATTGTGTGGCAACAACTGGTAAATAAAGCCAGACATGAACAGCGTATTGATTTACAAACCCAAGCTAGTGTATGTGACTGTTAAAGCCTCAGTACATAGTCTAATTCATTTGTTTCCACTGTCTGTTAAACATAAAGACAGCTGGCACAGTTGTAGAGATCCATAATACTCACATCCTGAATCAAATTGTCCCTCTCTCCCTGTGTCACTAGGAGATCTACGGGTAGCTCTTAAAGCTAGTTGAGCTATTGATGTTTTAGGTCAGAGTTCTAAGCTCAAATGTAAATGATCGAGTTTCGGATTTCAGTGGTGACATCTGGCTTGTCGCATTTCCCCCCTGAAAACATACTGAATGCTTCTGTTGTCGATATCACTTATAGATGTTTGAAGATTGATAAAACAGTCTCAATGGCTGTTGTATTTTTATAAATGTTTGAAGACTGATAAAACAGTCTCACTTGCGGTTGTATTTTTCTAAATGTTTGAATATTGATAAAACAGTATTACTATCTTTTGTATTTATCTTGTAGGTTACAAAGTATACAGTAAATATACCAGCTCAATATTTGACCAAAATTAGCAGATAACCTACTTTGTTTTAGAACTGACACAATCAGAAAAGTGGTGTTTAATGCAGACACATAATCAGTGAAAACACAATCACACATTACCTCACAAATAATGCAGACACAATCAGAGAAGTTTATGTTTAGTAGGGAAGCAATCCAGCAAATAGCTATAGCCGCAGAAAAAAGAACGAGAAAGAAAGAACAGTTGCCATTTGAATCACATTATCTATCTGTAAAACATAATAACATTGTCCACGAACACCTAAGGAGAAAAGATACGAAAAAAACGCGAATTGTATGAAGAATCATTGTATTAAAGGAAAGACATTTTAAAGCAAACATTGAGTGAAATTTTAAAAAAAATAATTCCACAATTTTATTCGCAGGAATTATGTTTTCTTCTGTCATCTTTCCCTTGTATATAGGCTATAAAAGGCCATGCGGCAGTCAGTGTGAAATAACTACCGCGTATGCAAATGTTGGAAGAGATATCGATTTGTGCAAGGCCTACCATCCCCCACACATCAGACCAACAACAAAATGCGCTAATCCAGAAATAACGGGATCTACTACATTATGGCTGGACCAGATGTTACCTCCAGCGCTGGGGCTATCAGACGCAATCATAAGCCATGATGAGATCTGGTGGCTACCGGATGACGGCCTCCTCCACACACGACTCTGATCGCAGCCACCCAATACCGCCATCGATTCACGTGCAACATGTGTTAAGGGCGTATGCCGAAAACGTCACATATTATAGTGATGGAAGTTATTGAAAGCAATCATGAATCATACCTGTCTGCCACACAAATATGTTGTTAGAACTATACTCCTTTCCATGCATGCATCAAACAAGTTAAGGAATTAGTTCATTGTGAAATGATGCATCTTGTAACTGACGAAAAGGCTTCTGTTTATTCGTCTGACATTACTATGGGATTCTACACATGACAGTTTACTGTTATTATTATTATTATTATTATTATTATTATTATTATTGTGCGTTGTCCTCCTCCTCCTCCTCCTCCTCCTCCTCCTCCTCCTCCTCCTCCTCTTCTTCTTCTTCTTCTTCTTCTTCTTCTTCTTCTTCTTCTTCTGTTGCAAGAGCTGATATTCATTACAGACTGACAATAAATTGTCTCTTTGTTTCTTTATTTCTGAGTTATCCTACATTGTATTGATTTCCATGTTTATAAGATGTTATGTATCTGTTAAATTTCAACTATTTAACTTAATTTTAGTTATAAGCAGTAGGTAGTCTGAATCTAAATACACCTCTTGAAACTGCAATGTCATGTAGCGACGATCACCATTTCTAGTAATACAGATGTGATCCAAAGCCCAGTCCCGATGGCGGAGTGGCTATCAAGTTTTCCGCCTAAATGTCATGTTTTCGCATCTCCACTAAAGTGGATTTAAAAAAAAAAAATTGACTCGGGCTCCCTAGTCGTTGCAGCCTAAAATGATCAACAGGAAATGCTGCGGGAAGTAACGGGGATTGGGGGATGGGTGATATTTCCCACACCACCCAAAGATTGTGAGGGGTATGTTAACATGCATTTCCCGAGAGCATTGCTTCACCTGTGTTTGGAAACTTTTGCCTGCTCCATTCTGTGCTGTTTCACATATTTTCTACATGCTAATCTGCTAATGCCAGTCTCCGTGACTAAGTGATTACGGACGCGAGCCCGTTTACCCGAGTTCGAAACACAGTGGCGACCGATTTGGTAGCAGACCGCGTTGCGCTAGGTTTTAACGTGTTGGTATGGGAACCGGTCGTTCAGAAAGCAATGGCAAACTACTGAACATAAACTTGCCAAGACATCAACAACAGTAGTAAAATGCTGGTGTTGACAACCATGTCTGTAAATAGGATATTCCACACGCACAAAATCTGCTAATATTCCTTTCTCCTACCACTTGTGCTGTCTGTTCCAATGTGCACACGGTTTCAACTTTCCAGCGCCATTCTTGATATTCTCCCATGTGACTAGAGGGGAACCGGACTACGCACGGCTGTCATCGCGTCGTGTCACACTTCTAGAATAAGAGCCTTTTTTCACCTTGTCGTGACCCTTACCCTTACCCAAACGTATTCATTGTAACGCTGTAACCTAGCATATGTGTCTTAAGAAGCGGCTAAACAGGGTTGTTTTGAGACTGACTATTCCATCTCTAGGTAGCTGCAAAATGTAACCAGTCATGAACCAGTCTAAAGGAGAGAATTCGTTACTATTTATTGGCAGCTATAGGTAGAAACAGACAGACAGACAGACAGACAGACAGGCAAACGGGTATCCTTTTATTCAGCCATGCATCCATCCATTCAGCGAGCCACGCTGCCAAATCAAAAAAGTAGGCAGACAGACAGAAAGATAAACAGATAGGCAGACAATAAACTGGTGTTGAGGAAATAAAATGCCGAGCATATATTGCCGAGTGAGATGTTCAGGTAATAAAAGCTGAAGGTACGATTCTGTATTAGTTTTGAGGGAGCATATCAAATATAACTGATATGCTGCATTGATCCCATGAATGGGCTACTCCATGCGGCATATTCGCGACGTGTCACAGGTGGGTCTTATGATTGCGTCCTTGTAATCTACAGCAATTGTGATTATCGTTTTACGAGAGTCTTTGTCACACGAACTTAGACAAAGACCCCGAAAAATTACAGAGCTAAATCTGTTGCACGAACTGAGTGTATGGCCCGATAAACCGTGGCAACAGATTTCAATCAATGACCAATGTACAGAGATGAGATTTCAAACACAATTAAGCATCTAAATAATGATTAACCAAGAGATTAGATTTCAGAATCAGTATAAGGGTAATACCAATGATCAAAAGACACGTGTGTTTTAGTAAAAGTCACAAGTTGATGAATGCACGTTAGCATAGAATCATACATGTAAATACTGACTTTTGCCCAAATGTAGCCATAATCATAGCTAATTTTGCAAATTCTATTTGTCCTCGTCCTCTATGTTCGCGTAATGTCTACAAATGAAGTCCAGATGTTGATATATTTGAATTCATGTTACAGCTGCTTGAGACTATCAAATAGTTCATTTGGATGTTTGCCTCTGTGGGCGGTGCTCAATCCGTAACTGAGAAAGTGGGAGGTGGTCGTGCGCTAGTGGGACCAGGTGGAGAAGGCGGAGGAACAGATTGAGAACCCATATGTGGAAAGAATGAGACTGCGGTGGATCGGCAGGAGTTCTGGAAGAATCTCAAAACTGAGAGGGAATATAACAGAGTGGCTCTGTTAAAGGGGTTAGATGGCATGGGGCGTGCAAAGGGAAAAGGGTCTAGTAGATGATCCACGCGTGAGCACCCGGTAGTTAAGTAACTAGGGACGCTCACGCGCTGACGTGGGGGCAGAAAACATGTTAGTTACCACCAAATTATCAGGCCAGCAGGACGTGAGTCTACATCTATGCAATATGTTACGTTTTTGATATGAACATGTCTCCTGCAATAAACTCAGACAGTATCTACTGCTTGGCCTCTGCGTTCCTTCAGTCGCATTCGTGTCCTGTTGCTCCGTTATAGGACACGAAATGGTGCCGTGACCAGGATTGTACGACGTACATGATTTTTGTGAAATAGGTGAATGTTTGTTAATAACGAAGAAGAAGTAATAGGTTGAAGAAAAAAAAAAGAGGGAAATTGGTAAAATTTAAGTAAGAGAATAGCGGTTGGCTATAATTATTACGATTATTTAGGGCAAGCGAGTCAGGGATACAGAAATGGCGGATAGTTATCTCGAAGTTAGTACAAAGAATGTCTCGAGGGGTTGTAGATGTAGGTAGTTAAGTTTTGGGTTAAGACTTTTCGGGGGAAAGTCTCGTTGAGGGTAGAGAGGAATATAACAGAGTGTCTGTCTCTGTTAAGGGGATCTAGGTCGGCGTGCAAGAGAAAAAGGGTCTAAACTTCAGTGCACGCGGGAGCACCCCGGGGGGATGTAAAAGTAACTAGGGATGCTCACGCGTTGACGTAAGGGTAGGAAACGCATTAGTTATCAGCCAGCAGTCTCAAAGGGAGGTCGCATAAAAGTCGTCATCTGGTATGTCAAATTAGTTGGACCTCCCTTGTTTGTTGATGATGTTTTCAGAGTGTATTATTCATACGAGCCTATGACATTAAAATAACTCGAATAAATTCTATACATTCGGAAGTCTGATGGAGTTGAGTTGTTTCTGAGGCTTCATTACTTCGCCGTACTGTCACAGGAAGACCAGGAGAACTTTTAAGCAGATAGCAGTGGGAACGATTAGTAGTAATACTCTTCGCTAGCTGTTGAACGAGGGGACTGAGCACGTATGGGAATGTCATGAGTGCAGTGATATCGGTTCTTAACCCAACTCAACTCAACTCAACTCTGTTAGTCCATATGTGTACACGGCTGTCTGTTCTGCCAGTTCATATGTGTACACGGCTGTCTGTTCTGTCAGTCCATATTTGTACACGGCTGTCTGTTCTGTCAGTCCACATGTGTACACTTGTCTCTACCCGTCTGTTGTCAGTCCACATGTGTGCACGGCTGACAGCGTCAACTGTAGTGACTATTAAGTTCCATCTCTCAGTCAAAGTGTACACGACTGTCTGTTCTGTCAGTCCACGTGTATACACAGATGTTTGTTCTATCAGTCCACATGTGTACACGGCTGTCTGTTCCGTCAGTCCACATGTGTACACAGATGTCTGTTCTGTCAGTCCACATGTGTACACGGCTGATATTACTAAATCTAATGACTGTTCACTCTATTCTGTGAGGCCACATGTGTACACGGCTGACGGCGCAAACTGTTGTGACTGTTCTGTCTATTCTGTCAGGCCACATGTATACACGACTATTTTTTCTGTAGGTCCATGTGTGTATACGGCTGAGGGAGCCAACTCTAGTGACTGTACACACTATTCTGTCAGTCCACATGTGTACACGGCTCGCGGCGCTAAATCTTGTGACCTTTCCGCCTTTTCTTCTCTGGCTACATGTGTACACGACTGTCGGCGTTAACTGTAGTAACTGTTCAGTTTAATCTCTCAGTCCACACTTGTACACCGCTGTTTGTTCTGTCAGTTCAGATTTGTACACGGCTGATGGTACTAAATCTAGTGACTGCCCACTCTATTTTGTCAGGCCCGATGTGTACACTGCTGGCAGCCCCAATTCTAGTGATTGTTCAGGCTATAATGTCAGGCCACAT
The DNA here is from genome assembly GCA_014155875.1 of Cepaea nemoralis. NCBI lineage: Eukaryota > Metazoa > Mollusca > Gastropoda > Stylommatophora > Helicidae > Cepaea > Cepaea nemoralis. Next base: position 115,950 of record JACEFZ010010960.1, on the reverse strand, counting down.
GTGTACACGGTTGACGGCGCCAACTATAACGACTGTTCACTCTATAATGTCAGGCCACATGTGTACACGGCTAGCTGCCCCAACTCTAGTGACTGTTCAGTCTATTGTGTACTATTCTGATACAGAATGGGATCACGTGTTTAGCTCAGTCAAGGCAGTATGGATGTTGCATTGTCGGTTGCGTTTTCTAATAGAGGTGATGATGATCTTCTGTTCGTGGAAAGTCATTGAATGATTGTTCTCTGTGGTCAATTTATACACTTCTATAGCGCTCTGTGATTTCCAGGTACACCACAGTGGGACGGTATCCATTGTTGTAATACTTTTTCTTGGTGCTTGCATGTGTTGACTTCGATGATGGTTCTAGTTAACTATGGGAGTGTTACTATTGAGAGCTTGCAGAATTACATTGCATCAGTAAGAAAACAATACTGCTACAGGAATTCAGATACATTGTTAGCAGCACAGCCAATTAATATTTACTGATTTAATAACTATTATTTTTCTTTATGCATATGTTGTTTGTCCATCAAGAATGATGATGACCATTCATTTAACCCAGTGGGGTTGAAGGTATGGAGCCGTGGGTTCTAAGATGGCTGATAAGGCCTATTTTGGCTCGAAATGTTCTTTGACAATGTGGGCAAAGAATGCTTGATGTCTCTGGAGGAGGATTTCCTGCAGTGTATTTTCTGTCCTGCCTTTTCTTCTCAGCTCTTGCAGTCCTGGTTGCCTCACATATGACTGCACCTTTGGGTAATGATGCACGCCAGGAATTTCGGTCTCTGGCTGCAGCCTCCCATGTGTCATGATGAATTCCAAAAGCATTCAGTGAAATTTTCAGAGTGTCTTTAAAGCGTTTCCTCTGGCCGCCTTGGGAGCGTTTACCACAACGCAGTTCGCTGTACAAAATTCGTTTAGGGAGCCTGTGCTCTGGCATGCGAGTCAAGTGACCAGCCCAGCGAATCTGATTCTTCATCAGTAGAATGTCCTGATGTTTATGCATATAAGCTAATAAGGAAGCTATTTGAAATGTAACTAGATAGCTGTAATGCTGTAACAGTTACTAATATAACTATTATCATTGTTAATTAACCATGTGTTATTAAGGTTAAATGAATATAAGAAAGTATTTTCATTGCTGCACTTAAGATATTGTCATTGAGCATGAGCCAGTCAAGTGTCGTGTCAACAACAAAGGCTGAATCAATGGATCTCCAAAGCTTCCTGTCGCTGTGGTGGCATATTCTTGCAAATTACTGCTCGTCAATCTGGCAACCTTATTATCATTGTATATTTAATGTCGTCAACTGTCCATTCCACTGTCTTGTCTGTTTAATTGGTTTCATGTTTTTCTTGTTGTAAGAATATATGATTGGGCTGGATTCTGTCCATTGGCTGACTGTCTCATCTGAGTTCCAGCCCATCTATAATATTGTAATGTGTGTGTTTTTGATTCCATGGCATGTTCTTTTGTATATGCTCATATCTGGTACCTCTGTTTGCTTGTCTAATGACTTGCTCACTGCCCATGTTTCTGGCTGATTGTATAACAGCTGGCTATTCTCATTTGTAACTTGTTGATTCCCTATAGATATTAATAACTATTTCATACTGTTCAAGTTATCCACAAATGGTTCTTAGGATCATGCTAATACCCTTATATGACAAATTCTTGACAATAATTTATACTATAGTTTACTCACAATTACGACTTTTCCACTCCTAGCTGTCAGTTTGGCTACAATGTTGACTTCTCGTCCTTGACCTGGGGACGTAAATTACAAGTTCCTCTGAAGTCGGAGGGACACTAATCCTAACGCAAAATTCGGACAAGGAACTAGATGTGGTAGCACGAGAATTGACTACGCTTGAGTTCAAAGCGAGCAAGCAGTAAACAATGTCCCGTGGTTATAAGGGGTGTCGAAGACTATATTATATTTGCTGTTGTAAAGCACCATCGTTCATCCTCCTACATTACAACAAATATTTGCACAAATAAGGGATGTCGAAGATTATATTATATTTGCTGTTGTAAAGCACCATCGTTCATCCTCCTACATTACAACAAATATTTGCACAAATAAGGGGTTGATTATGTGGTTTTTCGGGATTTGAAATTTAAATATTGAGCACAACCCACTACTGGCAACGTCAATCGCATTCTGGTATGAACCCAAGGCCTATCCACGTCAATATGGAAGCACTATACTCGAGTTTCGCCCTTGTTTGAGCTCGTCAGTAGTGCATATCCCTGACCGGATCCGGAAACAGTCCCGGATCACGCGTGTGAAGCGGGTGTATAACCACGCGGCACACACTGGACACACCAAATTATCACAACAGAACATCACAACGCAACCCATCGTAGGCTATGCTCAAGATTGCCCAATCGCCGCGACCGACGTCCGTCAATCGATGGGACCCGAACGATCAGGACTTCTCACTGGCAAGGAACACCAGGCCTCCTAAATCCAGTGAGCAATAATAACTTGATTATGTGGTTTTTCGGGATTTGAAATTTAAATATTGAGCACAACCCACTACTGGCAACGTCAATCGCATTCTGGTATGAACCCAAGGCCTATCCACGTCAATATGGAAGCACTATACTCGAGTTTCGCCCTTGTTTGAGCTCGTCAGTAGTGCATATCCCTGACCGGATCCGGAAACAGTCCCGGATCACGCGTGTAAAGCGGGTGTATAACCACGCGGCACACACTGGACACACCAAATTATCACAACAGAACATCACAACGCAACCCATCGTAGGCTATGCTCAAGGGATATGCACTACTGACGAGCTCAAACAAGGGCGAAACTCGAGTATAGTGCTTCCATATTGACGTGGATAGGCCTTGGGTTCATACCAGAATGCGATTGACGTTGCCAGTAGTGGGTTGTGCTCAATATTTAAATTTCAAATCCCGAAAAACCACATAATCAAGTTATTATTGCTCACTGGATTTAGGAGGCCTGGTGTTCCTTGCCAGTGAGAAGTCCTGATCGTTCGGGTCCCATCGATTGACGGACGTCGGTCGCGGCGATTGGGCAATCTTGAGCATAGCCTACGATGGGTTGCGTTGTGATGTTCTGTTGTGATAATTTGGTGTGTCCAGTGTGTGCCGCGTGGTTACACACCCGCTTCACACGCGTGATCCGGGACTGTTTCCGGATCCGGTCAGGGATATGCACTACTGACGAGCTCAAACTAAGGGCGAAACTCGAGTATAGTGCTTCCATATTGACGTGGATAGGCCTTAGGTTCATACCAGAATGCGATCGGACGTTGCCAGTAGTGGGTTGTGCTCAATATTTAAATTTCAAATCCCGAAAAACCACATAATCAAGTTATTATTGCTCACTGGATTTAGGAGGCCTGGTGTTCCTTGCCAGTGAGAAGTCCTGATCGTTCGGGTCCCATCGATTGACGGACGTCGGTCGCGGCGATTGGGCAATCTTGAGCATAGCCTACGATGGGTTGCGTTGTGATGTTCTGTTGTGATAATTTGGTGTGTCCAGTGTGTGCCGCGTGGTTACACACCCGCTTCACACGCGTGATCCGGGACTGTTTCCGGATCCGGTCAGGGATATGCACTACTGACGAGCTCAAACAAGGGCGAAACTCGAGTATAGTGCTTCCATATTGACGTGGATAGGCCTTGGGTTCATACCAGAATGCGATCTGACGTTGCCAGTAGTGGGTTGTGCTCAATATTTAAATTTCAAATCCCGAAAAACCACATAATCAAGTTATTATTGCTCACTGGATTTAGGAGGCCTGGTGTTCCTTGCCAGTGAGAAGTCCTGATCGTTCGGGTCCCATCGATTGACGGACGTCGGTCGCGGCGATTGGGCAATCTTGAGCATAGCCTACGATGGGTTGCGTTGTGATGTTCTGTTGTGATAATTTGGTGTGTCCAGTGTGTGCCGCGTGGTTATACACCCGCTTCACACGCGTGATCCGGGACTGTTTCCGGATCCGGTCAGGGATATGCACTACTGACGAGCTCAAACAAGGGCGAAACTCGAGTATAGTGCTTCCATATTGACGTGGATAGGCCTTGGGTTCATACCAGAATGCGATTGACGTTGCCAGTAGTGGGTTGTGCTCAATATTTAAATAAGGGGTGTCGAAGATTATATTATATTTGCTGTTGTATAGCACCATCGTTCATCCTCCTACATTACAACAAATATTTGCACAAATAAGGGGTGTCGATGATTATATTATATTTGCTGTTGTAAAGCACCATCGTTCATCCTCCTACACTACAACAAATATTTGCACAAATAAGGAGATGTCGAAGATTATATTATATTTGCTGTTGTAAAGCACCATCGTTCATCCTCCTACACTACAACAAATATTTGCACAAATATATACCTTATTAATGCCATGGTATATATTAGAGCTATTTTTGCTTTGGCAGGGCTGAGTGGTCTCGATGTATGGCGTCCGCCTCGAGTGCTTGAGTTCCCAGGTTCAAGCCCCGGTGAGGGCCCGGATTTTTTTACGTGGACTTCTAGTAACAAAATTTCCCCTAGTCTCTGGGTAATGAGATCGGACACCCGTGTGTATTGTTGTGTGCGAAAAAAAAAAAATTCCCTTGGCAGTTGGAAATGGAAAAAGAGTATCCTAAAAGAGCTTTTTTTTTTTTTTTTTTGCCTATCCTTTACAGGACATCGTTGTCAACACCAGCATCTTTCAGCTGTATGTTGATTTCTTGGCAAGATTACGCTCAGTAGTTTGCCATTGCTTTCTGAGCGGCCGGCTCACATACCCCGTAAGTTACCGATGCGATTCGAACCACTGCTGATTCTCACAGCCATCGCGTCACCGACGAGAGTATACGAGATTACGGAGAAAAGTCATAACCTCTAAGCCACGAAGCCGGCCTAACGGCGATGCCCGGGCAAAATATTGAGTTAAACATCTACCCAAAGTATTTCAGGATCCTCGCCGGCGCTACGGAGTTCGTGCACTGAGTTGAGATTTTCTGGACTCAGGCTTGAGTAGAACGGAGCACATATGGGTTACACCCGTGTGCCGTGATGTTGATCCGTCGACTAAACTAAACTAACATAACTTTACCTCATTCTCTCATTAGGAAACTCACTTTTATTTTTCTTGACTCCCTCATTAGGTAGATCACTTTTACTTTTCTTGACTCTCTCATTAGGCAGCTCACTTTTAGTTTTTTTCTTGACTCTCTCATTGGGCAGGTCACTTTTACTTTACTTAATTCTCTCATTAGGCAGCTCACTTTTACTTTTCTGGCTTTCTCATTAGGCATCTCACTTTTGCTTTTCTTGACTCGCGCATTAGGCATCTAACTTTTACTTTACTTGACTCTCTCATTAGGCATCTCACTTTTTACTTTTCCTGACTCTCTCATTATGCAGCTCACTTTTACTTTTCTTGACTCGCTCATTAGGCATCTCACGTTTACTTTTCCTGACTCTCTCATTGGGCATCTCACTTTTGCTTTTCTTGACTCGCTCATTATGCATCTCACTCTTACTTTTCTTGACTCGCTCATTATGCATCTCACTCTTACTTTTCTTGACTCTCTCATTATGTAGCTCACTTTTACTTGACTTGACTCTCTCATTACGCTCCTCACTTTTACTTTTCTTGACTCTCTCATTATGCAGCTCACTTTTACTTTTCTTGACTCGCGCATTAGGCATCTCACTTTTACTTTACTTGACTCTCTCATAAGGCAGCTCACTTTTACTTTTCTTGACTCTCTCATTAGGCAGCTCACTTTTAGTTTTTTTCTTGACTCTCTCATTATGTAGCTCACTTTTACTTTACTTGACTCTCTCATTAGGCATCTCACTTTTTACTTTTCCTGACTCTCTCATTATGCAGCTCACTTTTACTTTTCTTGACTCGCTCATTAGGCATCTCACGTTTACTTTTCCTGTCTCTCTCATTAGGCATCTCACTTTTGCTTTTCTTTACTCGCTCATTAGGCATCTCACTTTTACTTGACTTGACTCTCTCATTATGTAGCTCACTTTTACTTTTCTTGACTCTCTCATTAGGCATCTAACGTTTACTTTTCTTGACTCTCTCATTATGCAGCTCACTTTTACTTTTCTTGACTCTCTCATTATGTAGCTCACTTTTACTTTTCTTGACTCGCTCATAAGGCAGCTCACTTTTACTTTTCTTGACTCTCTCATTAGGCATCTCACTTTTACTTTTCTTGACTCTCTCATTATGCAGCTCACTTTTACTTGACTTGACTCTCTCATTAGGCAGCTCACTTTTACTTTTCTTGACTCTCTCATTAGGCATCTCACTTTTACTTTTCTTGACTCGGTCATTATGTAGCTCACATTTACTTGACTTGACTCTCTCATTAGGCAGCTCACTTTTACTTTTCTTGACTCTCTCATTAGGCATCTCACTTTTACTTTTCTTGACTCTATCATTAGGCAGCTTACTTTTACTTGGCTTGACTCTCTCATTAGGCAGCTCACTTTTACTTGACTTGACTCTCTCATTAGGCTGCTCACTTTTACTTTTTTTGACTCTCTCATTAGGCATCTCACTTTTACTTTTCTTGACTCTATCATTAGGCAGCTCACTTTTACTTGGATTGACTCTCTTATTAGGATGATCACTTTTAATTTTTGAGAGACATCTCTGTAACATTTATGTGTTTGTGATAAGTGTATCTAACATAAGCATAGCACTAGTAATAGCACATAGTACTAGACGTGACGGCAAGCCTACTAGAGACAGAAAACATATTACACTACGACCAGTGTACTCTCTAAGCTGCAGTGTTGTCAGCAGTAATGAGTTTGGGCAACAGATAACATTAGAAATAAGAGTGAAGCCTACATTTTACTACTGACTAAATTATATATCCACCTGTGCGACTGAACTGATCCATGACTCGCGTGAGATGGCGAAACATGACCGCCTATGCATATCGGCTTGGCACATGATGATGTTGTGCGTTGAACCCAAAATATGAGCTCAAAGTTACACAGACTGTGTGCTGACGTCACACGCTGTGGTATTATGAGGTCGATAACCAGCTTCCTTGCATGATATCTTCCCTGCTAAAAAAAAAACAGAAAATGACCCTGTATGGGATATACCAGATTTAATATATATACAATAGGTCCAAAGAAATGTCCTGAAAACTAAAGGCGGCAAGGCTGATATTGACTACATCATACACGGAGTCTGTCTTGGTCTCTAAAATATTGGACTAGTACTACATGTGAAAGGAAGAGAAAGAAGAGGAGGAGAGAGGGGTGAAGGAAGGAGAGAAAGAAGAGAATGGAAAGAAGAGGATGTGAGGGAAATGATATGAAATAGGGCGAAGCCTAAGAGTTCGTTCCTCAGTCGAACACTGCCTACAACGCACTATCTTTCGTAATAAGGAAAGAGGGAGAGAGAGAGAGAGAGAGAGAGAGAGAGAGAGAGAGAGAGAGAGAGAGAGAGAGAGAGAGAGAGAGAGAGAGAGAGAGAGAATGAGAAAAGAAAGAAGGATAAGAAGGAGAATGAGGGAAATCATATGAAATAGAGCAAAGCCTAAGGGGTCGTTCCTCAGTCGAGCCCTGCCTACTACGCACTATCTTTGGTAACCAGGGATGATGAAGCAATAAGAGAGAAGAAAGAGGAGGAGATGAAAGGAAGAGAGGAAGGGATAGGACAGATTTAGGTTCATGTTTCCGCGTGAGAACGGTAGTTGATATTACTACCGCTCCATCAATGTCTTCGTGGAATACTGTCAGGTTATAGAAGAGATGAACAGCCCCTCAAGGTCTCTAACTACTCTAACCTATATTACCTCAGACTGACAAGTCGAAATGAAAGGCAACTCAAACATATATTTAGTTCCCTTCTGAGCAGTAACAGAGTGATAATCTTCAACATAACAAGTAAGCTGATCATTTCATCCGTTACAGACACATAATGTATAACCAATGCAGAACAATACAATAATGCATGACCTCACAAGGGAGAGGTAGATAATATAGTAGGCTATGCAACTTGATGTTAGGGAAATGCTACCTATGACCACCTATTAACCGCATGAAGCAAAGGACTAAAGCTAGGAATTACACCGGTCGTCGTCTATTTCCTAGCGACCATTCAGTAGGCTTATAAGTGGGTCATTTACTTATTGGTTCATATATAACCCATTGATCCATTAGTCCGTATACCCAGGGAGGCAAGTCTCTCCCAGATAAACTTGTTCGGCGGGTAACTGTATGTTCAGGTATTACCTGTCTGTTCAGGTATCTCCAGTTTACCCAGGCAATGCCTGAAATATGATTTAAAAAAAACAATACCCGTGAGTGTTATATCAAAATAAACCTTAGTCTTTCCCTACCTACAGAGTCCCCAGCACCTATTGCTTCTTTATCTATACTAGTATTAAGCCTTATCAGCAACATCATCATTACGTATCCCCATTATTACTACATATATCTTAGCCATAACATAAATTAACAACAGTACTGTAAACACAGTAATCTATCGTCTACATATATTTAACCTACAACTATTATCGCCTATTTCCCGACGCGCTGCCTAATACTTCTGAACAGTCCTTTAAGCCTTTTCCCCTGCTTCTTGTGTAGATCCGAACTCACCGCCTGTACCTCGCAAGGCCAACCTATATTCCGCCCTAACTTAGTAGCCCCGGTGTCTGACCCCGCTTCACCTCTGTCTAATCGGACAAAAGACACGCATTCCTTCATTTGTAGGCCTGCTCCCGAGCGTTGTCCATTCATTCGCGGTAGTCACCTGGCCTCATTGTTTGGGTTGACCCAGTGATCGCTTCTCAGGTACACGCTCGTCTGCTAGTTTCAACTGCTTTATTTGTTTATGTCTGAAGCGGGTGCCCTTTTGCCTCGATATTGCCCAGATCTGATAGGCTATTTTCAATCAGATACCAGCCTGCTAGTGCATATAATTGCTGTATAACGAATTGCCCATCTTATATATATTTAGCTTATCTACACTCTGCCCATCTAATCGATTAATTTGACTCCCATCACTCTAGTTCAGCCAGTTAGATCTAGGTCATTTGCAGGACGTCGCATTTAGTCCTGACATTTGCTGAATTGTGATTTCTTAGCGGGTTAACGTTCAGTAGTTTGCCAATGCTTCCTGGTTCAGACTGCTATTATAGTTAGCTATCTGGTAAGATGTGGGCCCTTTGCAGGACGTCGCAGTCAAACCTAGCATTTGTCGGTTGTTCATGATTACTCGGTAAGTTCAACAACGGTAGTTTGCTATAGCTTTCTAAACTAAGGTACCATTACCCGCACCCGACTATAGTCTAACATGTATTCTAATTAATCTTAACCAACTTACTGTTAAACTCCTGTCGTCCCGTTGTTCTTCTGGGTTCCACAGTTGACTATATTCTGTTTCGTCGTGGAATTCCGCCCTGACTTTTCCCTGTCTTAATCGAATACAATCTCCTCTGTGATTCCACTTCACATGCGTCCTCTGGCTAGCTCTGTCCTATACGACGTTAGCCATTAATCTCCAACTAGTAAGCGGTGTCCTTAGCTGGCGGTCCCCTAACTCAAGTGACTTTCTTGCACTTTGCGACCCTCGGAATCTGCGTGTCCTTCCCTTCTTTGGCTTATCTGCCCTGGGTCGATCCTATCCACAGATCCTTAGTCGTCCTCTCTTCTTGTGATTTAGACGAGTTACGGTATAAGTACCTGTCCGTCTTGCCTCACTTTTTATTCTTCCAGGCACCCTACAGATTGCGGCACTTAACCGCCACAATTTCTGAAGTCCTGTAACTAATTCCTTTGGGCTGACCAAAAGGGCCCAGAACCCCGCCGCTCCCAGAGTCCACTCTTAACTGTCCACTCTCTCCTGCTCAACTCTTCCACTGGCTCGATTCAGCCGAATATATATTTTCTCTCCGATGCTGGCCTAACCTCAGATCTAACAAAATGCAAACTAGACGGTTATGTAAGCTTAGTGTGGTATCTGGAGATCTTTTACTGAAAGTTCTATAACGCTAGATCCAGAACAAGAGAAACAGGCGACCTCTTAGGAAAAATTAGTCATAAAAGAATACAAGAACGTTGTCAAGGTGTTGGGGGAATAGGTACAGGACATAGAGAGGACAAGGGACAGAACTAGAGTCAGGACGACAGAGATAACTGATGGACAGGACACAAGTAAGGACACAGAGATATCATAAGACAGGACATCTACAGGACACTAGATAGATTGGAGACAGGACTTAGGTGGGGACACATAGATGTCACAGACAGGACACCGACAGGACAGGAACGAGTGATAGGAGGGGACATAAGTTCATGGAAAACTGGACTGAACGGACGAGACGGCATTACACTGAATGACCCGACCCATCACGGACGGACTGCAGTACGACGTGACTGTCAAGACAGCACGGTTGTCACGAGAGACACGTGGTCGAGTACCACGAGACCAGCGACCAGTTTGAAAACGGGCAGACGGGACTCAGACAGTTTAGAGGAAGGACGTTGTGTATTCTGGAGCGAGTGAATAGCTTCTGCGAGAGTGCTAGTTTTGAAGATAGCGAGTGTAGGACTTGTGTAATTGGCTGTGTGCTATAAGCGTTTGTAAGGCGGCATTTGTATATGTATGTAATGATTTCACCGCCTTGTGTGCACATTGTGACGATGATCAGGTTCGCATGAATAAACTGTAAAAACCCATACGTGAGACGATGTTTTTTTTTTTGAGTGCGTATGAAGGAGTTAGAATACCTGTGTGCGTGCGAGACGTTGACAAGTGAAACTCGAATGGTGTCAGATAATGTTCAATCTTCCGATTGATAGAAACCCAGAGCTTGAAAGTATAAAAACTGTGAAATATAAAACCCGAAAGTGGAAACTGAATGAAAGTAGACATTTGAGAGAAGAAACGATGTCACAAGAATGTACGATTGAGATTAGACAGCCAGAGATAAACTAGACGAGGGAGAGTGATTTGAATGCTGGAAAAAAATTAAAATATATTTGCATTATATGAATTATGATAAAATTGACATGTATCATGTTTTCAGGTTGACGTTTCAGTTGATGTTCCACGGCTAGTTGAAGACTACAATACATAAGACAGAAGACAAGCCGACCGATAAAACTCGCAAACATATATAACGCATTAAATTCCTTTCCTCTGAAATTTGTGACTCGACAGACACTATTTTTGTTGTGATACTAATTGTTGCTTCTCTGAATAACAGAAGTATGGCTTTAAAATAAAGTAGATGTCAACAACCCAGATAGTGTAACGAACTGGAGCATAAAGTCTTCCGAGTGACACAGGGAAAAACCAGAAGTGTACCGAATTAGGATAAGTAACCTATCTTTTTCGATATTGCATTTAAAGAAGCACTCTATTTATGTTTTGTTATATTGCTGTAAATTAACCTCTACAATTATTGCACAAAATTTTGTACATTGTATTATTATTATACATTGTAATTACTGAACATAACCTGTAAAAATGTCAACTTTGAAAGAGTGCATTGAGGCAGGGAAAGATCTAGGGTACATTGGGGACAGATTAGAAGAGTGGGCAAAGAAAGAATATAAAGAACATACAGATAGAATTGCTGCAGCAGAGAAAGAAAAGGCTATTGCAGGGAAAGGGGAAATAAATAGAAAGGCTAGTGCAGAGAAAGAAGAAAGAGATAGAAAGGCTGCCATAGAGAGAGAAGAAAGAGCACAAGAACGCTTACATAAGAAAGAACTGGCTGAAATCGAAGCCAAAAATAAACAGGCAGAATTAGCTGAAACTACAAAACTTAAAAAATTAGAACTAGCTGAAGCTACTAAAATTAAAAAAAAATAGAATTAGCGCAAAGAGCGGAAGAAACCAAATTGAAAGAAAAGCTATTACAAATAGAAGCAAACAATAAGAAATTAGAAGCAGAGACGCAGATGAAAATGAAAGAACTGGAAGTTGAATTACAGGTGCATATTGCAACTACGAAGTTAAAAAGTAAGGAAGAAGAAAACACGTTTAGCAGGTATAAAGGTATAGTTAAACCATTCTGCCAAAGCGACTTCCATTTCATGGACTGAGAACTTCGAGTTTCAAATGAAGTACCAAGAGGTCCCAAAAGAACATTGGGCCATGATCCATATGAGAAATTTATCAGCAGAGCCTTTAAAGGTCATAGAATCTATTTCTCGGGAACTTAGGAAATATTCATGACTACATACACCAACGTATCATGCAGCACTGTTTATTAGATGCACCAGGGTATCAGGTACGGATCTCTAAATTAAAACCGAAACCTAACCAGACGTTCATTGATTACGTTTCTCACGTGCAAGATATTTATAATAAGTGGCTGAACGCTGCAAAGGTAAATAAAAGCTATGAAAAGCTAAGAGATTTAATGATAATGGACAAAATTATTTCATCAATTCCAATCCCCATTTGCAAAATTCCTACAACAGTCAGATGTTGAATCGTTGGAACAATTAGAAAGAAAAGGTTCCGCAGTATTTCTCGTTCAATAGGGAGATGTTTAGCTCAAACAAACGACGAGAACTAATATAGTAGCAGCAGCAAACAATTAACCACAAAAACCATTTAGATATAAAGAGAAACAGAAATCCAATGCACCACAACGTCAATATTGCAAATTTTCTCATTTTCAATATGAAATGTGTGATTCAAACCCGGGTTACCCACCTCATCTAGATATGATGGTGAAGAAACAACAAAGTAAAATGGAAAATTACCGGCGGGCTGTAAAATGTTTTTTTTTTTTTTTGCAAATCGTTTGGACACTATAGCTCTTAGTGTCAAGGTCGCCAGAGATTAAAGAGTGTGAAAGCAGTACTCATTGATTCATTTTCGGAGAGCGAAAGTGAGTTGGAAGGAATGCAAGGAATTGAAGATAATGCTCTTGCAGCAATTGATATTCTAAATTATAATAAATGTCAAACATGTCATAGATTTCACGAGGATGATGTCTTACAATGCGGACATACAATCTCAATTTGTAATGAAAATGCCAATGCAGGAATTTCCGACATAGGAAAATTAATCTTCCACAAGGGTATGGTTAATGACAAGCCTTGTCAAGTCTTACTTGATTCCGGCTGTTCTTTAATTGGTTTAAGAAAAGAGTTTGCTAACGCAGAAGATTACACAGGCGAGTTTGTAAATTGCCGAACATTTTCAGGCAATGTGGAGCAATATCCACAGGCTGTAGCTCACATATGTACACCCTTCCTTACAGGCACATTTAATTGTGCAATTCTGGATAACCCTTGTACATATATAATTATAGGGTGTTTACCTAACGTAAAATACTGCACGCACAAAGAGATTAATGCCTGGGGGAAAAAAGCATTTGAAAAGACAGCCAGTAATGATAGTAACTACCACTGATAAAGAATTAAGTAACCAAGAACAGCAACTGAAAAAGACAAATCAAAGGGACGCGACTGTTCAGAAGACGACAAAACGACTTAAAATATTACATAATACAGATTCTTTTCAGGCAAGTTATTGTGACCTTGTACTCAAAAAGATTAAACACAAGACTACTAAACCCACAGAAAGTTACATTGTCAGCAAAGCAACATCACAGAAAGACAGCGACATAGACAGACATGATACACACTAGACAACGCAGAAACCTTACTTAAAACGAAAAGCAGATGCCCTACAGTCTTGTTCTAGCAGACACCACAGTCTGAAAAACACGGACAGCAACACATTAGACAGCAAAATGTGTTTCAATGGACACAACAAAAACGACAGACATCAGAACATAAACTTACCAATGTGGCACACAACCATTTCCATTGCAGATGTGCTACTAATGGTGCTAAGAGTATTATTGACAGCACTTTGCGCTTACCAACTGCAACCAACACCAACGATATTTGTATTGATCAACCTAACTTTGATGCTTACAATATCAATAGTAGGATATTTTGTTCCACCATATTTGTATGACATTGTATGTAAAGCGAAAGTTACCATCTTATATCAATGGAATGTATTATCTATAAACTTAACTCTGTTACATATTGTGAAACAAGTCTTCGACAGGATAAAATTGTTTGGATTCACTGTTAAACCAACAAAAGTGGAGTTGATATGTGAAGAAATTGAATTTCTCGGCCATAAAATATCTAAAGGCCACTTGAGTACTGATGATAAAATCGTGTCCAAGATTCTAAGTCTCACGATGCCTACGACTAAGAAGCAAGTTAGAAGCCTGTTAGGCCTGGTGAACTATTACAACAAGTTCATACCAAACTTAGCACAAATCACCAGCGTATTTTCAGATTTGTTAAAAACTAATGCAAAAATCGATGTACAGAGTGATACTTTAAAGACTGCAATGTCGCAACTGAAATATTATTTCAGTAACATTCCTATTTTGCGTGTTCCTAATAAAGACCTTTCGTATAACCTCAAAATATGCGCGAGCGCGACGACCATCTAAGATGTGCTGCTCCAGGCTTACGATAACATGTACCATCCAATAGTTTACGTCAGTAGGAAGCTTAGCCCAGCAGAATCACGTTATGTAGTTTCCCAACTGGAGGCTCTCGCAATCGTCTATTGTATTAGTAAATTATCTAAGTACCTTGCCGGGAACCACTTCGTCATCGAAACTGACAATTCCCCGTTGATGGTGATCGAGAAGGGACAACCCAAGAACAACTGCCTCTATCTATGGGATCTCATCCTACAAAATTACTCGTCCTCCATCAAACACATCAGAGGTTCGACTTGCTAACCAGACCCTCAGACCTGGCAGTCGAGCAGAGCAACGACGCGACATCATCTCCGTCATTTGGAACGACTACATAGTTAGTTAGTGTAAATAGTTAGATTATATTAGGTACATGATATTGACGTAACATTTAGTAAGTTCAACTTTTTTTTATTGGAGTTGCACATTCAGAAAATTTTCCCTTCATCTACAAGAGAATAGTGAATTCTACATGCACATAAATTTGCCCATAAAAGTCAATAGATTTAGAAATGTGCAATCGTTTTGTTTAACTACACCGTGAATGAATGTAATAGTTAAGCTAGTAACAACAACAAAATAGTATATTGTTAGTATATTACAAATTACTGTTCTCCAACGAGACTACCTTGATAAATATTAGTTTCTCGTATAATAAATTATATAAATTTTGTGTGAAATACAGTCATAAATTCCTGAGTTAAATAAGTAATATAGAGGAAACAATACAGCATTTCGACATAAGGGAGCTAATACAGTTCTATATTCATTTAGTTTAGTTAAATTACATTTCTTTAGTCAATAACATCTATTAGACAGAAATCACAAAACTTAACTGAAGTTTTTCCCCTTAGTATTGCCCAGGGCAATCAAGCAATCATGTATATAAATTATTTGTATGATATAATTTAATGTTATTAGTACTACAACATTATTGTCATAAAGGTAAATCAGCTTCTTTATTAAGTTGAAAACGTGCTTATTTTTATTTGAAAATGGTAAACATTTTTAATAATGCATTGCGTGACTCAGTGAGCGAAAAATGTATAAATGGACGAATGAATGCATTAAAACAAAAAGATTGAATATTGGTGCGTCTTTTTGCACACAGTTTTTTTTGTTTTTTTTTTGGATGAATTGTCTGCGTCTTTCTTGTAACACATATGAGCGTTCAATTATTTTATAGGTGTGGACATTAGAATTACATTGCAAAGATGGTTATATTTTCAAGAATCACAGTTCGGTAACTCATCTCAAAAATTGAGCATAAACCTTCATTTGTGAGATGTAGTGACCTAGCTGATGACATTTGGAAACCAAAGGTACACAGATTATAAACATACATCTAGGTTTCTAATTAAAACATATAGTAGTAGAAACATAGCACGCAAACTCACATAATACGAACATATAACGTACAAACACCACTTTCTATGA
>JACEFZ010010960.1:40000-95000 GCA_014155875.1 Cepaea nemoralis | reverse complement strand
GTATAGAAGAATGATGAGACCGCCATGGACGGAGATGTGGTTGTATAGAAGAATGATGAGACCGCCATGGACTGAGATGTGGTTGTATAAAAGAATGATGAGACCGCCATGGACTGAGATGTGGTTGTATAAAAGAATGATGAGACCGCCATGGACTGAGATGTGGTTGTATAGAAGAATGATGAGACCGCCATGGACTGAGATGTGGTTGTATAAAAGAATGATGAGACCGCCATGGACGGAGATGTGGTTGTATAGAAGAATGATGAGACCACCGTGGACGGAGATGTTGTTGTATAAAAGAATGATGAGACCGCCATGAACGGAGATGTGGTTGTATAAAAGAATGATGAGACCGCCATGGACTGAGATGTGGTTGTATAGAAGAATGATGAGACCACCATGGACGGAAATGTGGTTGTATAAAAGAATGATGAGACCACCGTGGACGGAGATGTTGTTGTATAAAAGAATGATGAGACCGCCATGGACGGAGATGTGGTTGTATAAAAGAATGATGAGACCGCCATGGACTGAGATGTGGTTGTATAAAAGAATGATGAGACCGCCATGGACTGAGATGTGGTTGTATAAAAGAATGATGAGACCAGCCATGGACTGAGATGTGGTTGTATAAAAGAATGATGAGACCGCCATGGACTGAGATGTGGTTGTATAAAAGAATGATGAGACCGCCATGGACTGAGATGTGGTTGTATAAAAGAATGATGAGACCGCCATGGACTGAGATGTGGTTGTATAAAGAATGATGAGACCGCCATGGACTGAGATGTGGTTGTATAAAAGAATGATGAGACCGCCATGGACTGAGATGTGGTTGTATAAAAGAATGATGAGACCGCCATGGACTGAGATGTGGTTGTATAGAAGAATGATGAGACCGCCATGGACGGAGATGTGGTTGTATAGAAGAATGATGAGACCCGCCATGGACGGAGAATGTGGTTGTATAAAGAAGAATGATGAGACCGCCATGGACTGAGATGTGGTTGTATAAAAGAATGATGAGACCGCCATGGACTGAGATGTGGTTGTATAAAGAATGATGAGACCGCGATGGACTGAGATGTGGTTGTATAAAAGAATGATGAGACCGCCAGTGGACGGAGATGTGGTTGTATAGAAGAATGATGAGACCACCGATGGACGGAGATGTGTTGTATAAAGAATGATGAGACCGCCATGGACGGAGATGTGGTTGTATAAAAGAATGATGAGACCCGCCATGGACTGAGATGTGGTTGTATAAAAAGAATGATGAGACCGCCATGGACGGAGATGTGGTTGTATAAAAGAATGATGAGACCACCGTGGACGGGAGTATGTTGTTGTATAAAAGAATAATGAGACAGCCATGAACGGAGATGTGGTTGTATAAAGAAATGATGAGACCGCAATGGACTGAGATGTGGTTGTATAGAAGAATGATGAGACCGCCATGGACTGAGATGTGGTTGTATAGAAGAATGATGAGACCGCCATGGACGGAAATGTGGGTGTATAAAAGAATGATGAGACCGCCATGGACTGAGATGTGGTTGTATAGAAGAATGATGAGACCGCCATGGACGGAAATGTGGTTGTATAAAAGAATGATGAGACCGCCATGGACTGAGATGTGGTTGTATAAAAGAATGATGAGACCGCGATGGACTGAGATGTGGTTGTATAAAAGAATGATGAGACCGCCATGGAATGAGATGTGGGTTGTATAAAAGAATGATGAGACCGCCATGGACTGAGATGTGGTTGTATAGAAGAATGATGAGACCGCCATGGACTGAGATGTGGTTGTATAGAAGAATGATGAGACCGCCATGGACGGAAATGTGGTTGTATAAAAGAATGATGAGACCATAGTGGACGGAGATGTTGTTGTATAAAAGAATGATGAGAAAGCCATGAACGGAGATGTGGTTGTATAAAAGAATGATGAGACCGCCATGGACTGAGATGTGGTTGTATAGAAGAATGATGAGACCGCCATGGACGGAGATGTGGTTGTATAGAGGAATGATGAGACCGCCATGGACGGAAATGTGGTTGTATAAAAGAATGATGAGACCGCCATGGACTGAGATGTGGTTGTATAGAAGAATGATGAGACCGCCATGGACGGAAATGTGGTTGTATAAAAGAATGATGAGACCGCCATGGACTGAGATGTGGTTGTATAAAAGAATGATGAGACCGCCATGGACTGAGATGTGGTTGTATAAAAGAATGATGAGACCGCCATGGACTGAGATGTGGTTGTATAGAAGAATGATGAGACCGCAATGGACGGAAATGTGGTTGTATAAAAGAATGATGAGACCGCCATGGACTGAGATGTGGTTGTATAAAAGAATGATGAGACCGCCATGGACTGAGATGTGGTTGTATAGAAGAATGATGAGACCGCCATGGACTGAGATGTGGTTATATAAAAGAATGATGAGACTGCCATGGACTGAGATGTGGTTGTATAGAAGAATGTGGTTCCTCCAATATATAACTCTTTTTTGTCTGCCTCAACCTCTCATATTCTATAATTTTCCCTTTGTGACGACATTCTCCAGCTTTCTTCTTCTCATGATATGCGGAAAGAATGTTAACTGTCTTGTTTCTGATGCGAGTAACCAGTTCTTCTCTTTGTGAGTTAATTTTTTATTTTTTATTTTTAATCGCTCGTTTTGATCTCAAGCGTAGTCCATATATGTGCTACTATTACGTGTGCACTGGACTAGCTTTCCCTATTACCAGTGTCCCTCGCCATAAGGCGAACTCAGTCCGACTTCTGAAGTACTCGGACTTCCCCAAGCCAAGGGCGAGAAGTCTAACTCACAGGTGTAGAAGTTGAACCCGCTACCTCGCATCAGCACATAGAGAGTTTTAAAGCGTGCGCTCTCATGTATTCGGCCATGCTGACCTTAATTTAATTTTTCAAGACATTTTCTTTATATCCGTCCATAATTTATTAGGTATATTTCCAGTATCATATATCGTATTCAGCAGTCTGGTAACTTTATCTATTCCATTTTCTTCTAAAGCAGGGGTGGCCAACCTTTTCAGCAGGCGGGTCAAATTTCAGAAATAATATTTCCTACCGGGCCACGTACCTATTTTTTTTTTTTTGTTGTTATTAAAGTAAGCAAGCAAGCGTGCTACAGCTTCGACCACATCATCGCTTCTCAGTAGGTGAGAACGTGGTCAAACGCTTGCCTGATTTAAGGTTAACAAATACATCTTATTAATTAATTTATCCTTCCCTTTTAGACGAGTATTAACGTCATTTAAGTGGCTAGTCTTCTTCTTCTTCTTTCGTTTGCCTGAAATATGTCTATAACTGCAATGTTGTCTCTTGTATGAATCTAACAGTCTTTTTTAGTTCATTCAGCGGTCCATAGAGTTTATCTTCCACTGTTGTCTCTCTAGGCCAGAAGGTTCGCCTGGATATGTTGTAGTTTGGGCAATCCTGGAGTATGTGCTCTGCTGTCTGCGACGCCAAACCACATGTGCACATGGCTGAGTCACCAATCTTGAATTTTGTATACATGTGGTTGCGTAATCTATTGTGTCCTGTTCTGAGGCGCAGAAGAATGACCTGTTCTGGTCTGTCCATAACGTGGTAGTCGTCTTGAGTAAGGTTTGGTGGCCTTCTGATTGATTTGATCATTCTTTTCTTTTGGTGGTATGTAATGGGCACATCAGGTTGTTCTTCTTTTGCTCCTTCCTTAGCCAATCGATCAGCTCTGTCGTTTCCGGGGACTCCACAGTGGGATGGTATCCACTGTATGGTGATCTTACGCTGACTGCTAAGTTCAGAAAGTAGTGTCCTCAGAACTGGCAATTTCCCAGACAGGAGCGCCTCTATTACGGATTTTGCATCTGTCAATATCACCGCAGGTTGTGTACCATGAGCTGGTATTTTGTAATTTCTCTGTGCTATCTTGATTGCCTCAATTTCAGCATCATAGTTATGGCAGTACTTTCCTGTTGGAATTCTGGCCGTGTCTCTAGTATTATTTGGGTATTCTATGTACACTCCCGCTCCTCCATTTCGAACAGCATTTTGTGCTGACCCATCTGTGTAGACTCGGATCCAGAGGTCCTGTGGGTATTCGTCATCAAGGAAGCTGAGAGTGGCTGTTCTGCGCTGTACACTGTTCTGTTCTTCCTTGTCAAATATTCCTCTCACTTTTGACTGGATTTGTAGCGATATTCTATGTTCATCTTTCCACGGGGTTCGCTCTGGAATAGTTGTCAGGGGGATACCAACTGTGGGAAGATCGATGGTTTCTCTGCAGAGTTGTTTGGCCTGGTGGATGAAACTACTTCTTTTCAACCGCCCCATAGCTAAGTTTTCAAATCGGTTCTTCATAGGGTGGCCTGGCAAGCTGAGAAACTTTTCTGCTTGTATTAGTGTTTTTGTATCTCTGCGTTCTATTAAAGCTTGTGTCCTCCCCATTTTCTCCATTGCTACTATAGGGGTTGATCTCATCCCTCCTGTGATGACTCTAAGAGCTTGATTTTGCACCTTGTCCAGCTCCTGCAATGTAATTTTTGATGCTGAACACCACGCAGTTGACCCGTATTCCAAGTGTGGTCGTATGCTCTGTTGATAAACTTTGCTAAGTATTTTCCCACTGGCTCCCCATGTGGTTCCACTTAGCTTTCTCAGGATGGCAATTTTCCTTCCGGCTTTTGTTACTGCTGTTTTGATGTGTTTTCTCCATGTCAGCCTGTCGTCGAATGTTACACCAAGGTATGTTGGTTCCTTATCTTCTCTTAAGGGTGTTCCATTTATCTGAATGCTCCCTGCCTTTTGTTTCGGAGAAAGGGTAAATAGAGTGGTGCTGCACTTGTCAGTGTTTATGCTGATACACCATCTATCCGCCCATGCAACAAATGTATCTACAGCTCTCTGTAGCAATATGGTGGCCACTGATGCATGTTCATTTGCGCTCCACAAAACCAGGTCATCAGCGTACATTGCCGCTTTAATTCCATCGGGTAGATTAGCAACAAGATCATTGATGAAGATTAGAAAAAGTTATATCGATCAGAAATGCAAAGTCGCAAACCCACGCTTTGTCTTCAAACTCTAGGATACTTTTTGACTTTCTTGCAAAAAATTATTGTATTTCTTGCTGCAAATCAAACACTCTTTTCAACAATTTGGCACGGGTCAGCCATCTTACTTCTGCATAAAATGTAACGTCATTATAATCTGAGTCCA
Source organism: Cepaea nemoralis (assembly GCA_014155875.1). Lineage (NCBI taxonomy): Eukaryota > Metazoa > Mollusca > Gastropoda > Stylommatophora > Helicidae > Cepaea > Cepaea nemoralis. The sequence continues at coordinate 89,758 of JACEFZ010010960.1, read as the reverse complement.
AAGACTTTAGAAATTCTTGGAACTGACGATGATTCAACCCGTTCGACTTAATGAAGATCACTATTTTGACGACCACTTTCATGACATGGTCCATTTTGAGGGCCTTCGAACATAAATTCTCCTGATGAATAATGTAATGAATTTTTTATTTTTTTAAATTCGCATATCCTTTACTGGACATCGCTGTCAACATCAGCATCTTTCAGCTGATTGTTGATTTCTTGGCAAGATTACGCTCAGTAGTTTGCCATTGCTTTCTGAACGGCCGGCTCAGTTATCCCGCAAGTCACCAACGCGGGGAGAACCGCTTCCAATTCTCGCGCGCTGCGTTATCCTGCGTGGATAAACGGGATTACGAAGAAAGTCGTGTAACCCCTCGGCCAGAGAGACCGGCAATGAAAATTTAGCATAGAAGTATTACCGACTTTGAAGGCCTCATTTTCAATCAATTTTACTAAACCTTCGTGTTTCCCAACCATTGCTGGAGCACCATCCGTTGTTAAGCCCGATAAGTTGTTAAGTTGTAACGAAAAGCGATTCAATGTCGATGTAACTGCTTCTAACAAATCATCGTGACTTAGTAGTGTCCTTAAGTGGATACAGTGCCGCTAATTCTTCTGTCTTTTTAAAATGGACATCAACACCCCTGATAAAAATTGCCAGTTGGGCAGTATCTGCCATACCTGTGCTTTCATCCACTGCTAGAGCATAAAATATAAACTTGGATGCTCGAATTTTCAAATTATCTTCTATATGTTCTCCAATGTCGTCCACACGCCTAGTAACAGACTGACGAGTCAGACTTATTTTTGAGAAATCATTCTTCTTTTCTGGACACAGAATTTCAACGACGCTCTCCAAACATCCCTTAACCATTGCACCATCTGAATATGGCTTCGATTTATTTGCTAGTATCCTGGCTACTGATTACTAGCTTTTACATAGCATATTGACTCTGAACCCGCTCTAGTAAATTTCCTTTGTTGTGCAGAAATTTTTTTTAAAAGTCATTTACTTGGTCTTGTCGAAATTGCCCTTTGTACTTATAAAACTTATTTACATGTTTAGTCTCGTATTGCCGTTTGAGTTATAGTATTTCAAGACAGAAACAGATTCGTTGCATATCAAACATATGGGCTTTGTTTTAATTTCCAAGAAAAAAAAATAGTTTATAGTCCACCTGTCTTGAAAACTTCTTAACTCTTCTGTGATTCTTTTCTTCTTTGGTTCAACGTCTTTACTAGTTGACGCCATGGTTACGTAATACCTCAAATACACATAATGAATATTCACATTAAAATAACCCACATCAAAATAGTATTAATAATCTATATTAATGATACCTTTCTCACTGATTTTCTCAGTCAGTATCCAACCAATATTATCTCTTCCTTCAACAACATCCACTCAGAGAAATATCAGGAACACAGAGTTCATACCAAATACCATAAAGTCTTTTCACAAACTAAAACACTATGGTTCCTACAGTCTATGGTCCATAATATTCCCTTTACGAATGTTCATGTTCAAGTCACTGGAGTAGAACTAGCCAGGTTAATAAGTTCCCAAGGTGCACATATTCATTCGGCTAAATGTTCCGGAATTGGGAGTATCCAGTGCAACATTCCTCAAGCGGTGAAATATCCCTGATAATAAATTTCCTCAGAAGTTATAAATATCCACAGGGCAGATAAACTTCAGGAGTTATAAATGTCCATCGTTCAGATAAAGTTCAGACTTTATAAATATCCACTGGTAAACTTCAAAAGTTATATATATCCATAGGGCAGATAAGCTTCAGGAATTATACATATCCATAGGGCAGATAAACTTCAAGAGTTCTAAATATCCATAATGATACTAGTCAAGGATGGAAATTATCCATAAATGATAAACAACTGGCAGATATTTATGGTAATAAGTTTCCGGCGGTGAAAAATATCCACGATGATACCGTTCAGGGTTTAAAAATGTCCTCATGGATAAAGTTCGGGTAGTAAAATTGTCCTGATGGAAACAATCCAGGTTTTGTAAATATCCATCTGGATAACTGCCAGGTTTTGACAATGTTCATAACCCTTCTCCTGACCTTAACAACTAGTCATGAAGGTAGGACTCAGCCAGTGCATTTACTTCAGTAGTAGATACATTGGTGTTGGCCAGGCCATCCTCTTATATATATTGATCAGTCACTCAATGGAGTTCTATAATGTTGAGGTTGCCTTAAACTTGGAGAGCAAATAATATTAAGGAAACTCGGCTCTTACATCAATATGAATCCTTTTCATCCTGTGCCGATGAATCAGCCACTCCAAATGAGAACTAGAGCATTTGTACTATGCTTCCGGTTCGGCCAAGGTTCAGTCCACCATCCTGGAGTCCAAAGAACCCCACTGTATCCAATACGGAAAATACAGCTGGTCGCTAGAAAAGCATTTATCAGACTCCTTACAGTTCTCAATTTCACCCCTTAAAAACTTCTCAATTCAATCCACCCACTCCATTTATTTTTAATGTACCTATCCTAGGCACACTTTTGGCACAGAACGCGACACAGCTTGATGGGGATGGTGTCGCGGACAGGGCCGGGCTGGAGAAAGAGAGGGGGGGGGGGGCAATAGTGTTGCCATCTCCCGTCTTCTTGTCACCCACCAGACGGTCGCACGTGTTCATATGTCGTGTGGACGCAGTTTCAAACTCCTGTCAACTTCAAACGCCCCGGCGGGTTAAGTGTTATGGTTAGAAAATTGGGCTTGGCCTCGAATTAACATTGTGACCTCTGAATACACAGTTTAATAGGGAATCCAAGTGTCGTTGATAGGCAGACAATATTGGAAATATGTCACAACGACTCATGATGTAATGTTCTTTTGGTGATATGTACAATAAAGTTAATATTTATGTGCATTTGACCTAGCTCCGCGGGCCGCAACATGACTCCCGGCGGGCCACATGCGGCCCGCGGGCCTCGCGTTGGCCACCCCTGTTCTAAAGCATTAATCATTTCTGTTGTGATGCTGTCTGAACCGGGAGTCTTGCCAGATTTCATATGGTTAAGAACATTCTGAACTTCCATCTTCAATATTGATGATCCTTCATTATTATTTTGAATATTATACTGTACTTCTCTGTTATCATCATACAGGATTTTCACATAATCTGACTATACATGTAAAATCTGATCTTTTTCTACTATGATTTTTCCATCTTTTGTCTTTAGGCAGCCTGCTGACCTATGTGTTTTTGATTAGTAATATCCTGGATTCTTGTGTACATTAATTTGGTATTTTTGCTGTTGCGTTGTTTTTCAATTTCTATGCAGTTTTTTTTTCGACCCATGCTTCTTTTGGCTCCTTACATAATATTATAACTTTTATGTGAATTACGTCACATTTGGGAGGGTTATTTTTTGTTCTCTCTTCTTGCTTACATTAGTTGAAAAATTTCTTCAGTCCTCCATGTCTTACGATTCACTTTAATTACTTTTGGAATATTTTTTTTCTTTTCTGCAGCACAACAGATTGAATTCTTCATCCAAATCTAGAAATAGGATCCCTAGATCTGACAATATATCAAATTTGTTCTTAACGTCTATATTAAAATTATCTTGTATTTCTTTGCCAGTTTTCAATCTGCACAAATCGTATTTAGTGTTTCCTGTTGTATACTTGACTTTCTTTAATTTTACCCTCAATTTTCCTGTAATTAATCTGTGATCACTGTAACAGTTTGCACTGGGGGATGTTTTTACGACTGTTAACGCATTTCGAAACCTTCTGCTAATCATGATGTAATCTATCTGGTTTTTAATACTGCTATCTGGACTCCTTCATGTCCATAATCTTCTAGGATGCTGTTTGAACCAGGTGTTTCCTACAACAATTTCTTGTTCTTTTGCCCATTCTACAAGTCTGTATCCTCTTTGGTTTCGCTCTCCCAGGCCATGGTTTCCTAAACTGCATCCATAGTCTTGATTTCCTACTTTTGCGGTGACATCACCTATTATAATATTTATGTCTGATTTTTTTACAGTTCTTCAAAGCACACTCCATGTCATTATAACATTTCTCTATACTTTCTGCACTGTATTCACTTGTTGTAGCATATACTTGAATGACATTTATTTTTAAAGGTCTTCTGTTTAATTTTACAAATAAAACTCTGTCTGACACGGCCCAACATCCTTTAACAGAATTTGATGTTTGCCGATCCAATATAATTTCCTACACCTCTTTGTCGTTCTTCTCCCACAAAATAAATAATCTTACAATCCTCTCTAATCTTGATCCCTGCGCCTTTCCAGCTCGTTTCGCACATTCCTAAAATATTAATCTTCTCTCTTTCCATTTCTTGTTTGGTATTTTTTTTTCTTCAAATTTTCCATCTGCACTCATTGTTCTAACATTCCAAGTTCCTGCTTTCATTTATGATAATCGTTTGCACCTAGTAGCCTATTGACGGTCTGGAGTCTCCTGGTTCACATGACTATCTCTACCGGGCGAGGCTGCTCCTATGTAGCACCCATTTACGCCGTTTCCTGATTTTCGATTTGACCGCATAATATAATTTACTTGGCATCTGGAAAGAAGGTAGTTTGCCGTTGCTTTCTTTCATAGCAGTGACCATACTGGTCAATGAAAGTAGCCATTGTCTCCTTTAAAAGAGATCCTTTGTCTACCGTCGTGAAGCTGGAGTCCATAACCTACAACTATCTGTCGGCTGCTCTTCAGCTTGATCCACCACCTGCACCCATGGCTTCACGTAACCCTGATCGTGAGGCTAAACGGGTACTCCACTTTGCCCAAGGCTGTTGAGTAGTCTAGCGGAGGGAAGGAGGTATCATACTTCTCCATTGATGGGGGATACACCAACTCTGCTATCCAATAGTAGTAGTACACAACGTACAGTAAAATATGTAGTACATATGTATCATCATACTGACATGGCACTTTAGGTCGTAGTACACAAGAAGCATCATATTGACATGGGACTATAGATCTTGGTACACAACATACCTGTTGTTACTTGCCAGTGAGAAGTCCTGATCGTTCGGGTTCACATCGATTGACGGACGGCAGTCGCGGCGATTGGGCAATCTTGAGCATAACCTACGATGGGTAACGTTGTGGTGTTCTGTTATGCTAATTTGGCGTAAGATGGTGCATGATGGTGGAAATGACAGCGTGTTCACATGCACCTACTGTGGACGAACATTTACAGCGCGAATTGGCCTTATCAGTCACATTCGCTAACGCCATGGGTATTAGTTATTATGCCTTTTTGAAGCACAATTTATCGTCTGTCAAGACGGCAAGGTGCCAATGAAATGATTGATTGATTGATTGATTTAGGAACCGACATCACAGCATTCGGGGCATTCCCATAAGCGCTCCGTCCCCATCCTCAGCAGCCAGCGAAGAGTTCCAACACTAATAGTACCAGTAGCAATCTGATTATATTTCCGTCTCGCATTTCCTCTGAGCGTTGATCGTCGGCCAGATCCCCTCGTCACCCCTCGCTGTCGCATTCTTGCCAGACCATGGTGATCCATTTGCTCCTCCGAGGTGCACACATGCTCCCACAAGGCCGCAACCACATCTGCTTTGTCATGCATCAATACTCCACCAAGTTTTGCCGAGCCAGCCAATCTGTCCGCCTGTTCATTCCCCAGTACACCAGCATGCCCAGGAGAAAAGATCCAGACGATGCTTGTCACCCTTGACTTCCGAAGCGAAGCAAGCCACTCTGCACGAAGCTTGCCTGCCTCACCCTACTCAGCATGCTTTCTGAGTCAGTTACAATCACGATGTGTGTGTGTATCGTATTCTCCATCCAGCGGAAAGCTGCACTGACTGCCTCCACCTCCATTCTTAAGCTAGATGTTGTGGTAGCATATGCCAGGCCCTCCTGCACCAAGCGTCGACCATTAGCTTTTGCTCTCTCTCTCTCTCTCTCTCTCTCTCTCTCTATATATATATATATATATATATATATATATATATATATATATATATATATATATATATATATATATATATATATATATATATATATATATATATCTGGACATGACACCAGTTCTCCCGCCACCTCTATTGTCACAATCATGGTGTGTTGTCCTCGCCACCACCTTGGTCGACCTCTCCTTCACCTTTGTCGAACCGGGTATGCATATCATTATTGCTGTCTGCTCAAATTGCCGCTAAATGCGATCAAAGTGCTTCAGTTTGCGTGACATGATGCAGTTATCAAATTGGTGTCATCAGTCTTCTAATGTCGTCATGTTCTTGTCTTGTCTTCTTAAATCTTCTAGTGTTGCCTGTATATTTTCTTTTCTTGTCCTCTTCAATCTTCTAGTATTGTCATTCTGTATATTTTCTCTTTATGTCGTCTTCAGTCTTTTAATGCTGTCTGTATATTTTCTCTTCTTGTATTCTTCAATCTTCTAGTGTTGTCTGTATATTTTTACTTCTTGTCTTCTTCACTCTTTTAGTGTTGTCATGACTGTAATGATTGTATATTTTATCTTGTTGTCTTCTTCAACCTTCTAGTGTTATCGTGTCTGTAATTTTCTCGTCTTGTCCTTGACGTTTTCAGAAATGCTTGGCATACAGGTGTTTCAAACGATACGATTTGTGTGTGTGTTAAATGTCCTTGTATTTTTATACCTACTTTTCGAAAACGGTACCAGTGATATCAGCCAACGAGAGCTTCGGTAACGCAGCGGATAGCGCTCCTTTCTGCCAGTTTCGTCACCGTGTGTTCGATTTCCATGGCAGCCGGCATTACCAACATGTGACCAGCCCGCTCCAGCCTACACTGAGTGACAAGAAAGGTCCTGGCAAGTCAAGGCCGCCAGCATAACACTGACCTCTTCACCCGTCGAATGCCAAGTGACCTTTAAAGATATGGGTCTAGCACAATATACACAATATGCCTGGAGCCAGGGAACATGATCTTGTAGTCACCATAAGCCAGTGCCAGCCGTCACGAGAGAGCTCAACGGAACATGGTCTCGTAGTCACCATAAGCCAGTGCCAGCCGTCACGAGAGAGCTCAACGGAACATGGTCTTGTAGTAACTATCAGATAGTGCCAACCGTCACTAGAGAGCTCAAATATAGCGGGCATGTGTGCGTGTGTGTGTAGTTGTATTGGTGTTCGTGCGAGTGTGCTGTCTCTAGTTGTACTGTCTTTGTTTAAAATGTAAAATGTCGACCCCAGACGTGAATGTAAATGGAGACTCGACGGCAAAAGATTTAGCCAAGGCGCGAATTTTATATCTGTTATGTTCGTGAATACATTAAACGCCAACAACAGTAGGTATGAACTGAGGTCTGACAATGATCCTCTTCCCTCAAACCAGAATAAAATGAACCATGAATGTTTGTTTAAAAAGAACCCATATGTAACGGTGAGAATATCTCTGATTGCTAATCCCAGAACCAGTTCAGTCAGAACAGGACCCAGTTAATAGTCTTCAGGTGCATTGGACACATGGTGCTGGCTTCATATTTGTATAGACCCCGTGATGTGGGCTGTATCACGCCGGCCGCCTTGACTTCCCAAGACATGTCTTGATAGTGTCAACCTGGAAGCCCAGGTCACTTGTTACAAATTCAAATACGCCCCGATACGGATCGACTCCACGACCAGCGGGCCGGCAGGCCAGCGTCTTGCCACTGCTCGGGCCGCGATAGGCGAGCGTCTGGCCACTACGCTAGTACTGCTCGGGCCGGCAGGAGAGCGTCTAGCCACTGTGCTACCATTGCGCGGGCCGGCAGGAGAGCGTCTAACCACTTCGCTACCACTGCGCGGGCCGGCAGGAGAGCGTCTAGCCACTGTGCTACCACTGCGCGGGCCGGCAGAAGAGCGTCTAACCACTTCGCTACCACTGCGCTGGCCGGCAGGAGAGCGTCTAGCCACTTCGCTACCACTGCGCGGGCCGGCAGGAGAGCGTCTAGCCACTTCGCTACCACTGCGCAGGCCGGCAGAAGAGCGTCTAACCACTTCGCTACCACTGCGCGGGCCGGCAGGAGAGCGTCTAGGCACTGTGCTACCACTGCGCGGGCCGGCAGGAGAGCGTCTAGCCACTGTGCTACCATTGCGCGGGCCGGCAGGCGAGCGTCTAGCCACTGTGCTACCACTGCGCGGGCCGGCAGGAGAGCGTCTAGCCACTTCGCTACCACTGCGCCCTTATTGCTCGTGACTGAAGGTGAATTTGTTGATTGTATAGATCGTAGTTCTCAGTATAGTTTTTATTTCGCAGCTTTTTATGGAACGATTTCATCAATAGTTGCGCAGTTGAGGGAGGGGTTTGCCGTCAATTTTCACCTAGTTCCTAACAATGAAGTATACAAAACTTTGATGCTCCCAATTCCCTTTAAGGTCATACCCACATTTGCAAACCACATTGTGTGTATCGAGGATGTTAACGTGAGCTTTCCAGTTAGTCTAGAGTTCAAGGTCAGGATTATTTTAATGTGCCAGTCTTGGCATACTTAACCGGTTATCTAGCAAAGGTCTTAGGCAGCCAATTACCGCGCTGGAAGCACAGCTGCGGGTGATTTGGAAGCAGACCGCCTTGTGCTGGGTTCCATAAAATGGTAATGGCCGTTCGTTCAGAAAGAAATGGCAAACTACTGAACGTAAATTTGCCAAGAATCACAAATAGCTTTAAAAATATGCTGGGGTTGACTGCAGCGTCCTGTAAAGGATAGGCAACTATTTTGGCGTACTTGGAGTTAAGCTGGATATATTTCGTTAGAACCTTGAAAGTCCAGGAGATTCACATTGTAAAGTGAGCGCCAGCCCAGGTCCTGGTGGCCACAACAAGGGAACTCACCAACGTTTGCGTGATCACTTACTGATGTTGTATAAGGCCAGTCTGGACATCTTGAGCCTGTTCATGGGGTTGCTTAGAAGCATAAGCCTGAGTAATTTTGCGAGCCTAGCCAATTTATGACATTTGTAGCTGTGATACATCGTAAGGCTCTTTCTCCCATCGTAAGGCTGCTTTTTATAACGGTGAAGGCAGCACTTGCCTTACTGACAGCATTGCATCTTGAGCTTGCTAAGAATATCCATGCACTTCATCTACACCGACAACTGAGCCATCTGCAAACGCCACCGCATCTCCCCCTCTAGTGCACTTATCCACTAACGTCCTTGACCTCAGTGTCCACTGCGTCGGGACCCCGTTCCATGCGACTCTCTTAAGAGAGATCCAAGATCGATCTGAACACTCAGTGGATGCCCCCCCCCCCCTCTCACCTCCCCTAAACATGCCTCGTCCATGGCCCTACCCCTCCCCTCCCCCACATCCTTTTTGTTAAGGCAAGCATATGCTTGGGTCATACCTACTCCTCTATCCATAAAGGGAAAGTCTAGAAGACCTCTCATGGGTCGACGATGTGTTCTCTGGTGCACCCGAGGATGATTTACATGGTTCGCTGTCTTTTTCTTCAGTCTTTTCGTTTGTGTGGTGCTTATTGTCACGACGCACATGGCGTATTTAATGGTGGAAAGTATCAATCCCGTTTATGACATGACAAGTAGCCGTTGCTCAAGATTCATCACAGCCATTGCTTTCATTGCTGACAAACCTTGACCGGCAAATGATGTAGTCCATTTGATTCAATCATGTCAGACTTCGGTTGAATCTCACATCCCGGTCTTAAGTATCAATGTTGCAGCTACTACTAGTAGCTTTCAACAAATTCACAACAGTATCTACAATCTAAACACACACGTTCAGCCACGACACGACAGCGCTATTTCAGCCAGGCAACCTGTGTATACTGGCCGCTTCAGTGTCACCTTTCTTGAACGTTGATTTGCCAGCGTATCAGAAAAAATACTAATGCTGTCAATCAAATCGGCCTTATCGAAGATCTTAATTATGCACGACCTAGCTGGAAATATCTGAAATATGGACTTGAAATGGGTTTTAGAGCAGGCGGCAACCACGGGTAATTAACAGGCCCATTAGCAACAAAAGCAGCAACAGCTTTGGCAAAGATCAGACGTGCCGTAGAAATGTAAAGGAGAGCAAAGAAAACTACCAGAAACTTGCAAGATCTGTGTGCAGTTCTACGTTGTCAAGATTGTGACCTGTCCGTGTCTGTTTGGTACATCAAACATATAGTTGTACGAGATAAACTGGCGATGTTTGTGTGTGTCACTTTGCTGGCGTCCTTGACTTGATTATAAACACGGCAAACTGCCAGCCGGGCCAACAATATGGCACACTTTCTCCGTGTGCTTGTATTGATTTAGCTTCCCTCGTCGGGGTGTTCCCTGGACAGGTAAGATATCACTGGGCGCCTGCTCTGTACTGTGGGCGTTATGACGATACCGACATCTGGAAGTGCTATTTTATTCCTGCGCACGTCCGGCGTGTGCCACTTTCAACGTCCGGCCCGCATTAATCGTTTAGAGGCACGTGTGCAAGTTATCGGTCTTTGGTAACGTTATTCTCCCGGGTTTCGACCGACAGCTACCACCGTTTTGCTCATTTATCCCCAGTCTAAAGAAATAATAGATTCGATTGTTACATTAATTTTCGATTTCGCACCCACTTCTGTCCAGTCTGGCTTGGGTGTCCACAATAAACAAAATATTTGAAGTCTTGGCCAACATTGTCGTCTGGACGCGTGACTGTGTTGACATTGTCAATGACACGCCTACAAATGCAGATTTATTTAAAAAGCACTAACATAAAGCTGTTGAAGCTTCGACACGTGCACAGAGAGTGAGGCTGTTCTTTGTGGCCACGTGATTCAAAACTTATCTTTTGGACGAATGTTCTTGAATGAATTTTTATTGAAGACACAAGAAACCCTTTCGACATTTGTCGTAACCGCAGAAGCCATTTGCGTAAAAACCAATTGTTTCGCCTTATGTTCTGTCTCCACAATACGCTGGGCATAAGCATTGTTTATAAGCTTACATTATTTTTGAAATGCTTCTTCATCAGGTACAGACTTTGCAGTGTGTCTATAGGTCTATAGAATCACTACAGTTTATTGTGTGTTGCCTCCGTCGCCCTCAGCTATAGGCCTCTTGTGTTGTTTATCTGTTTCATACTCTATATAGTCAATTGTCTTGGCCGTATTCTATCACACTGTCTTGTTTTATCACTATCATTCTCCCGCACACTATCGTCTGTTTTCTCTAACAAACTGATATGATTTTTCTTTGCCTCTTTTGTTCACTATTACACTATCGCTTCTTGTGTCTCTGTCGTCTGTTCACACACTGCCTTTTTTCTGTAACAAACTGGGAATTTGTCTGTAGCTTTGTTGTTCAACCGGTCTCTGTGGCTAAGGGCTTGCGAACGCGGTTTGTGAGCCCGTATACCCGAGTTCGAAACACAGCGGTGCTGGTTTTTTTTTTCGAAAAAGGTATAGGAGCCGGTCGTTCAGAAAGCAATGGCAAACTACTGAACGTAAAATTTGCCCAGGAATCACGAACAGTGAAAATACTGGGATTGACTGCTACGTCCTGTGAAGGACATGCAACTTAATAATAACATTTGTTGTTCACTATTACATTATTATTTCTTGTGTCCCTGTCGTTCTCTATCATACTATTATTTACCAATTTAACACATCGTTCTCTGTCACACTGGCAGATACCTTTAATGTCACTGTCTGTTCTCTTAGTTAAAACACCCCCCCCCCCCCACCTCCTCCCCACCCCTCATCCTGCTTAACCTGTTCAATATCTATGCAGATGCCGTCACAAGAAACGTCAAATATGACGGCACGTGCAACAGTTTTGATTAGTTCATCAGCGACAGAAATGCGATTCCGGTGAAATTAAATATTTTCTTCTTGTTTATATTTATCCTAAATCCACACACTTGGTCAGCCTCATTTTTATTACTGAGCACATTTCTGTGAATATTTGCTGACATTTTGTCTGCCGACAACCAACGGAATTCACCGCATATGTTATGACGTCTGTGATTCACACCCTGACACGTCAGAACATTTCACTTTGAAAAGGACATTAAGTGTGAATGGTTGGTTACCTAATATGTTTTGTATTTCATGGATTGGTTTCGTCTTTTGTTCTGTTATTTGTTCTCTTTTGCGTGCGACATGATTGTGTAAAGATGCATGAAAATAGCCAGCTGCATAATCAGATCAAACTGACAAGAAATGCGCATGTTACGCACACGCATTATTTTTAAACGTGATAGTAGATATAATGTACTATACTGAACAAGGTTTATTTAAATATCGATGACAATTATAAGGGTGAGGTCCTATTCAGGCTGTCGTTCCTTTCCATTGGAATCCCGGGTGCACTTCTCATCAGGCTGGGTGGACTCCAGAAAGGTTCCTTGAATAAGTAAAAGTATTCATAGAAAGTTTGAGACAAATGGAATGCCGCGGCTTCCAACACAAACAAACACCGTATCTGGCAGTAGACCACTGCTGGCAAATAGCGTGGTCGAGTAGCCTGTCTGACACAGTGACGAGCGGCGCACGACTGCCAAACTGACTGATTGAAGGTTCAATGGCATTCTGCTGTGGTAATACGTAGAAGGCCTCCTCCATCAGCAGTGAGTGTCAGTCTCTATAGCATCAGTGCTCAACATCAGCCCACTAGATCAGATACCTCCTATTACACATATCACTTGCTCATTTGTACCAGACTTGATTGGCGTATATGCATCACCATCATCATCATGCGCAATGCTGAAAAGCGTGGCGGGCCATTGTTCACCGTCTGACACTGTCATCAGTCTCGGGTCGGGCCTGTGTGCTTATATGCAATGCGGCCAAGCCATCGATGTATGTATATCTTTGTCTTTCCTGTCTCATTAATTTTATCAGTTATCACTAAGTTTTCACGTGTATTTTTCATAGTTCGAACACTCAATGTTCCTGTCTACAGTCTTCTTACTCTGTTGCACTTTGTCGAGTGCTGATGACCTGGAGTCATCTGGTGCACGTGATCTTTCCCCGGCTGCTCGTATGGAGCTCCCATTTGAAACGTTTATCAACAATCCTATGAATTGTCGAATCAATAATTTTCAGGCATATGAAAAGTAGGTAGTCTGCCATTGCTTTCCTTCTTGGCAGTGACCGTACTTGTCCGTGACCGATAAGGTCATAACCAAAAACTATCTGTCGGCTGATCTATAACTCTGTCCGCACACTGCACACATCATTTCATGTTAGATTAACCTGGGAGGGGTTGGGGGGGGGGGGAGGTATAGCATAGGGAAAGAGGTACCTTATATAATGAATTCACTACACCCAGTTCGCCACATTGTGTTCAGCTACACTCTGTAAGACTTCCATAGACCTTCAAGGAAATTTTAGGGACGTTCATTTGAAACCCGTTCCAATGTAGCTTTATTACAAAAGCATGAAAGGAACATTAACAGGTGTAGTAGAATTAAACAAAGCATTCATTTTGAATTAATTATGCCCCATGGGTTGGTCAGAAGAAGTCGCCATAGGCATTCAGGTAAGCATTCCATTGCTTAGGCAGGCGGCGAATACCGTCCGCAAAAAGGATTGTGGTTGCTCGCGTTCATTACGTCTGCATCTGTGTGAAATAGTTACCACTTGGGAGCTTTTTTTAGAGGTCCGAACAAATGAAAATCACATTGTGACAAATCAGGACTATAGGCCGGATGTTGCAGAATTTCCCACTTCTTCCTTGTTAATGCATCCTGCACAATCTTTGCGACATGCGAACGAGCATTATCGTGCAACAAAATCACACCGCGAGAAAGCATGCCGGGTCGTTTATTCTTGATGGATTTTTGCAGCTTGTCTAGTGTTTTCAAGTAGTGGGTAGAGTTTGTGTTGACACCAGGTTCTTTAAAGTCGGCCAACAATAGCCCTTCATTATCAAAACATTCATTCACCATAACCTTACCAGCGGAAACCTGCATCTTGAATTTTTTGGCTTTTGGTGATCCAGCATCCTTCCATTGCATGCTCTCTCTTTTGCTGCTCGGCTCAAAGTGGTGACACCTAATTCATCACCTGCCACTATGCGGAAGAGAAATGCATCACCCTTCACTCTGTAACGCAGCAAGTGGTTCAAACACCATCCCATGCGTTACTCTTTTTGGTGATCTGTCAACTTCCGTGGTACCCACTGTGAACACACCTTCCAATATTGCAATTTCTTACGAACGACCTTTTCCATTATCCCAATTGACACATCAAATTCTTTCGCTAGCGAACGTATGCTTCGACAACGGTTCATCTTCACTGCTGCATTAATTTTGGCGATGGTTTTTTTCCTGTTGCAACAATATGCGCTTGACCCGGCCCTCGAAGATCTGTCGTGAACTGACGTCATTTCCGAAACATTCGTGCACAGTCTGCCACTGTTGTCTTTGTTACCGTACCCTACCTGCATTCTTCGATGAATGTCCACTGTTCGACATCCTTCAAATGAAAGAAACTGAATCAACGCTCTTGAGATTCTTTGGACGGATTGTGGATCAACCCGGCCATTTTCTCAACGGTCAGAAACAGAACCTATGCATCATGGGACGATAAGGACAGGCTCTTTTATTCATTGGTCAGTACTTATCACATGACTATGACATGATCATGTTCAACGTTCGCAATTACGCGCGGTGCGGCACGAACAAATTTCAAATGAACGCCCCTTACACTTTCATTTCTCTTTCATAAGTTAGATTTCCAACTTCTCTAACCCTTCTCTCTCTCTCTCTCTCTCTCTCTCTCTCTCTCTCTCTCTCTCTCTCTCTCTCTCTCTCTCTCTCTCTCTCTCTCTCTCCCTATCTATCTATCTATCTATCTATCTATCTATCTGTCTGTCTGTCTGTCTGTCTGTCTGAGGTCGGTCGGTCGGTCGGTCGGTCTGTCGGTCCATCCATCCATCCATCCATCTCTTTCTCTCTCTCTATCTATCTACCTTTCGATCCATCCATCCATTCATCCATCCATCCATCCATCCATCAAACAATCCATCCATCCACTGTCTGTCTGTCTGTCTGTCTGTCTGTCTGTCTGTCTGTCTGTCTGTCTGTCTGTCTGTCTGTCTGTCTGTCTGTCTGTCTGTCTGTCTCATAATGTTTATGTAAATTCCAGGAATCTTACTGGATTGGACCACTATTTTATTTTTAATTTGCACAATGTATACCATATTTTCATCACCATTTTACATATTTTCCATGTCCCCTCATTTTTTCCCAATTTTGAATATTCTGTGAGGATGCTCACGATAGTCGACAGTACGTACGTGTGAAAAGTGTGGGAGTTTATTCATATTAGTTTTAGTGATTATGTGAGGCAGCGTGTATGTGTGTGGATGGATGGGTGTGTGTGTTTGTCTATGTGTGTGTGTTTATATGTGTCGATGTATGTGTGTGTGCATTTCTGTATGTGTGTATGGGTGTATATGTGTGTGTACATGTGTATATGTGTGCTTGTGTGTGTGTGTGTGTGTGTGTGTCTGTACGTGTGTTAAGGTGTGCGTACAGGTGTGTTTATATGTGTTTATATGTATGTGCGTGTGTATATGTGTGTATGTATGTGTGTGTGTGTGCTAGTGTATGTATGTGTATATGTTTGTGTGTAAGTGTGCATGCATGCAGTGTATGCGAGGGAGTGTGTATTCATGTGTTATGTGAGCACGTGTGCGTAAGTATGTGTATGCGGGTGTGGATTGTGTAGGGGTGTGTGTATGTGTGTGGGTATATGTGTGTATTTGCGTGTGTATGTTTTGTGTGTGTGTGTGTGGGGGGGGGGTACGTGTGTGTGAGAGAAGAGAGAGAGAGAGAGCGAGAGAGAGAGAGAGAGAGAGTTGAGCGCATGCATGTAATCTAACATGATATTCCATATTTGTTATGTATTCTCATTTTCATATTATCATTTTGAATGCCAACTCATTTTAACATATATAAAATGAACACATGTAAATTACTGTAGAGTGAGTGAGGGAGTTAGTGAGTTTGAGTGAGAGAGAGTGAATGAATGTGAGAGTGTGTGTATGTCTAGAGAGAGAGAGAGAGAGAGAGAGAGAGAGAGAGAGAGAGAGAGAGAGAGAGAGAGAGAGAGAGAGAGAGAGAGAGAGAGAGCGAGAGAGATGAGCGCACGCATGTCATGTAACATGCTATTCCATATTTTTATGTATTCTCATCTTTCATATTACGAGGTATCATTTTGTATGTCACTTGATTTTATCATGTATACTATAATTGCATGTACACTACTGTAGAGTGAGTGAGAGAGTTAGTGAGTGTGAGTGAGTAAGGAAGTGTGAGTGTGTGTGTCTGTTTGTTCATAATAGTAGGTTGGGGGATGTGGAGGATTTGTGTGTGGGTGGATTCGTGGAGTGTGTGGGTGGGACTCAGGATGTGTGGGTAGGTGATGGGTTTGTGCGTGTGGGTGCGGGGTTTGTGTGTTTTTACGTGCGGGATGTATGGGTTGGCAAGGAGATGTGTGTGTGTGTGGGTTGGGGATGTGTGTTTGGCTAGGCGGTTGTGGGTGAGTGGAGGAGGATATGTGGGTGGATGATTGTTGGTGGATTATGGGATGGGTGGAGTATATATATGTGGGTGGGGAGATGTGGGTGTGGGGGATGTGTGGGGGGAGATGAGTGCAGGTGGGGTGGTTGTCTGTGTGGGGATGTGTGTGTGTGTGGGTGAGGGATGTGTGTGGGTGCGAGATGTTTGGGTGGATGTGTGTGTGGAGGTCTGGGGGATGTGTGTGAGTTGGGGGATAGGTGTGGGTGATGGATGTGGGGATGTGTGTGTGTGGGAGGGGGATGTGTCTGGGTGGGTGGGGTGTGTGTCGCTGGATGGAGGATGTATGTGAGGGTGGTGAGGATGATTGTAGATGGGGATGTGTGGGTGGGTAGGAGATGTGTGGGAGATGTGTGTGTGTGGGTGAGGGATGTGTCTTGGGGATGTGTGTGGTGTGGTGTTGTGTGGGAGGGAAGATGGGTGTGGATAAAGGATGTTTGTGTATGGGTGGGTGGGGTGGTTGAGTGTGGTGTGCGGGTGGGTGTTGATGTGTGTGAGGGTGGGGATGTGTGTTTGGAGGGGTGGTTGGGGTGTGTGAGTGTGGGTGGGTAGATGGGAGATGTATGTGTTGATGAGTGGGTGAGGATGTGTGGGTGTTAGTGGTTGGGGGATAAGTACGTGTGTGGAGGGATGTGTGAGGGGGATGAGTGTATGGGTGGGGGATGTGTGTGTGGGTTGGGTGTGCGTGGATGGGAGGTGTGTGTTTGTGAATGCGGGATGTGTTGGTGGGTGGGGATGTGTGTGAGGGATGTGTGTATGGGTGGGGAGATGTGTGTGTGTGGGTGGGGATGTGTGTGTATATGGGTAGGGGTGTGTGGTTAAGGGATGTGTGGCTGGGGGATGGGTGGGCGGGTAGAGGATGTGTGGGTGGGTGATTGTATATGGGTAAGGTTGTGTGGTTAAGGGATGTGTGGTTAAGGGATGTTTGGTTGCGGGATGAGTGGGTGGAGGATGTGTGGATGGGTAGAGGATATGTGGGTGGGTGAGTGTGTGTAGGTTAGGAGATGGTGGGGGATGTTTGTATGGGTGGGCTCGGGATCTGTGAGTGGGCTGGGAGAGATGGGAGATTATGTGGGTGGGTGCGGAATTTGTGTGTGGGTAAGTGCGGGATATGTGAGATGGCGGGGAGATGTGTGTGTGTGTGGGGGATGTGTGGTTGAGGGATGTGTGTTTGGCTGGGTTGTTGGATGTGTGTGGGTGGAGGAGGATATGTGGGTGTGTGATTGTTGGTGGGTAATGGGACAGGTGAGGATATGTGAGTGGGTGGGGAGATGTGTGTGGGTGGGGGATGTGTGGGTTGGGAAATGTATGTATGCTTGGGGTATGGGTGGATGGAATGTGTGATTCGTGGGAGTGTGTGTGGGTGGCGAAATGTGTAGGTGTGGAGATGTGGTGGATGGGTGGGGGATGTGTGGGTGAATGGGGGATATGTGGGTGGGTGGTGGATGTGTCTCATAACATGGTAATATGCATTGTTTATGTTTACAAAATTCATTTGACAATGTTTTTCCTATGTGTTTATGAACGAAAGATGAGTGATTGGAAGGGCCGAATGTAAGACGTGCCTGCGTGCCCAATTTCTTACCCTTTGAAAATAAAGTCCGTTCGTTCTGTCTGTCTGTCTGTCTGTCTGTCTGTCTGTCTGTCTGTCTGTCTCCGCATGTCTGTGTAGACAACAGACCAAGTGTACAATGAGGTGTGTATGACAAGTGGACGGTGTCATAAGGAAACACAGACTGATAACAGGTGACCTAAGACAGAAAACAGTAACACCTCTAGGTTTTCAGATATAGAGCATCACCATGAAGCAAAGCTTTGGCAGAACGGTGCTCTCATCGCAGCTGCTTGACAGACTCTCGATCCTTGGCCAGTTCCCCCGTGTGAACCATTCTCACACCCGGAGTGTCTTTCATGTCCTGAGTCCACCATCGTGTTGGTCGACCCCTGAACCGTCTTAAGTAAACCACGACTTTCGTTACTGTTCTCTCTACAAATAAACAAGAAAATAAATACATATGTGACTTTGAGTGTTGCCAAAGTATGTCAGTTTCTGAGGCACGATATTGTTGATGAGACAGCTGTCTTCGATGCTCAGACCTTCTAGAACGTTTGCATTGTTTTCTTCTGGAGTTGTAGTGATCTAAACATGGTCAGTAACATGCAAGTCACAATCCTCGATTTCCTTCCATATTGTTTGTGAAATATTATGCTGTTTACATATGTATGCTAATACACGAAATGTGTACGTTCTGAACATGTGACTATGATCTCTGTGTTGGTGTTGTGTGATATAATCAGTGTACACATGCCTTCTTCTCCTTCTGACCCTGTGTGATATGTTCACTGTACACATTTCTTCTTCTGACCCTGTGTGATATATTCACCATCCACATTTCTTCCTCTGCCCCTGTGTGATATGTTCACTGTACACATTTCTCCCCTGTGTGATATGTTCACTGTACACATTTCTTCCCTGTGCGATATGTTCACTGTACACATGTCTCCCCTGTGTGATATGTTCACTGAACACATTTCTCCCCTCTGCGATATGTTCACTGTACACATTTCTCCCCTGTGTGATATGTTCACTGTACACAGTTCTCCCCTGTGTGATATGTTCACTGTACACATGCCTTCTTCTTTTGTCCCTGTGATATGTTCACCATACATATATCTTCTTCTGACCCTGTGTGATATGTTCACCATACACAAGTCTTATCCTTCTACCCCTGTGCGATATGTTCACCATACACACGTCTTCTCATTCTGCCACTGTGTGATATTCACCGTACACATGTCTTCTTGTACTGCCCCTGTGTGATATGTTCACCATACACACGTCTTCTTCTACTGCCCCTGTGTGATATATTCACCGTACACGTGCCTTCTTCTTCTGCCCCTGAAACCACTGGCAGCATAGATTGTCAATCATCAACTCAGCCCAAGCCGTCATCACATTTTCTATGGCTTGCATTTCTTCCCGCGTCCTCCTCCTATAATTCATTTATGTCTCTAATGCTCTTGCCGGTGTGTTTTTGATCTCCCTTTATTTTTCAACATCTGAGGTACAGATAATGGACTTTCTGGTTACACTATGCTCAGGTTTTCTCAGTGTGTCTTTACCCAGCGTCAACGTTTTTGATTATCCGGATGATGCCTATTTCTTTACTTTCCATAGTGATTCTGTCACACCATTTCAGTCCTTCTGTTATGCGCAGTCACTAGTTAATGAATAAGTGTAATTTATTAGTAGCTGTTTTAGTTGTTTCCCATGCTTCTGCTCCATGCAATCCATCCATTATGTGCCATGCCGATAAGCGTGGGCGGTCATGTTCTGCCATCTCACTCGATCACCAGAGTCGTGGATCAGCTCCGTGTTCCTATCTCGACCATGCCACGTGGCCAAGCCATCCAGGTATTTACTTCTAGATCTTCCCCTTGGTCTCTCCCTTCGATCTTGCCAGTTGTCACCAAGTTCTCCAAGGCATTTCTTCTCATAACATGTCCACATAATTGTGACTGTCTCCGTCTAATGTCTCTAATCAGTTTACGATCTTCATTTGTTTCTTGAAGGATTTGTCATTGGCTTTTCTGTCTGTCCATGGTATTATTTGCATTCTCCTCAGAAACCACATTTCCACAGCCATCAGATGTTTTTCAACTTGTCCGCTCATTGTCCACGCTTTACAGCCATACAAAAGTACAGGTTCTATGTAGCACTTCAACACTCTTTTTCTTGTTTCAGTTGATATCTTTTTATTAGTCAGTATGTTTTTCATCGTGCAAAAGGCTACCTTCGCAATGGCAATTCTTGTTCTAATCTCTTCAAGGCTTATCCCATCAGATGTTATGACTGTTCCGAGATAACTGTACTGATTGACTTGCTTAAGAATATGCCCATTTATCACATTCTGGTATTTCCTTCTTCCCAGTGACGACCATAATCTGTGTCTTCTTACTATTCAATTCTAACCCTAGTTGTTCACTGTATGCATAACCGCATCTATTAAATGTTGCAGGTCCTTGCAGCTGTACTAATTTAACGTTATTTAGATATTCTGTTTGGTAAAAAGTTTAATTTTGTCGTGACTTCTATAAATTTCCATTGAGAGCCCTTGTCGACTTGTGTGTTTATATTTCAATACATTTACTTCCCCCATATTTGTCAGCATGGCTAGCTATTCAGGTGTGCTCTTCCACGTATGGCAGTGATGTGGTAATAGGGGAATCGGGATATCATTAGCTTTATTTATCCTCACTGTCTTTGTCTACAAATAGGTATAATTTCCCGATATATAATTGGAATAATATCCTCATATTTCAGCAAAGGAGAACCCCCAATAAACAGAATGCTGGAACAAGATATATTGATTGTATTCAATAACTGGGCCAGAAATATGACTGTACTGTTTCTTCTTCGGAAATGAACTTTTGCTATGCGCGTATTTCAACATCCCTGACTATAACTGTGCCTTCAGAGTCTTCTCCTATCACCCACAGTGTGTTTTCTGTGTGCTCCTACTTGCTTCTGTCCCTCACTGGAGAGTAGGCCCTCAAGAAAACCTGCCCAAACCGTTCTGCCTCGTGCTACGTCATGCAACTTCGTCCATGACCTCCCGGTATTATCCAGTTGTCTCTGTTTCTCTTCTTTGTGTGTGTTTAAGTCTCCTGCTGCTCAGTTTGACATGATGGTTCCAGACATCGACTTTAGAGTTGAATGTTCACATATTCTCAGGCTGTCTCATTGTTTGTCTGTCCAGCGCTAGCATCTTTTTCTCACCTCTTGGTTCACTGGTCAACCATACCCAGGGAGCCGCGATGACGCAGTGGCTAGCACGCTTGAAATCCAAGTCGAGGAGAGGATTTCTGGTTAAAATTGACTTGTCGTGTCGATTTAATCAAAAATGAATACCTGAAATTGTCCTGGTTGGTAAAGGCGCCCATTGTGACATTGATCGCATTATCTAACGCGTCTATTCGTTACTTAAAATATGGGATTAGCAGTAAATATTTCATACGCCCAAAGGCGGGGAAAGAAGTTCTTTACTTTCTATTGTCTGTATATCATATACTCAACAGGCCTGGTATACTACTCTCGATTCGTTAATTAAAATATTGGATTAGCAGTAATATTTCAAACGTTCAAAGGCAAAGACAAAAGTCCCGTACTTGTTATTGATTATATACCATATACTCCACAGGCATCTTGAAAGAGGGGCCTTATTTTATTCACTTTTACTTTACTAGCGATAATGGTGCGCACACGGAGAAGTTTAGCTCTCAGTCAGACGATTTTCACTGCCAAGGACATTGTATCCAAATCCGTGGTCGTCTGTATGCTAATATTTGCTATGCCACTCCATGGTGTAATTAATTTCCCTGTGAATTTTCATGCCTGAACAAAGCACTGGCTAATTCTGATGCCAAGCTGCACCAATTTGCGTTGCCGATTATTGTTAGACCGCTAATCGCTTCCTAATCCTTTACACCAGGACTATCACAGAACAATCAACATTCTTTTCACACTGGGATACCGTCATGGATAGCATGCCAAGTATTGACCACCCTGCACCTTGCAAACCGATAAGCTGAGTCCTAAACCACAGTTATCAGACCGCGCTCGGATAGTGAAGACAAAATCTCAGCCCAAACAATATAGGATTTCCTTAGACTGTTTTTGTTTCATTTTAATTATTATTATAGCCCTTGATACATATCTCATTATATATCAGGTCGCTTGCAGCACGCTGCTCTCATAAAGGCGCGCCGAAAAGCCGCTGGATCTGCTGCGATTTCTCCCGGCCCGTGCATCCTCGTGCCCGATTTGTCTGCAATGTCTTGTGGCCATCTCCGTGCTGGTACATCGCAACCTCTTCCTCCAGGAACCACACTTTCCATCATGTGTCTGGTCAGGCCACTCTCTCATCTCATCATGTGTCTTGTCTTGGCACTCTCTTATCTCATCATGTTTCTTGTCTGGCCACTCTCTTATCTCATCATGTGTCTTGTCTGGCCACTGTCTTATCTCATCATGTGTCTTGTCTGGTCACTGTCTTATCTCATCATGTGTTTTATCTGGCACTCTTTTATCTCATCATGTGTCTTGTCTGGCCACTCTCTCATCTCATCATGTTCCTCTTGTACCTTGCGGTGTCGAGGTGAAGTATAAACAGCGGGAGAGTGCCAGCTTATGGGCTTCATGTATCGAGATTCCCATGGACTCTGCTATTCCCTGTGTCCATCGTTTACGGTCGGCCTCTTCCTCTGCTTCCATCTGGTTTGTACATCATTGCTTGTTGTGGTATACTGTTAGTTGGTAACCTACTTGCATGGCCAAACCATTTGACTTACTGCCTTCTAATAAAATCTAGTGCAGTTATAACCCCCACTTTAATCCTGATTTCTTCATTTCTGATCTTATCTCTTCTTGATACATTGAGTATTCATCTCAGGAATCTCATTTCTGTTGTGATTTTTCTTTTCTCTGTTTCTGTCATTATCTAAGTTTGGCATTGGTAACATAGCGTTGGTAGGAAACGTGTGTTGTAAAGTGCTTTCTTAGCAGCTATTGATACATGTTTGTTCTTTAATATTGGTGTCATTTGTCCAGTGAGTTGGTTCGCCTCATTGCATGTATTTTCAATCTCGTCTTCTGATTTGCCATTTGATGATATTATACTTCCTAGCTACTTGAAACTCTTTACTTGTTTCAAGGGATGTTCGTGTAGGTGAATTTTTGTTTTTAATTTTTTTTAAAAATTATAGTCATTACCTCTATTATACTTGTGCTAATTTTCATGTTATGTTCCATACACATTTCGTTAAGACTATTCATGTGGTCTTGTAATTCAGCTTCTGATTTTGCTGTTAGTGCTTAGTCGTCCGCAAACAGGAGATCCCTAATGGTGTAATTTGCAGATGGTTCTTCTTCTGTGTTCTCGTCATACGTTGTTCTTGCGGTCTTTGTTTGGCTGGTTTCTTTACATATGTTGTCTATATATGTTATAAACAAGAGAGGGACAGGACACAACCTTGTCGTACCTGGATCTTATGGTGAAAGGTTCTGAGTGTCCTCCAGTTGCTCTGACTATCCATTCACTGTTGTTGTATAAGCTTCTACATAGGTTTGTTAGATGTGTACTCACGCCATATTGTTTAAGGATTTCCCACAACTTAGTTAGTTAGTTAGTTAGTTAGTCGACAGATCATCCTCGTTGCACATCGAACCATTCAGTCCATAAGTGCTCGGATCCCCTCCTCAGCAAATCCCGCAGCGTGTAGCGGCTAACGACGCCAGTTCTGTGTTGGTTTATCAATCTTCTTTGGCTTCCTGCGTAGTGTTCTTGTTTGGCCACCCCTCTTTTAATTTGCTGCTCCCGCAGTCTGGCCATTGTTGTAGATTCACAGTCATCACTTGGTTCTCGCAAAAGTCTCACTTCTCGTAGAGCATTCAGAATGTCAGCCTGGTCCATGGCGCGTCCGCCCTCCACAGTAGCCTCACCTGCGAGCTTGTCAGCCCGCTCATTTCCTTGTACTCCCGCATGACCTGGCACGAAGATGAAACTAATCTTTGCCAGCCGAGACCGCTTCAGAGGCAGCAACCATTCTCTTCGGATCGACCCCTCCTCTATCCTCTTGATCATGTTTGTAACAAGCTATGTGGAGGGTCCCAAATAGCCCGGTCACAATATTTCAAATATCTTCTATAGCCCTGGCTGGGATAGGTCTTTACCTGCCAACCCTCCTCCGTTTTCCCTGGACTCACTGTCACTCTTCTTTCGACCTAGGGACCTATTTCCTGCAGTGTTCTTCTGGCTGATCCATATATATAACGCAGTGATCTTTGGAATAAACTAAAATTGATTTATTAAATCAATAAAGGACAGCACAGGAAAACATCAAGGCAGTTAACACAGATAGTTCTAACAGACACAACACGGATAAAGTTCAGACACAGAGCATCAAGGCTTTACATCATAGACCAAGCTGTAGTCAAGGTCCGCTCTGTCCACATATCGCTCACCAAATGAGAAGTCCTCCTTGCTTTCAGGTACTGGGTTGTATGTATAACAGCCTTCTGTAGCACCGAACTTCCCCGTTCCATGGACCACAGTTTTTATGAATCAAATGTTCTAGGGAAATGCCATGGAATCACTTGGCATACTGTCAGGTAGGAAATAATAATCTGGAGTACTGTTCTCATAGATTGATGGGTGTGTCTGGGTGATTGGCGGGTTCAGCCACTATTACAAAAGGACACAATTCCTACGTATCGAGATGACTGGTAATGTTTCAGTACAGCTGATGGACCGTATCGAGATGACTGGTAATGTTTCAGTACAGCTGATGGTCATCCTTTCAAGGTCAGCAGTGGCTCTATCTCGTAGGTGACATATCCACGGACTTAGCATGGCCCAAACCTTGCCATGGCAGAGTCATTAACATACTTTCTGCTTAGAGCCCCGTCGACTGTTCATATCACCCAAACAAGGACCCTGGAAAGGACAAACATTTGTGAGAGTCTCCAGCCTAAACTTCTGGTACAGCCGACATGAAGACTCCTTATGGTCTCAGCACATCAGCTGCCTTACCAACATATATACATACATCCTAATCAAGAGCCCTGATTGAACCTGCCCGACCTGACAAGAGGTCCTGGATTGGCGGTGTCTTTTATAGACTAGGCCTTTAGCTTGACGGAGTCCTGTCGTTTGACCCTAGGTACTTTTTGCTTACACGACTCACACTCCACACTCATACCAAGCCTTTATTACTATTGGGCACATTCATTTCCATGCTTCCCTCTCACTTGCAAACCATGCCTTTCTCACACCTAAGATCTTGTGGTGTGGTGCGCCCAGCAATCGGTGTGTTTCTCCCCCCTAAGTGGGGTTATATGGCACACCGTGTATTTCCCCATTCAAAGAAGATACTACCCCCTCCCGGCCGCCGCTCTCGACTGAGCTGTCGCCCCAATGTACCGGCATTGCCCTGCACAAGCCAAGGGGTAGATAATTTCAGGTTCTCTCAGTGAGATAGAGGAGTCCATTATCCTCCCGACATCATCCTATCGAGTGACAGACGAAAGAGATAGTCCTGTGACTAGCCTCTTCTGGCTCAAGAAGATAGATCATAGATTACTATAGCTATCCAATGATGATATTCCACAGAAAGATGACCAGATGCCCAATTCAAGCCGTAGACAGAAAGATAGCAACAGCTCATCTGACGCCAAGAACAAATGAAATCCTCTGGGGAGATATATTGTTCCGTTTCACTTCCCCGGCTATGCCAAGAACAAGACGCCCATTTAGATTGCCAACGGTCAACCAACTCTTCATTGGTTATGATTGGCTTTTCGCCAATTCATCTTCCCCTTTGAGACAAAATACATTTATAAGTCCAGGTCTGTCTGGACCACCCACAACCCAAGTTTACCTTTCAAAATGTCTCAGTAGTAGTTGCACTTCTGTCGTTATCTTTAATTAACTTTGACAAGTTGCAACTTGCAAACGGTAGGTGTTGGCACGGCCATCAATTGACCAGCCGCTGCACCAGTGCACATTTGACGCAAGGCGCTCCTTCGGGACTACCCGAAAGGAAAGACCAATATATACTCGCTCCATGTAAAGATTGTGGTATGAAGATAACCCAAAGAACCATCTTTCATGGAGAATTGAGCGAATAAAGAACTGAGAGCTTCCGAAAGCCGTTTCCCCCTGTTTACCAAGAATAACAGAATACATAAGGACATGGGCCACTGGCGTTTCGCTACAATGTTCATTGAGTCGCTAAGGAAACAAACCCTAGTGAATGTCTGTGTCTCGAGCCACGTTATTGCTTTACTTACTGCCATGACTTCCATGGTCAGGCTACTTGTGGTTTCAGTGAAAGCACCACAGTCCTCCTTCACAATTCTCCCCCCGGCCCCAGCTGTTAAGGCCCATGAGCTTCTCACATGTCGGACGACCGACCCATCTGTGTAGATGACCGCGTCACCGTCTAGCGAATTCTCGAAAATCAACGCTTGTACTTCAGCCTCAACAGAAGCCGGATTTTCTTGTCTGCATTTTCTATCTAGTTGGATGCAAACTGAAAAGGATGTGCAGAAGTCTTTTGGCACTTGCACCCACTCCTCGCCAGGTTCTAAGTCCTCAAGTGAACACACCTGTTGAAGAATGTCTTCGGCTTGACCCATCCACGACCGTCCTCTTTTTAACCTGCTGCCCTTCACCTTCCTAATTTCACTATGCAGTGGATGTTGTGTGTTTGCGTTAATTCTGAGATAGGCGCGTGCCCTGCAAACTTGTATTCTCTCTTCAATGGTTGGAAAATCAAGAAGGTAGCGCATCGCCCTGCATGCTGTATCTCTTGTACATCCAAGAATAATGCGCATAGCTTCATTCTGTATCCTTTCCATCCTTTCTATCTGCTTATGGCTGAGAGTCAGAATTGCCATTGCATACTCCAAAACAGACATGACCAGCCCCTCGTACAGAAGACATAGATGGCGCTGCTCACAGTTTGCTGCCGCCATCACCCGCATCGCTGCCAAACCCCGCTTGGCCTTTGTTATCACCTGGTCTATGTGCACATTATAAGCAAGGCTTCGATCAAACCGTATCCCCAGGTAATTCATTGCCTGCGTTCTTTCCACCATCTCTGAACACAGCATTACAGTTGGTGTTGGATTGTTGACAATATGATTAATTCAACGAGAACCAAGTCACTGTAGCCTTTGTTGGGTTGACCATTGCCCCAGCTTCATCACACCAAGTACTTATGCGATTGAGTTCGGTTTGTAGTTCCACAGCAACCTCCTCTCTATCCTTACCCTGACGATACACTAAAACATCATCGGCATACGACAATGTCCTGCCAGGTCCAGTGATCTGCTCACTGGCGATTCTCACTGTGTAGTCGTTGAACAGTACCGGAAATAATGGTGATCCCTGTGGTAGGCCAGGATATATTGTTGTTGGTTCCGAAGTCCAACTGCCACATCTAAAAACTACTTTCCGTTGGTAGAGGGCTGCAGCGATCCAACTAAGGAGGAATGGACTTACGTTTAGTTCAAGAAACTGAAACATTAAAAAATCCAGTGGTACTCTGTTGTATGCGTCCTCAAGATCAATCGCTGCAGCAACGGTTTCATTGCCTGAGTGGAAACCTTCATAGACATCATGGGCAAAGACTGCTGCATTGGTCCAGGTTTCTCTTTTTGGACGGTACCCACCCAGGGTAGGTGGGAAAACACCTTGCCTCTCTAGTTGGCTTGATATTTTCCTGGCAATTACCTTCTCCAGCAGCTTGCCTATTGTATTCTGCATGGTTATAATTCGATATCCCTGAATTTTTTTGTGGTCTTTGTCAGGCTTCGGCAAGGGAATCAGATAGCTGTGTAACCATTCCTCCTTGATGCTAGCACTCCCTATACTGTTGTTGTACATGTCTGCTAGTTTCTCTAGCTCATTGTCGGTACACCTATTTATGTCGTCGTATCTTATGCCATCAGGACCTGGAGCACTGTTTTTTGATCGTCGAAGCACAGCCTTGATTTCTTTCACTGTCACTGTGTCTTCATCCGAAGTGTTCTGGGCCTTGCATCTGTCTGAGGTGACCTCCTTGGCCAGATTTCGGCCTCCCATGTCTGTCTGGTTGCTCTGCTCAAGGTAGCGTTCAAAGAGGGCTTTGCCCTTGTCCTCGTCAGTCCTCTGCCAGGTGAGGTCAGCACCTTGGAAGTCAGAAATGCTCTTATTCTTGACTACACCACTCATGTTTTTATGTAGTCGCCAGAACAATTTCAAATTTTCTTTGACACACCTCTGCCCATTTTTCGCTTTTAACCACCTTGACCAGTTTTTTTAAATAGCTTACTTTTGTGTGCATCTCTCTTTCTAAGTGCAAGCAGGGACTAGGATGACCAGCTCTGTTCTTCTTGGCATTTTGCCATCTCCATACAGCACTACGCTTATCCACCCAAGCCTTCTCCACCTCGAAACTCCACCACGGTGGCTGCTCCCAGCTTTTTTTCCTGCCCTGAAACGTTCTGCGCTTGTCACGTCTTATTTTACTCACCACATCTTGCCCTGTACTGTCATACTGGAACGTCTTTACCTTTAGCTTGTGCTGCCTGGTTCTGCCTTTCTCCACCAATATGCTACACGGGTGGTGGTCGCTGCCATGGTGTCCTAGGACACCCCATCTACACACTGTAGTGAGTGAAGGTGAAACTAGCGCCAGATCAATAGCACTGTCCTCATCGCCTGGACGGCTTGCTGTCCTGGTGACACAGCCACTGTTAATACAAACCAGGTCGATGGTTTCCAGTGCAGTCTCGAGCTCCTCCCCTTGTGTATTGGAGGAAGTGTTTCCCCATGCTCTGCCTTTAGCGTTGAAGTCACCACAGAAAATAACATTTCTCTCGTGGCCTAATATGCCACTTAAGCACTGCCACTTCTGGGCGTCCATACTCGCATTGCGGGCATAAATCATTAACCAACACGAATGGTATACTGGAATGAACTCTCAACGCCTGTATTTGTATATCGTCACTGTCCCAACTGGACATGTCTAGCTCTGACGCCACCATGCTGTCGCGAACGAGAATCGCCGTTCCCAGATGTCGTCTGTTGTAGAAACATTTGAAGCCGGCAATTCGGAGTAGCTGATCGCCCAGTCTCGTCTCCTGGAGTGCTACAATGTCGTTCCTGTAAACTAGGGTTTCTAAAATAGAGCCCCGTTGTTTTACACTGGCACAGTTCCAATATAGAATACGGATATTCCTGAGTCCTAGACGGTGACACTTGAGTCTAAAACGCCTCAAACCACCGCGCTTACCTTGCTTCTTTGTCCCTGCGCGGCTACCACGCCGCTTCGTTATGTTGACTGCTGACCACTCGGAAAAAACACGTTCTTCCGCCATGTTGAAAAAACGTAAACACAGACTGAGAAAACCACACACGCTGCTGAAAATTCACTCAAGGATGGCTTCGCTCGATGCACGAACTCCGTAGCACCCGCGCAGATCTTGAGTAGAAACTCCTGGTTTTACATCCTGGCACACCAATTACACGCAAAAGATGAATAAATCCATCCCCTACGCGAAAAAGTTAACGAACACAAAACAACACGACCGTCCGTTGCCATCTTGACAACTTGTTTCTATCTACTCTATCAAATGCCTTTTCTTGGTCGACAAAGGCTAAGTAGAGTGTTTCAGTAAATTCGATTGATTTTTCTATAAGTTGTCTAAGAGCATTATGATTCGCCTAACTACAGATCACTGCAAAGACAGGACAGCGACATTAAAATTAGCAACATGAAACGACGACAAAAATTTAGATAACATCAAACAAGAAATAGAAAGAGAGAAAATTAATATGTTAGAGATGTGCGAAACGAGATGGACAGGAGCAGGCATTCAGATAGATGAAGATTTTAAGATTATTTATTCTGGAGGAGAAGATCGACAGAGAGGGGTAGCAATAATCTTGGATCGGCAAACATTAACATCTATTCAAGGATATTTGGCGATGTCACACAGAGTTCTACTAGTTAAATTAAACGGCAGACCTTTCAGCATAAACGTTATTCAAATATATGCCCCATCGGTAGAATCCAGTGAAGATAGTGTAGAGGAATTTTATAATGACATAGAGTCTGCTTTAAAGAAATGTAAAAATTCAGAAATAAACATCATAATAGGGGACTTCAATGCAAAAGTAGGTAATCAAGGTGATAGATACACAGTAGGAAAACATGGTTTAAGAAAGCGAAACGAAAGAGGATACAGACTTGTAGGGTGGGCAAAATAGCAGGAAATGATTGTAGGAAATACCTGGTTTAAACAACACCCTAGAAGATTATGGACACGGAGGAGTCCTGATAGCAGGATTAGAAACCAGACTGACTACATTTTGATTAGCAGAAGGTTACCAAATGCGTTAACAATTGCAAAAAATAGTTTCCAGTGCTGATTTTTACAGTGACCACAGATTACTTACAGGTACATTGAGGGTCATTCATTGGCACCTTGCCGTCTTGACAGACGATAGTTTGTGCATTAAAAAGGCATAATAACTTTTACCTATGGCGGTAGCGAATGTGACTGATAAGGCCAATTTGCGCTGTAAATGTCCGTTCACAGTGGGTGCATGTAAACATGTGGTCATTTCCATCATCATGCACCATCTTACGTCTCAAACGCTCGGTGCGTGACTTGTCTGCAATAATTTTCTCCTTTGTCTTTATTCCATTTCTGATGTTTGTCCTCCATGCAACACGTTCAGCGGCGACTTGCTCCCAATGTGCATTTTCAATGCCTGTATCAATCATGTCCCGCTTACACACATCTTTGTATCGTAGTAGAGGCCGACCCTGAGATCTCTTACCCATCTGTAATTCACCAAAAAAGATGTCCTTTGGTATTCTACCATCATCCATCCTCCTAAGATGTC
Source organism: Cepaea nemoralis (assembly GCA_014155875.1). Lineage (NCBI taxonomy): Eukaryota > Metazoa > Mollusca > Gastropoda > Stylommatophora > Helicidae > Cepaea > Cepaea nemoralis. The sequence continues at coordinate 58,766 of JACEFZ010010960.1, read as the reverse complement.
CTATCCATCTAAGTCTACGAAGACTGAGCATGGAATAAACTGTCACACAACTTGATCTTTCCACTACTTCAGTATTTGTGATTTTGTCTTGCCACTTAATACCAAGAATTCTTCGCAGACACCGCATATGAAAGCTGTTTAAATGTTTCTCTTGGTGTGAGTAAGTTGTCCAGGTTTCACTGCCATAAAGAAGAGTACTAAGGACACAGACTTCATAGACAAGGACTTTTGTTTTTGCAGTAAGCTTCCTGTTCTCCCAGAATCTTTTACTTAATCTGTTCATTGTTGTTGCTGCCTTACCAATCTGGATGTTCATTTCCTGATCTAGGGATAATTTGCTATTTACCACTGATCCTAGATATGTAAAATGGTCTACCATCTCTAGTTCGGCGTCGTCAATAAAGATTGATGGTACCCCATGTGCACCTTGTGACATAATCTGTGTCTTTTTTTTGTTGTTGCTAATTGTTAAACCAAATTCAGAACAAGCATTGGAGAATGCAGATAGTAGACATTGCAATTCTTCCTCAGAGTGGGTCGTAACTGTAGCATCATCTGCAAATAGCAACTCTCTGATCATTACCCTCCTAATTTTGGTCTTGGCCTTCAATCTCTGAGCATTGTAAAGGCCGCCATCTGAGCGTGAGTAGAAGTGAAAAGTATATTTCAAATAGAGTGGGAGCTAGTACACAACCTTGCTTAACTCCACTCTTGATTTCAAATTCTTCAGAAGTTGCACCATGAAACTTGATTATACCCTTCATGCCTGTGTGGAACGATTCCACAATGGATAGAAGAGTTGGTGGGCAGCCAATCTTCTTTAGTGCCTTGAACAGACCCTCACGACTGACCAAATCAAATGCCTTTGTGAGGTCGATGAAGGCAATAAACTGTGGTTTATTCTTTTCACGGTATTTTTCTTGCATTTGTTGCAATGAGAATATCATATCAATGGTAGACCGGTTCTGTCGAAAGCCACACTGTGATTCGGGGTAGACTTGATCGCCTATTACTTGAAGTCTGCGCAGAACAATTCTGGCAAATACTTTTCCAACAATACACAGAAGTGAGATACCCCTATAGTTGTTGCAGTCGCTCCGACCGCCCTTGTTCTTGTACAGTGTTATGATGCTTGAATCTTTGAAATCCTGTGGATCTTGTTCTTCTCGCCATCATAGCTCTATTAGCTGGTGGATCTGTAGAGTGAGTGTGTCTTGCCCACTCCTGATAACCTCTATTGGAATCCCATCCTTATCTGGAGCCTTGCCAGATGCAAGTTCATTTATAGCACACTAACTTCTGTTATGGTGGGAAGTGTGTCCAGGTGGTAAAGAGTTGGTAGAACCTCTATGGCGTTGAGGACATCATCCGCTAGTTTGGTCTCACTTGAGTAAAGCTCCAAATAGTGCTCTACCCATCTGTACATGCTGTTTCTTATCAGTGATGATTTCTCCAGTCAAGGTTTTCAATGGTGCACTTCTTTTGATCACTGGGCCACAGGCTTTCTTTATTCCTTCATACATGCTTCTTATGGTTCCCTTATCACTTGCGATTTGAATGGACTCACATAACTTGATCCAATAATCATTTGCACACTGCCTGGCAGCCTTTTGCACATCCTTCCTAGCTTGCCTTAGCTCACTCAGAGTGTTATGCGTTGGCCTTTCCTTGTTTCTTAAGAGAGCTTTCTTCTTCTTATCAATCAAGGGCTGCAGAGTCTCGCTGTTTGCCGCAAACCAGTCCTGCCTCTTATGATCCACAGTGCCGTAAACCCCTACGGCAGTTTTATAGTTTCCTTAATTTGACCCCAATTTTCATTTACTGTACAATTTTCTGGTGTATCAGTGAAAGCGTCTTCAAGTTTCTGTTGAAACTGAAAGCACTTTTCATGATCGTGAGTGTTAATAATATTAATCCTGGGGCTAGATTTGTGTTTAGCTGTGTAGATTCTCTTTGGTCTCAGTCTAACCCTTGCAACAACCAAAGAATGATCCGTATCACAGTCAGCACTGTGGTAACTTCGAGTCAATGATAGATGGTTCAGATGTTGTCTCCGTGTGATGATGACGTCCAGCTGGTGCCAATGGCCGGATCTTGGATGTTTCCATGTGACCTTATGCATCTCTTTTGTTTTAAAAAAGGAGTTTGCAATACATAGGTCATTACTGGTGCAATGCTCCAGCAGTCTTTGCCCATTTTCATTCATGCGACCGATGTTGTATTTTCCAAGGCACACTGGCCATGAACTCGAGTCCTTGCCCACACGAGCATTGAAATCACCGAGCATATAAATGTAGTCAGACTTTGGAACTGCCTTGATCACGGAGTCTAACTCCTCATAGAACGAATCCTTCACATCATTAGAGGAATCGAGTGTCGGTGCATATGCAGTAATAATGGTGGCAAACCCACAAGAGGTTGCCAAGCGCAGGGATAATAGTCTTTCATTTCCTCCTGCTGGAATTTCAATCATTCCCAGTAGCGAATTCTTCACTGCAAAGCCCACACAGTGTTGTCTTTATTCTGCCTGCCCTCTACCCTTCCAAAAAACAGTGTAATTGTTTTCCCTGAGTGACCCTTTCTCAGTGAGGCGAGTCTCCTGCAGGCCAGCAATATCAATGTTAAGACGATTGAGTTCGGCATCAATCACATCGTCAATATTCGTCAAGTCAGTGGAAAATCCTGGACACATGGTTCTCACGTTCCAGGTTGCAAGCCGTAGCTTGACGTTTCTATTTTTATTTTTGTTTGTACCTGGTGCATTGGTTTTACAGCCTGCGAGTCAGATTTTGTCCTAGCCCCAAGCACCCATTGAAGCAGGCAGGCTGTGGCGGATCAGCACCGAATTGGCCGGGGGCTGCCCAGCTTGAGGCGGGCGGTAGCTGATCAGTGACACCTGTAGGTGTCTTCCACCGACAGAGGCAACGCGTGGCGCCCCATGTCTACGCCAGTTGACAGGGACTTATAACCCGTAACAGTTGCTTCTCGCTTTGATTCCGAGACCAGTTAAGACCAGGGATGGAGTTATTGCCTCTCCATAGCACAAAGCCTGGGCTAAAATATAGAGATCATGTGTTGCCCATGCAGCATGATCCCTCTTTCGGCCTGCCTAGTTCACTCCAGAGGAAAGGTAACATCTGGGACAAGACAAGCTGCAGAAGCTGCCGGATCAGCAAAGCAATGCTCTAACTGTCCGCCTCTCGGAGCTTCGATCCTAGACCAGCCGCCAACCAAGGCTTAGGGCCTGGTCTGCCCTGCCATGACATGTTGTCTTTAGCTTGCATTTCCTCGCACCAGGGTAAGGCTTGTATCCTCCCAATTGCGCTCTTCCACCCGAAGCCGTTGGCACAATGTGGGGTGTCGGGTTTGGTAAGCGCCGCCCAACGTTCGGCGCTAACAGAAAGCAGGTAGTACCGTCTACTGTTGTACGGTAGCTCAGTCATATCTGACTTAAGACCTGACACAAAAACAAAGGCTAACACAAGTAAATTTAAGTATCCTGGGAGCATCATTACATCAGATGGTATGTTAGATAGAGAGATGGAGACAAAAACTAAACAAGGCAATAATGTTGCACATCAAATCACACCCACCCTGAAACATCCAGCTATCCCAATGGATATTAATAAGAACAATATAAATACAACTTTTATACCAATATAGTGCCATCAGTGTCAAACATGGGCTAAAGAACAAGAAAGAAAACTCACTACCTGTGAAATTAGATGCCTGAGAAAAGCAGCGAACAAATCAAGAAAGGACCATATTAGAAATGAGAAGATCTTTAAACAGTTGGAGCAACACCAGTTGTTAAATTCATTAATAGAAAAAGACTTAACTGGTTTGGCCACTTAGTAAGAATGAACCCAATGTCGCCAGAAGCAAGAGCATACAACATGAAAATGGAAACACCAAGAGGCAGGGGAAGACCAACAACTTAAAATCCCACAACATCTCAGCATACCCAGTGACCCATCAAGCCTTCATTCGTAAACAAATCATCAAACATATAATCAGATTGCTACTGGAACTATTAGTGTTGGAACTCTTCTCTGGCTGCTGAGGATGGGGACGGATTATGGGAATGTCCCGAATGCTGTGATGTCGGTTCCTAAATCAATCAATCAATCAAATCATCAAACAAGCCAGTGACGCCTAACGTTATTGAGAAATAAAGGACAAAAGAAAAAAAAAGTGAAATGCTAACAATAAATCTATGGGGGGGGGGGGGGGTGATTTTATCTTACTGGTTGTGATGATATCCTTGTGAGAAATTAAATCATCCAGCTGTTTTGGTCGATACTTCTCCACCCATGGAAGATTAGGAGAAGGTGCCGTGCCTGTGTCTTTTACTCATGATTTACTTATAAGTGTAGAAGCAGAGATAATAATAAATCAATCTCACACAGTTTGGAGAATCGACAAACACTTGCACAAGTCTGCAACATCAAAAATCACATTGAGGGTACAGTTAAAGTAAGTCAATTATATATCAGGAAACACTAAATATGATCTGTGTATATTGAGAAATGACAACGAAATACAAAAAATTAATTTAATATAGAAGTACAGAACAGATTTTATGTATTGTCTGATCTAGAGATCCTATTTCAAGGAAATAATGGGAAATGTTGAAGAATTCAATCAGTTTGGCTGCAGAAACAACTATTCATAAATTAAAGAAGGTGGGTCGTAAGAAATGGATGACTGAAAAAACTTTACAACTAATGGATACAAGAAGATTCAACAAAAATAATCCTGCCAAATATGAAGAAATTCACAGACAAGTCATAATATTGGGTAAGGAGGCAAAAGAAGCATGGCTTTAGAAAAATTGCATAGAAAATGCGGGTTTATAGAAGGAAAGGGTACAGTAAATGCTGTGAATATGCTGCGATCAGTTATTGAACGTTCTATAGAAGTAAACAAAGATATAAATCTTTGCTTTATTGACTACACAAAGGCTTTCGATAGAGTAAAGTAAGGCATGTCAACATGGTAGATATGCTTGCAGATCTACAAATTGATAGGAAAGACATTAGACTTATTAAAAACATATATTGGAAACAACAAGCTGACGTAAGGATTGATAATGAAGTAGGACAATATCAGCCTAATAAAAGAGGTATGAGACAGGGATGTGTAATGTCTCCAGATCTTTTTTCCCTATACAGTGAAAATATTTTTCAGAAATGTAGAAGATATAAATGGAATCATCATTGGAGGACGAAACATCAATAACATTAGATATGCAGATGATCCAGTATTGATTGCAGACAATGAGCAGGAACTGCAACAATTAGTAAATGCGGTTGTTCCACACAGTAAGCAACTGGGGTTAGAATTAAATTGTAAAAAGACTCAGGTTATGGTCGTCACTAGGAAGGAAGAAGTGCCACAATGTAATATACAAGTAAATGGAAATATTCTTCAACAAGTGAATCGGTACAATTATCTTGGAACAGTCATAACATCTGATGGGAGATGCCTTGAAGAGATTAGAACAAGAATCGCCATGGCGAAAGTAGCCTTTAGCAAGATGAAAAACATACTGACCAATAAAATGATGTCAATTGAAACGAGAAAAAGAGTTTTGAGGGTATACATAGAGCCTGTTCTTTTGTATGGATGTGAAACGTGGACAATGAGCAGTCAAGCTGAAAAGCATCTGATGGCTGCAGAAATGTGGTTTCTGAGGAAAATGCAAAGAATACCATGGACAGACAGAAAACCCAATGACCAAGTACTACAGGAGACAAATGAACATCGTGAACTGATTGGAGAAATTAGACGTAGACAGTCAAAATTTTTTGGACATGTTATGAGAAGAAATGGATTGGAGAACTTAGTGACAACTGGCAAGATCGAAGGGAACAGACCAAGGGGAAGACCGAGAGGAAAATACCTGGATGGCTTGGCCACATGGCATGGACGAGACAGGAACACTGAGCTGATCCACGACACTGGTGATCGAGTGAAATGGCGAGTCATGACCGCCCACGCTTTCCGGCATGGCACATGATTGATTGATTACGTGCTGGTGATCTGCTATAGATTGTTCATACCGTTTTATCTACCGCATGGCCATAGTCAGTCTGAGTTGACCTCTTTGTGAACTTTCCCCATTATTGTTGGTTATGAAGCCACGATACTCACCTCTCTCTCTCTCTCTCTCTCTCTCTCTCTCTCTCTCTCTCTCTCTCTCTCTCTCTCTCTCTCTCTCTCTCTCTCTCTCTCTCTCTCTCTCTCTCTCTCTCTGTGTCTATCTATGTGTGTGTGTCTCTCTCTTTTTCTATATCTATCTCTCTATCTCTCTCTGTCTATCTATCTATCTATCTATCTATCTATCTATCTATCTATCTATCTATCTATCTATCTATCTATCTATCTATCTATCTATCTATCTATCTGCCTGCCTGCCTGCCTGCCTGCCTGTCTGTCCTGTCTGTCTGTCTTTCTGTCTGTAGGTCGGTCCGCTTGTCCTTCTGTTCTGCCGATCGTCTGACGTATCAGTTTTACAGTTTCTCTACAGAACGTTGCTCTCTTCACGGTCCACTTAAGAGACTCTCAATCTTGCACCAGCTCCCCGCCTCAATCATTCTCATGCCTACGGTGCCTTTAACGTCCAATGTTCACCTTCGCTATGGTCAGCCGCCGCTTCCACTTTCTGTCCAATCTCTCTCTGTACAAACCTTTGTGGCGTTTGGTAAGACCAACGTTGTCCTGTTTTACAAACTATTGTGGCGTTTGGTAAGACCAACGTTGTCCAGTTTTACAAACTATTGTGGCGTTTGGTAAGACCAGCGTTTTCCAGTTTTACAAACTATTGTGGCGTTTGATAAGACCAAAGTTGTCAAGTTTTACAAAACATTGTGGCGTTTGGTAAGACCAACGTTGTCCAGTTTTACAAACCATTGTGGCGTTTGGTAAGACAAACGTTGTCTTGTTTTACAAACTATTGTGGCGTTTGGTAAGACCAACGTTGTCCAGTTTTACAAACCATTGTGGCGTTTGGTAAGACCAACGTTGTCCAGTTTTACAAACCATTGTGGCGTTTGGTAAGACCAACGTTGTCCTGTTTTACAAACTATTGTGGCGTTTGGTAAGACCAACGTTGTCCAGTTTTACAAACCATTGTGGCGTTTGGTAAGACCAACGTTGTCCTGTTTTACAAACTATTGTGGCGTTTGGTAAGACCAACCTTGTCCAGTTTTACAAACCATTGTGGCGTTTGGTAAGACCAACGTTGTCCTGTTTTACAAACATTTTCGAGACAGAATGCTACTTCAGAGCCAGTTGTCTTTAGTGTACGGGTCATGCACAATATTAGTTGGTCTCTTCTTCTTCACCTACGCTATTTTAAGAATCGTTCTGCTACTTGTAAGTTCAATGTAGACGCAGCTCTATGAGGTCAATGATGACAACGGAAACCACAGCAGCACACGTTTACTTGACTAATTTTAAGGACAAAACAATAGAACAACATTAATCTTTAGATCACGTTATTAGTGCGGCAACTGAAAAAATTTGTGGTATTAGAGCTATGCAAGATAAGGCATTGCCAAAACTGAGAGTATTGGAGGACGATAGTTTCAGGAAATGATGAATGGCTTGACAGAAAGACACTGAAGAAGAACGATGCTTGTACTTGTAATGAATCGTGTTAACATATGGTTGTACAGATACAAGACTGTTCGTAAATGGCTGGCCACACGATATAATATACAGACACGAGTTTGACTTACGGAAACTCATGTCCAACTCCAGACGCCAGTCAGAAGGCGGATTTTCTTAGACACAGATACAAAACAGTATATAGATCACATCATTTCTTGACATGCGTCTATGTATTTTACATGCCATTCTGGCATCAAGTGTTTCTAAAGCTGCCTGGTTCAACATGTTATTACTGCATGTATACATTTCTATGGGACATGTATCTCAACCTGCCTGGTTCAACATGTTATTACTGCATATATACATTTCTGTGGGACATGTATCTCAACCTGCCTGTTCAACATGTTATTACTGCATGTATACATTTCTGTGGACATGTATCTCAACCTGCCTGGTTCAACATGTTATTACTGCATATATACATTTCTTGGGACATGTATCTCAACCTGCCTGGTTCAACATGTTATACTGCATGTATACATTTCTGTGGGACATGTATCTCAACCTGCCTGGTTCAACATGTTATTACTGCATGTATACATTTCTATGGGACATGTATCTCAACCTCTGGTTCAACATGTTATTACTGCATGTATACATTTCTATGGGACATGTATCTCAACCTGCCTGGTTCAACATGTTATTACTGCATGTATACATTTCTATGGGACATGTATCTCAACCTGCCTGGTTCAACATGTTATTACTGCATGTATACATTTCTGTGGGACATGTATCTCAACCTGCCTGGTTCAACATGTTATTACTGCATGTATACATTTCTATGGGACATGTATCTCAACCTGCCTGGTTCAACATGTTATTACTGCATGTATACATTTCTGTGGGACATGTATCTCAACCTGCCTGGTTCAACATGTTATTACTGCATGTATACATTTCTGTGGGACATGTATCTCAACCTGCCTGGTTCAACATGTTATTACTGCATGTATACATTTCTATGGGACATGTATCTCAACCTGCCTGGTTCAACATGTTATTACTGCATGTATACATTTCTGTGGGACATGTATCTCAACCTGCCTGGTTCAACATGTTATTACTGCATGTATACATTTCTGTGGGACATGTATCTCAACCTGCCTGGTTCAACATGTTATTACTGCATGTATACATTTCTGTGGGACATGTATCTCAACCTGCCTGGTTCAACATGTTATTACTGCATGTATACATTTCTGTGGGACATGTATCTCAACCTGCCTGGTTCAACATGTTATTACTGCATGTATACATTTCTGTGGGACATGTATCTCAACCTGCCTGGTTCAACATGTTATTACTGCATGTATACATTTCTGTGGGACATGTATCTCAACCTGCCTGGTTCAACATGTTATTACTGCATGTATACATTTCTGTGGGACATGTATCTCAACCTGCCTGGTTCAACATGTTATTACTGCATGTATACATTTCTGTGGGACATGTATCCCAGCTTGTCCCAAAGTTAAAAGGCTCTGAAGGTTGTCTATGTAATCCGCTCCAGGTTATTCCAGAAGTGGGTCATGGTTCAAAATCGGTGTTGCTAGTATTTTCTTAAACACGCGCTTTGTAAACCACATGGCTGTAATAGAGTAACTTTTATGGCAGCTAAGTACTTGTTATTTGTACCGATCAGTTACTGCATACTATTATTGAGGGTATGGTGTTTTGATGTGTGTATATGAGCTTATTTTATTCCGACTGCATGTTGTTAAGTTACATGTTTGTATCGAGCATTTTGTTATTCTTGCTGTTTACTATTGTTGACATTGATGTGTAGATTGTATTCTGATCTGCTTAATTTTCTCAAGCGTCTGTTTCTTTAACGAAACTGTTTCTGCACAGACCTGATAGCTAGCTCTACATATAAATTGTAATTGTGTGCTTGTCTACTATGACTCTCTTAAGGTAGCCAAATTATCTAATTAGTGACGCGCATGAATGGATTAACGAGATACCCACTGTCCCTATCTACTATCTAGCGAAACCACTGCCAAGGGAACGGGCTTTGTAGAATCAGCGGGGAAAGAAGACCCTGTTGAGCTTGACTCTAGTCCGACTTTGTGAAGACACATGAAGGGTGTAGCATAGGTGGGAGCGCAAGCGCAATTGAAATACCACTTCTTTTATCGTTTCTTTACTTATTCAACAGACGAGCAATATCTCCGGCGGGCCTATTCTCGCTGGTCGCAAGATCCGCACAGTGGAAGGGTGGGAGATTTGCTCGCAGCAGACGAGCAATATCTCCGGCGATATCTCCGGTGGGCCTATTCCGGGTGGTCGTGGGATCAGGCGGGGAGTCTGACGATAGTACACGCTTTACACAAGTCCGGAAACTTGTGATTCACAGATGTAGGCGTCCTATGGTCCAGGCGCGTACGAGGCCCTCACCTGTGGGACTTGGCTGAATGCTCTAAATCGGGTCCCTTGGGTGCCAGGGTTTGGCCACCACTCGCAACCTGCTCGTGAAGGCGGAGGTCTCGGAGGTTTGACACTGAGCCGCCAACGTCTGCAGCCTACCTTGTTCCAGACGTATTGGTTACCCGTTTCTTTGGAGTACACAAGGCAAGGCCAGAGAGGGAACATGTCGTTTGGGCACCACATGTTTCTCTGAAGCTCTGCCCAGGCATTGTGATGGAATTTTGGCCACATTCCAACTCACATACTTTGGTCTGTCAAGACTGTAAGGTGCCACTTACTCACTTGTGACACCCAAAAGCATCTTTTTAAGACTTAGTAACTGAATGTGACACAAATATTAGCTATTATCAATTAACTACTTTTTCTTCCAATCCTAATAATAAGAGTATGAATAGCAAGCATAGACGAAGACAGAAGTGGTAGTAGCGCATGGCTTGCATGCATACCTGCGGACTCGGTGGTCGTGTGTTATAATGTCCCCGGCTAGGCAGGAATTGTACCTGCGGACTCGGTGGTCATGTGTTATAATGTCCCCGGCTAGGCAGGAATTGTACCTGCGGACTCGGTGGTCATGTGTTATAATGTCCCCGCTAGGCAGGAATTGTACCTGCGGACTCGGTGGTCATGTGTTATAATGTCCCCGGCTAGGCAGGAATTGTACCTGCGGACTCGGTGGTCATGTGTTATAATGTCCCCGGCTAGGCAGGAATTGTACCTGCGGACTCGGTGGTCGTGTGTTATAATGTCCCCGGCTAGGCAGGAATTGTACCTGCGGACTCGGTGGTCGTGTGTTATAATGTCCCCGGCTAGGCAGGAATTGTACCTGCGGACTCGGTGGTCATGTGTTATAATGTCCCCGGCTAGGCAGGAATTGTACCTGCGGACTCGGTGGTCATGTGTTATAATGTCCCCGGCTAGGCAGGAATTGTACCTGCGGACTCGGTGGTCATGTGTTATAATGTCCCCGGCTGGGCAGGAATTTATTCTGTTAAACTGACCTGGACTTCCAGGTGACTCAGTCTGGGATATTCTGGGAGGGATGGGGGTCTGCGGGAGATGAACCACATGACTTCACCGCGTGCCCATTTGTCTTTACAAATATGGGGCTATCAACATGTTGTATCCTATAGCCTCAGATCGTAGATCTTTACATGGGGCTAACAACATGTTGTACTCTATAGCCTGATATCGTAGAATGGGGTCAGTTATTTATCTGTTTATAGTCGAAAAAGATGATGTGAGTTAAAAAGGGCGCCAAATCCACAAGTTCAATCAATCAATCGTAGTCTCCACAATGACGGTTGGCTGCAATGGATCTCCAACACTGTCTCTCGCCTTGACTGTACATTCTGTCAGACTGATGTTCGTCCATCTCTTGGTGTTATCTTCCCATTTATATCGTTGTCTACCTCTTGCTCGCTTGCCCTCAACCTTGCCTTCCAGTAAGGTTTTTATAAGAGTATCATGTCTATTTAACATGGCCGAAATATTTCACTTGCCTCCTCTTTATTTCTTTCATCAACTCTCTCTTCATTCCCAGTTTTTCTAGAACCTCTTCATTTGATTGTTTTTGTTTCCATGAAATACGACATTCGGGGGTTGCGTGGTCTCGAGGTATGGTATCCGCCTCGAGTGCTGGAGGTCCCAGGTTCAAGCCCCGGTGATGACCGGGAATTTTTCACGTGAACTTCTAGTAACAAAGTTTCCCCTGGTCTCTGGGTAGTGAGATTGGACGCCGGTGTGTATTGTACGTAAAAAATCCCTTGGCAGTTGGAAATCGAAAAAGAGTTGCCTAACGGCGCTGCCCGGGCAAAATTTCGAGTTTAAAATCTACCCAAAGTATTTAAGGATCCTCGCTGGTGCTACGGAGTTCGTGCACAGAGCTGAGTTTCTCCAGACTCAGGTTTGAGTTAGGAGGAGAACGGAGCACTTATGGGTTACACCTGTGTGCCGTGATGTTGATCCCTCGACTAAACTAAACTAAACGACATATTCGTCTGTATATCCACATCTCCAGGGCTTCTATGCGACTTTCTAGTTGTTTGTTCAATGTCCAGACTTCTGCGCCATACAGTAGCGTTGATTATACGTAGCATTTGACAATTCTCATTTTTAATGCGTTATTAATCTCTCTAGATATTAATACTGACTTCATACCGTTGAAAGCATTTTTGGCCATTCCTATTCTCTTTTTGATTTCTATTTCACTTGTGCCATCATCTGTTATTATATGTACAAGATAGGAAAAACTTGTTACTTGTTCTAGTATCTGCCCGTTTACTGTGATGTTTATTGATGATCTTTCTACAAGTTACTTTGAAACCAGTTCGTTAATTCTTATGTATACTCTAACAATTAACAAGTATTTAATAGAAATAGTTAATGACTTCGAAATCTGGATACCTAGACAAGGGCAGGACTTGATATTGAAGGCAAATGAAGAAGACTTCAAAATGAGATATGCCAAGAGAGCTATTAAACGAGATTAACAGATAAAAAGTGTATGCTACACACAGAAAACGATAACATCAAAATATGACAATATAATTGCATGAATAGATTGGATTTATATATTTTGGGCTATCTTAACATCAGATGAAATATGTGTGATAGAGATACAGAAGATGACAAGTTTCTTATGTAATAAGAATATCAAAAAGTGCTGTATGGGAGTGAATTTTTATATGAGAACGAAAAAATTAGGAATCGCTTTGAGGCAACAGATAAGTCGGTATCTGAGGTGAATATTGCAAATACCTTGTTCCGTCAGAGTTACTAACAACGATTGACAGGAAGAGGTTAATAAAATACAACATTATATGCAACTATAAGAAAGAGAAAAACACAATTATGTTGTCACATAATAAGTAAAGACACACTGGGAAACATCGTGAAGAATGGAAGAATAAGCGGTAGACCAAATGCAGACAGACAGAGAAAAACTATTCTGGAAGGTTTTAGATGGTGACATGAAGGGATACCATCATTGTTGTTATCCAGTGTGTGTGTGTGTTTGTGTGTGTGTATGTGTGTGTGTGTGTGTATGTGCATGCGTGTGCATGTGTGTGTGTGCATGTGTGCGTTCGAGTGTGTGCATGTGTCAGCGTGCGTGTGTGTATATGTGTGTCATGTCTTAAAACTAACATACGAATACAAGAACTGCAGTTAAAATTGGAACCGGGAACTATTGAAACAAAGTCTCTGGAGCAGATGTCAGTACGTTTATGGTTAATCTCCAGAAAGATCATTGTCCCACCAGACGTGAGCTATTTTGTTGCTGTGTAACATCCAGAATTATTGTCACACCCCTGGAAGAAAGACCAGTGGAAGTTGTCACACCCAGCCTTGGTGTCACCCAAACAATTATGGTCACTGATCCCCTTGGATACGCCTGGTCTTGTGAGACAACTACTATTGAATTTCTCCGTTCTGTGAGTAAGCGCTATCTTGGTTGCCAGCACACAGGTAACACTAACACATAACCGTACAGCTATTGTGAACGGTGGAGATAAATCTTATAACATTTTCGTAAATTACCGTGCTCACACACGGAAATAAATTAAACTCGAAATAAAAATCTGCAGTCTGTGGACAAAAAATATTATAACTGGTTATTGTCAGCAAAACGTGGGAGACGTTAGCAGGCAGAGCGATTTTAGGATTCACGTTAAATACCACCAACGAACACAAGCAAGCAAGCAAGCAAGCAAATACCACCAAATCTTCGGTGTAATGATACTGGCAACACGTCTCTTGATGTCGGGCACACCTCATTCTGGGAAGGGTAGTGAACATGCCCAACACTCATTAGACAGCAGCTAGTGATTAGTGTAACAGTGCACTTCATAAAATGACAGCTGCAAGAGTGCCCAACATACGCAGAACAGAGAAGCTGTCTGAGATCTAAAACAGCTCTGTTCCAGGACAGATCTAAGGAAATGCCAACATTGTTTTGATCACTGCAGTCTCTGAATATACTCAATCACACGGTGCAATATGTTATAGCTATTTTCTTTGTCGATACAGCAGGGGATTGGGATTGCGTCTTTTGGTCCAACGCCAAGTAATCAAATTTGCAAGTGTTCTTCGTCAAAAGTTGTTCCTTATATAATACACCTCTTATCTGTCGGTGATGAAATTACTAATTGACAGATCTCGATAAGCGATGGACACTCAAAGAGACTATGGTCGGCAGCCTCAAAGGATGTTTACAAACCAGATATTCCGCGGTGAGCTGTGGTTAGTCGTTTCGTGTGCATGTTAAGGTGCTAACAAACTTCCAGCTGTGTTTTGATCCGTCCATGTCACATGGTCAATGCTGCATGCTGGACATCAATTTATATACCGCCCTCCGGTGTCTCCAGTGGCCCATCTGTCCAACCATGTTGTTTCTTTACAGCTCCCCCCCCCCCCCCCCCAGCTGCTTGCCAACTATAGATTGTTGTTCTTGTGGAGATCCCCTCTTTGCTAGCCTGACTACCTTGTCATTACCAGATATGTTCGAACGTGCAGGTATCCGCTGGTCTGCAATTTGAGTTATCTTGCTTTGTTCAGCACTATTCTGTTTCGTGTCTGCCAGAGCCAACAGGGCAGACAATGAGTCAGTGAAGATGGTGATGTTCTGGACATATACAGGAATGACTTCAAAACCCTTCTTCATTTGTGCTAATTTATTCTTCAGGGCGGTGATTTGTGCCTCATTGTCTGACCACACCTCTCCAATGCTTCACAGATTTTCTCTGATGACCATCCGTGTAGTGCACGTAAATTCCACTACTTGAAAGAGTGCCATGGGACGAACAATCCGGATGTGTGGTTAAACTGCACAGCTGCTTTGAATTTTATGTCGTAGTTATACAAAGAGAAAGACGTGTGCTTTGTCTGGCATGTTCCCCGCACACCACGTTCACAATCAGATCAGGCGATTTAGAATCAGACTTCCTTGTGTTCACTTTTAACAATGGTATGAGTATTGGTCGCTCAGAAAGCAATGGCAAACTACAGTACGTAAACACGCCTTGTAAATCACAAACAGTCAACAATGCTGGGGTTTATTGCGATGTTCTGGGAAAGGGACATGCTACTGACAGAATAAAATATAAACATGTCCTGGAAAAAGAACATGATACTGACATAACAAAATATAAACATGCCATGGGAGAAGAACACGCTACTGACATAACAAAATATAAAAATATACTGGGAAAAGAATATGCTACTGGTATAACAAAATGTAAACATGTCCTGGGAAAGGGACATGCTACTGATATAACAAAATATAAACATGTCCTGGGAAAGGGGCATGCTACTGACATAACAAAATATAAACATGTCCTGGGAAAGGGACATGCTACTGACATAACAAAATATAAACATGTCCTGGGAAAGGAACAAGGGACCAAGGGAAAACCAGAATCCCGCCAGCCACATGAAGAAAGCCAAGACGAGGTTACCGACACAGGTGAAGATAATCGGAGCCAAGAAGCGAAAGACCAGGAAGCTGCCAACCAGGAGTGGGAGGATAAATACTTCGAGAGGGAAAGACAAAGAAGAATACGACGCGGAATGTGGATCTACGCATCGCAATACGACGCCAGACATATCTATCCAGGCGATAAGGACTACCACTAAGCCAACACTGACAAACAAAATCACCAGTGGAGACTAGCCCAAAGAATAGCCGCCGACCGATCCCCCAGCTGACGTCACAGACACAAACCAACATAACCAGTCCGAGGGAGGACTCACTCGTAAGAGCGCACAAGACAAGAATTAGGGTGAATGAACCCACAAAAAACCACGGACCTCAACAATAACCACAGCTGAAGAGGCAGGTTGAACGAAGCCGAATTTGGAATTTTTGTTTTGAAAATTGGAATTGGAATTGGAAGGACATGCTACTGACAGAACAAAATATAAGAATGTCCTGGGAAAAGGACATGCTACTGACATAACAAAATATAAAAATGGAAAAGAACCTCCTTTTCACACATCTTGAGATGTGTTGGTGGTGGCCTGATGTTTGTATAGAACAGTGCAACTTGGCGGTTGGTGCGGTCAATATCAGCGTGCCGACTTTACTTTCCATGACTTTTCGCGGGATCTCCTTAGGCATAGAAGCCCATGTAGTTATAAACATCCACATATATTCGAATTCGATTCAATTGATGTAATATACTAACTTTTATGTTTGGCTACACAATCTAGTGAGCGATATAATATATGATTTCTTATGGGTGGCTACATATTCTAGTGAGCGATATAATTTACTGCGATTGGCTACAGATTTTAGTGAGCTATATAATATATTATTTCTCATGTGTACCTACAGATTCTTGTGAGCGATTTAATTTACTGTGTTTGGCTACAGATTCTAGTGAGTGATATAAAATATTCATTATCTTTGGCTACATATTTTAGTAAGCGATGCATTATATTATTGATTATGCTTGGCTACAGATTCCAGTGAGTCATGTAATATATTATTTATTATCTTGGCTACAGATTCTAGTGAGTGATGTAATATATTATTTATTATGTTTGGCTACGGATTCTAATGAGTGATATTAATTACCGTGTTTGGCTACAGATTCCAGTGAGTGATGTAATATATTATTTATTATGTTTGGCTACAGATTCTAGTGAGTGATGTAATATCTTATTTATTATGTGATGCAACAGATTCTAGTGAGTGATGTAATATATGATTTATTATATTTGGCTACAGATTCCAGTGAGTGGTGTAATATATTATTTATTATCTTGGCTACAGATTCCAGTGAGTGGTGTAATATATTATTTATTATGTTTGGCTACAGATTCTAGTGAGTGATGTAAATATCTTATTTATTATGTGATGCAACAGATTCTAGTGAGTGATGTAATATATGATTTATTATATTTGGCTACAGATTCCAGTGAGTGGTGTAATATATTATTTATTATCTTGGCTACAGATTCCAGTGAGTGGTGTAATATATTATTTATTATGTTTGGCTACAGATTCTAGTGAGTGATGTAATATCTTATTTATTATGTGATGCAACAGATTCTAGTGACTGATGTACTATATGATTTATTATATTTGGCTACAGATTCCAGTGGGAGATATAAGTATATTATTTATTATGTTTGGCTACAAATTCTAGAGAGTAATATAACATACTAATTTGGTTGTCACATGCCTAGTAGTTTCCAAGAAGTCGAACATTACAATGTGCTTATTGTATAGTAAAGATGCAAGGACGCCGCAAAGTACAAGAGAAACAAGATATGATGAGATGATGTCAGGATCAAACAGGCCAATCTAGTTGTAAGTATATGATCCACACGGCTACATCCTATAGAAGATGTGACACATTCTGGGTAACAAAGCTGTTTCCGGTGGAAGATGTGACACATTCTGGGTAACAAAGCTGTTTCCGGTGGAAAGATGTGGTGCATTCTGGGTAACAAAGCTGTTTCCGGTGGAAGATGTGGCGCATTCTGGGTAACAAAGCTGCATTCCGAGTGAAAGATGTGGAGCATTCTGGGTAACAAAGCTGCATTCCGGTGAAGGATGTGGCGCATTCTGGGCCACACATCTGGACCGGTGGAAGATGTGACACATTCTGGTCCACATAGGTGGACCGGTGGAAGATGTGACATATTCTGGTCCACATAGGTGGACCGGTGGAAGATGTGACACATTCTGGGCCACAAAGCTGCATCCGATGGAAGATGTGACACAGTAATATACAGGTGACTCGCCAGTATTTACAGACTCATTGACAACAATGAGCAACGGCGACAAAAGAATAATAGAAGATACATACAGAGAGAAATACATACTACTTACTAAAAAAAGTTGTGTGTTTCCTGTTCTTCTGTATGTATGCAAATGATGACTGTTGAGTGAGGAAATGGCGAAGATACTGAACGGAGTGTATTTGTGATTTCAGAAGATTGTTGAGAATACAGTGAACATAGCAGGCAACAAAAGCCCAGGTATTGAGAGCTGCGTGTGTTGCGAGATCAGTCATCAGAACCATTAGGATAAGACACGTGAAATTTATGGTGCATATCAACAGAACAGGTGGAAAAAACAGTATCCAAATGGGGAAATTATTAGGCTAAGTAGACAAAGGAAGACAGAGAAATGCTTATCTTTGCCGTGTAAAAAGAAGTAATATTAGCTGTATCAAACATCAGACGATAGAGGCGATTGGACAGGCATGACAGCCTATACTTGTCTCAGACAAGGCGCCCGAAGAGGAACATTAATACCTGGCTGCTAACATTCTTTTCCACTTAATGAAATCATATTTTGCATGTCATGAGAATTTAATTAGTGAAACGTTCACTATGTGTGAAATGTGAATATATTTCTGGTGTACCTTTGTATTCTCATTGGCTTTTGAAACCGAAATGTACAATGTTGGAACACCACCAAGTCTCTCACCCTGCTCTGGTCCGAGGTCGATCATCCGTAAAGCGTGTGCACGTGATGAAGATTACGTTAGCTTTCAGGGGAAACCAGTGTTGCCCGACTGCTGGTCCTTGAATGGAAACCCCTCCGCAGATCGACTAGCGCGTACAAAGATAAGAACACTGACAATACGGGCCTGGATGCAAATCCCTGGCAGCGTATTGTGTTGTTTACTAGCGATCCGTTTAATCC
>JACEFZ010010960.1:25000-35000 GCA_014155875.1 Cepaea nemoralis | reverse complement strand
CTAATCCGTGAGGTACTCTATATTCCTACTGTTTAGTCCATGATGTACTCTACAATGCTACTATCTAGCCCGTGATGTAGTCTAGATTCATACTGCCAAGCCAGTGATGTACTCCAGACTTTGACTGCCAGCCCGTTATGTACTATAGACTTCTACTGTCTAGCCGGTCATCTGCTCTAGTTTCCTACTGTCTAGCCCATGATGTAGTCTCAATTGCTGCTGTCTAGCCAGTGATGTACCCTAAATTTCAACTGTCTAGCCAGTGATGTACCCTAAATTTCAACTGTCTAGCCCGTAATGTACCCTGAACTGCAGCTGTCTAGCCCGTAATGTACCCTACATTTCTGCTGATTAGCCCGTGATGTACTCTAAATTCAACTGTCTAGCCCGTAATGTACCCTAAATTTCTGCTGATTAGCCCGTGATGTACCCTAAATTTCAACTGTCTAGCTCGTGATGTACCCTAAATTTCAACTGTCTAGCCCGTCATGTACCCTAAATTCAACTGTCTAGCCCGTGATGTACCCTAAATTTCAACTGTCTAGCCCGTCATGTACCCTGAACTGCAGCTGTCTAGCCCGTGATGTACCCTAAATTTCAACTGTCTAGCCCGTGATGTACCCTAAATTTCAACTGTCTAGCCCGTGATGTACCCTAAATTTCAACTGTCTAGCCCGTCTTGTACCCTGCACTGGAGCTGTCTAGCCCGTCATGTACCCTAAATTTCAACTGTCTAGCCCGTCATGTACCCTGAACTGCAGCTGTCTAGCCCGTCATGTACCCTGAACTGGAGCTGTCTAGCCCGTCATGTACCCTGAACTGGAGCTGTCTAGCCCGTAATGTACCCTGAACTGGAGCTGTCTAGCCCGTCATGTACCCTAAACTGGAGCTGTCTTGTCCGTCATGTACCCTGAATTGCTGCTGTCTGGTCCGTCATGTAACTTTAACTGGAGCTGTCTAGCCCGTCATGTACCCTGAGCTGGAGCTGTCTAGCCCGTCATGTACCCTGAACTGCAGCTGTCTGGCCCGTCATGTACCCTGAACTGCAGCTGTCTAGCCTGTCATGTACCCTGAACTGGAGCTGTCTAGCCCGTCATGTACCCTGAACTGGAGCTGTCTAGCCCGTCATGTACCCTGAACTGGAGCTGTCTAGCCCGTCATGTACCCTGAACTGGAGCTGTCTAGCCCGTCATGTACCCTGAACTGCAGCTGTCTGGCCCGTCATGTACCCTAAGCTGGAGCTGTCTGGCCCGTCATGTACCCTGAACTGGAGCTGTCTGGCCCGTCATGTAACTTGAATTGCTAGTCCTGTCCGTGGTGTAGCCTGGATTTCTACTGTCTGGCACGAGCATGTAACCTGCTGTCTTAAACTCTCGTCCAGGATACATAGTAGAATCCTAGTCTCGTCACTGATGTAACCTGCACCCCCACTGTGTCGTGTGTGTGTTGCTTCACCCTTGATGCAGCCTGCATTCCTACAGTCTCAACTATTGTGCAACCCGCGTCGAATACAATCTCCTAGATGTCAGACAGGATCTTGTTCAGCTGTGGTTCTCTAAGGCAAATAGTAAATCTATGCGTAGTTTGTTTTCTTTCTTCAGGGCTGGCGGTTCCCCCGGAGGATAGAGTGACACCCTGAGGCCCCCGCGTCGCCCTGTTTTTATTGTGGGTCCTTTAGTCCCACTATGAGCCTTTTGTCCACAGTGGTCCACCAGGCCCACAGCTACTGTGAGAAGTTGAGAAGTTTGGCTGAGCATCTCAGCCCCTGGCCAGACCAAATGCAGTACTGAGATTGGGGGGGGGGGGGGGGGGAGGAGGAGGAGGTTACTACACTTTGATCTTAGCCAAAGAGCCGAGAAGGGAACGAACGAACGAACGAGCGAACAAACTTTATTTTCGAAGGGTAACAAACTGGGCACGCAGGCCCGTCTTACATTCGGCCTTCCAATCACTCATCTTTCGTTCATCAGTGCATAGTGCATTCACATAGGAAAAAAACATTGTCAAATGAATGTTGTAAGCATAAACAATGCATGTTACCATGTTAAGAGACAAATCCCCCACCCACCCACCCATCTCCTATCCATCCGCGTGTCCCCCACACACACATCCACCACCCAACCACACACATACCTACAGGCACATACATGACCCCATTCATCCACCCATCCCCCAACCAACACATCCCAAACACACCCCCACATACATCATCTCCCTACCCACACACACATATATATCTCCCACCCACCACACATCCCCCACCCACACACACACCCAGGCACACATGCATGCAACCACCCAACCATACCCACCCACACTTCCCCCACCTTCACACATCTCCCCATCCACACGCACACATCCTCCACCCATCCCATAACCTACCAACAGTCACCCACCCACATATCCTCCACCACCCACCCACACACCCCCAAACACTCAGCCAAACACACATCCCCCAACCACATTTCCAACACCCACACACACATATTCCCACCAACTCACATATCCTGCACTTACCCACACACAAAACCCATACTTACTGTTTCAGTGGGGTTGATAGTTGATATGTAAGTGCACTAGCTTTTTGACATCTGATTTCAATTTCTCTGTCCAATCTGCCATTTTCTGTGATCATACTTCCAAGATATTTGAATTCTTTAACTTGTTTCAGAGGTGTGTTATTTATCTGTATACTTAGTGGGCCTGGCGATCTGCTAACTTGCATTACTTCGGTTTTGGCTGTGTTTATACTCATATTGTATCTGCTGCAGGTTGAACTCAGATTAGTAATATGATGTTGTAGTCGGCCCTCATCGCCATAAAAGTGGCACTGATCGTCTGCAAATAGAAGTTCATTTATTTCCTGTGGGTCAATTGTTTCATCTGGAGTAAAGAGTTCTAAATTTTCTGAATCTGTTCTGTCGAAACTTGCTTCTTTGGAAATTCTGTCCATGTAGATATTGAATGGCAGGGGAGAGAGCACACATCCCTGCCTCACTCTTGTGTTGACTGTGAACATATCTGATATACCTTCTTATGTTCTTACTGCACTTTGGCTGGAGTAGTACATGGCTATGATGTTTTCTAGCAGTTGCCCTTGTATCCTATAGTCTTCAAGGATGGTCCATAATTTGTATCTGTCTACTCTATCGAAAGCCTTTTCCTGATCTACAAACACAATATTCTGCTGGTCACTATATTCGATAGTTTTTTCACATATTTGTCTAAGTGTAAATAATACATCAGTGCAACTTTTACCTTATTATTATGTTTAGTCTTGAAATATCATTGTCGTATGCGCAATAGCCTCTAACTTATTTTTCTTACACCGAAAAATTGTTTTCTTTTTTTCTGTAAGTGTTTTTTTTTCCTGTTCGCAGTAACTATTTGTTCATCACCCCTTTTACCACGTGCTACCTTTATCATTCAATCGTGTATTTTTTACTATTATCGAAAAGGCTTTTTAAAGTGTATTCTGTTTCATTCTGACCTCTTTAGTTTTATCAATCCATCTTAGTAATGTTGGTCTCCTTGCTTTGTACTCCACACTTCTCATTGTGAAAGCAGCCACAGTCACCTGTGTCCGGTTGCGTTCTGAACAATATTTTTCCATATCCCATTTTTGTGTCTCCAGACTGGAGACAGCTGTTAGTTGATGCTATTCATTGAAGAAAAGCACATCGCTGCTTGAATCCGCCTGGACCATTCCCAAGACTATGAAAGATGTGTTGGGAGAATTGAATGCGGCCCATGAAATAATTGTCACTCTATCTCATTCTTTTAACCACTATATTCTTCTAGAGCAGGGGTGGGCAAACTTTTCGTGCGTAGGGCCCCATTGACAAATGTAAAGCTATTGGCGGGCGGCACACACACACACACACACACACACACACACACACACATATATATATATATATATATATATATATATATATATATATATATATATATATATATATATTGAATGATTGATTGATTGATTTAGGAATCGACATCACAGCATTCGGGGCATTCCATATATATATATATAATATCCATTTTGTTTACAGCAACCTATCACAATAAGTAATTATTAATTATTTATAGGTTATTAAGCAGTATAAATAACTAATTATTGCAATTTTATTTTACTTATACACTTATACATTATATTTGACAATATGGACAAACACCTTTACTAATTTGTTAACACGATTTTACAACTTATTATTATAACACATATTCTTTATTATCTATCAATGGCTTTAAATTAGACACAAACCGACTACATTGTCACTACAGTTGTTGATTTCTAATGAGATGTATGTAACTGCTTGCAATTTTTGAAATCTGGAGCAAGTTTACTTGTTGAAATTCGCAGAACAGCATGCAGGTTGCAGTCCGACAATAAAGACCTATTCTTAGATTTGTTGATCTTCAAGCAAGAGAATGCTTGTTCAAATGTATGTTGATCCAAATAATGATAAAAGTTTAGCTGCAAAGTTTTCAAGTTGGGAAAAGATTCTTGTGATAAAGATCCATAGAAATCCAGCAAATTATCTGTCTTGAATTTCTCTTTCAGGTCATGATCTGCTTGTAAGTCAAGCAGCTCCAACTGTATGTCCTCTGTGGCTGTATCAGCTTCTGCACTAAAAGGTGAACTGAGAATATTGAACTATGGCTCTAATTTCTTGAAATCTTGGAATCTCCATCCAAATTCTTCAATCAATGCATCTAATTGGGCTTTGTATTTTTCGGTCATTTCACCAGAAATGGTTTCTTGTTTCAGCAAAGGGAAGTGACAAAATCTTTTTTCACTTGCTTGTCTGGAGAATAGTGAGAGTTTTGCCTGAAATGATTTTACATATACATACAAGTCATGTGCAAACACACCATCGCCCTGAAGTTTGACATTCAGTCCATTTAACTTTTCCATAATTTCCATGGCAAACATAAAGTCTAACTGCCACGTTTTATTGACAATGTTAGTATTAAAGTCAAATGCAATGCCCTTCATCTCTAGGAACATCACTATTTCTTCTCTGAGTTCCCACTCTCGCCTCAACACCTTGCCGAGACTCAGCCATCAAACATTGGTGTGGTTCAGGACATCGGAATGGTCAATTTCCAAATCTTCAAGTAATGACTTGAACTGACTGTGATTAAGTCCTCTTTATCTGATGAGGTTGATGACACTGACAACTGGGTCAATAACATGCTTGATATTCAAAACTGTTTTACACAGACTTTCTTGATGAATCACACAGTGAAGTGGTAATAATGTGTGGTCTGGATATTCTGCTTTAATCTTATCACTTATTAACTTTACCAGACCTACATTTTTTCAAGTCAAAGCACGAGCTCCGTCAGTTGTAACACTTGCCATCTTGTTCCAAACCAACCCAGTTCTTTCAATACAGTTAGTAACAGCATTGAATATATCATGGCCTGTGGTTGTGTCTTTGAGTGACTCAACACTCAGTAACTCTTCAGTGAGTTTGAAAGAAGTATTTATTCCACGTATAAACATCAATAATTGGGCAGTATCATGTACATCGGTACTCTCATCCAATGCAAGAGAGTACCACAAAAATTGTTTACTTGCATCTTGAAGTGTATGCATCAAATTGTCACTGATCTTGTCAACACGTCTGACCACAGTTCTCCTTGATAAAGTAATGTTGTCAAATCTGTGTTTTTTTGTTGTTGTTCTGGATACATAATGTTTGCTGCATCTAGCAAACATTCCTTGATGAACTCGCCATCAAAAAATGGCTTGTTCTGTTTTACAATTCTGTGTGACAGCCCAAGACTAGCTTCAGTTGCAGCATCTTGAATTGAAGACATTTTAGTAAAAACAGTTTGCTGTTTCTCCAAATTTTTCACCAACTCAAGGCATTTCCTTTCCTTTTCCTCGGTCGTTAAATTGTATCCGAAATCAGAATGTTTTGTTTGATAATGTCTTTTTAAATGGTACTCCTTGAAGACAGCCACTGACTCACGACACAACAAGCAAACTGATTTGCTACCAACTTTTATAAAACAGTACTTAGTTGTCCATTCATCATTAAAAAACGGCATTCATCTTCAATCTTACATTTGTTATTGACACTCATTATAACGGTACATGAAATTCTGTAAAATTCAACAAAATAACTTTAAATAGAATTTTTTATTTCTAAATGCCCTCGCGGGCCGCATAAAATCACTTGGCGGGCCGCATTCGGCCCGCGGACCGTAGTTTGCCCACCCCTTTTCTAGAGCATGTAGGCTGTTGGTGTATGTCACTAAGGTTACCAAACTTTTGCCTTTCCTTCAGCTTTAAGGGCACTATTGTCAAATTCTTCTGTCTGCTCTATCCTATGGTTAAAATACATATTAGTCGAACACTTCTGTTTATTTTGTATTGTGTAGTATTAGGACACGTCACTGTTCGCATCGGTGTATTTTTCCAGTAGAGTGTGGTGCCATGTTGATCCTATGTTGTCTTATTTTTATATAGTTTCTGGATGCCTTGGTCGCAGGATCCTTTTTATATATTAGATAGTTTGAGGATACGTTAGTCCCTATTCATTTTTTACTTGTATAGTTTCAATTTATGTCAGCTGTACGCTTCTATTTACAGTCAAACCTCGATTTTCGTTGCCTCTGTTTTTCGTCGGTTTCGGTTTTCGTCGATTGTTTTCCACGGAAAATGTCTCGGTTTTCGTCGGTTGCCTTGGATTTCATCGCCGTGTCCTCATGCTAATTTTGCGAAAACAAAGGGACCCACGCGTTCTTCAGCTCAGTTTTGCGTTGTTTTTCGTTGTGTGAGCATCACTTGCTAAAGATACAATACGAGAGCGGCATTAAGATTACTGAAATCGGCCGCATGTACGGGAATTCGCCATCCATGATAAGTTCCATTGTGGCGGGGAAAAAAAGCATTAAAGGAGGCTAATGTAGTGAAAGGCGTGAATGTGCTAACGAAACAAAGATCGCAAACAATTGAAGATGTCGAATAGTTATCATTAATTTGGATAAACCAAAAACAGTTAGATAGCCATTCTTTTCAGAGGAAATAGTATGTGAAAAAGTCAGACTGTTGTGTGCTGTTTCTCATTAAAAAATGACTGGAACGAGTGCTAATATACTTAGTGATTTTAAGGCCAGCAGAGGATGGTTTGCAATATTCAACAGGCGCACTGACATACTCAGTGTTACTAGGCACGGCGAAGATGTGAGTTCGTACAAGTCTGGGGCCGAAAAATAGTATTAAACACTATATTCTCTATAAAATGTGTTTTTGATATATATTTTGGAGTGTCTAGAACGAATTTGTTGGAATTATATTGATTCAAATGGAAATAATTGCCTCGGTTTTTGTCGGTTTCGGATTTCGCCGATTGTTTTCGGACGGATTATCGACTAAAAACGAGGTTTGACTGTATTTTATCGCATAATTTGAGAACAGTCGTGCTTTTCGTTTTTACTTTATTCAACAGTCTGAGGGCACGTTAGTATAGTCTGTGGAGTAGTGTATACTGAGGTACACGTTTAGTGTTTGTCTACACGATCATGTCTTGTTTAACTGAGCACGTCTCTGGCAGTTGTTACTTTCAACTGGTGCTATCCCAAGTAGTCGCTACTTTAAAATATGTACACGTTCACACCTAAAGAAGTACAATAATAACACTACGGGGCAGAATGTGTTAAAGCAAGAACTGAGATAGAGCCAGTTAATGTAACAAGTGGATGGATCAATGGGAGTTAAGGTAAGTATACTATGTCAGTGGTAATCAATCAACGTACAGTGAGTTGCTCGGCTGAGAATAAGTTACTTGAAGCTTCTAATGACTATCTCTATGTAAATATGCTTTGTCTCTGCACAATTGTTTGTGGGCTGCCTGAGGTCTTATTAATGTTCACGTGGAACAAACCCAGCACTCTGCTGCAGGTCTAGTCACAGACATACAAGTTCACGGGGGACACATCCAGCACTCTGCTGCAGGTCCAGTCACAGACATACAAGTTCACGTGGACACAATCCAGCACTCTAGCTGCAGGTCCAGTCCTAGCACATACAAGTTCACGTGGACACAACCAGCCTCTGCTGCAGGTCCAGTCACTAGACATACAAGTTCACGTGGAACAAACCCAGAACTCTACTGCAGGTCCAGTCATAGACATACAAGTTCACGGGGGACACATCCAGCACTCTGCTGCAGGTCCAGTCATAGACATACAAGTTCACGGGGGACACATCCAGCACTCTGCTGCAGGTCCAGTCATAGACATACAAGTTCACGGGGGACACATCCAGCACTCTGCTGCAGGTCCAGTCATAGACATACAAGTTCACGGGGGACACATCCAGAACTCTGCTGCAGGTCCAGTCATAGACATACAAGTTCACGTGGTACAAACCCAGAACTCTACTGCAGGTCCAGTCATAGACATACAAGTTCACGGGGGAACACATCCAGCACTCTGCTGCAGGTCCAGTCATAGACATACAAGTTCACGGGGGACAAACCCAGAACTCTACTGCAGGTCCAGTCATAGACATACAAGTTCACGGGGGACACATCCAGCACTCTGCTGCAGGTCCAGTCATAGACATACAAGTTCACGTGGAACAAACCCAGAACTCTACTGCAGGTCCAGTCATAGACATACAAGTTCACGGGGGACACATCCAGCACTCTGCTGCAGGTCAGTCATAGACATACAAAGTTCACGTGGAACAAACCCAGACTCTACTGCAGGTCCAGTCATAGACATACAAGTTCACGGGGGACACATCCAGCACTCTGCTGCAGGTCCAGTCATAGACATACAAGTTCACGGGGGACACATCCAGCACTCTGCTGCAGGTCCAGTCATAGACATACAAGTTCACGTGGGACACATCCAGCACTCTGCTGCAGGTCCAGTCCATAGACATACAAGTTCACGGGGGACACATCCAGAACTCTGCTGCAGGTCAGCCATAGCATACAAGTTCACGTGGAACAAACCCAGAACTCTACTGCAGGTCCAGTCATAGACATAAAAGTTCACGTGAAACAAACCCAGAACTCTGCTGCAGGTCCAGTCATAGACATACAAGTTCACGGGGGACAAACCCAGAACTCTGCTGCAGGTCCAGTCATAGACATACAAGTTCACGGGGGACAAACCCAGAACTCTGCTGCAGGTCCAGTCATAGACATACAAGTTCACGGGGGACAAACCCAGAACTCTGCTGCAGGTCCAGTCACAGACATACAAGTTCACGGGGGACACATCCAGAACTCTGCTGCAGGTCCAGTCATAGACATACAAGTTCACGTGGAACAAACCCAGCACTCTGCTGCAGGTCTAGTCACAGACATACAAGTTCACGGGGGACACATCCAGCACTCTGCTGCAGGTCCAGTCATAGACATACAAGTTCACGGGGGACACATCCAGAACTCTGCTGCAGGTCCAGCCATAGACATACAAGTTCACGTGGAACAAACCCAGCACTCTACTGCAGGTCTAGTCACTAGACATACAAGTTCACGGGGGACACATCCAGCACTCTGCTGCAGGTCCAGTCATAGACATACAAGTTCACGGGGGACAAACCCAGAACTCTGCTGCAGGTCCAGTCATAGACATACAAGTTCACGGGGGACAAACCCAGAACTCTGCTGCAGGTCCAGTCATAGACATACAAGTTCACGGGGGACAAACCCAGAACTCTAGCTGCAGGTCCAGTCATAGACATACAAGTTCACGGGGGACACATCCAGCACTCTGCTGCAGGTCCAGTCATAGACATACAAGTTCACGTGGAACAAACCCAGAACTCTACTGCAGGTCCAGTCATAGACATACAAGTTCACGGGGGACACATCCAGCACTCTGCTGCAGGTCCAGTCATAGACATACAAGTTCACGGGGGACACATCCAGCACTCTGCTGCAGGTCCAGTCATAGACATACAAGTTCACGGGGGACACATCCAGCACTCTGCTGCAGGTCCAGTCATAGACATACAAGTTCACGG
>JACEFZ010010960.1:0-20000 GCA_014155875.1 Cepaea nemoralis | reverse complement strand
TTTTCTAATGTCCGATAATTAATGTATCTGTTTGTGCATAGATTTTGAGGATTTTCGCTGTTCTTTAATTTCCCAGCACTGACTGTTTAGCCAGACTTCTTTCGCTGCCTTACATTTTCGTACGGTGTCTATGTATTTTTTTATATTCATCTTAGTTAGTTAGTTAGTTAGTTAGTTATTTAGTTAGGTTGTTAGTTAGTTAGTTTGTTAGTCAGTCAGTCAGTCAGTCAGTCAGTCAATCAGTCAGTCAGTCAGTCAGTCAGTCAGTCAGTCAATCAGTCAGTCAGTCAGTCAGTCAATCAGTCAGTCAGTCAGTTAGTTAGTTAGTTAGTTAGTTAGTTAGTTAGTTAGTTAGTTAGTTAGTTAGTTAGTTAGTTAGTTAGTTAGTTAGTTAGTTATCTGTCGGGGTATCATCCTTGCACAACGCACATGTACTTAAGTGCTCAGATCCTGCCCCTAACATATGCATCAGCTCCCGGGTGCCAGTTCTGCGTTGGCTAACGTGGCTATCATTCTCCCGATGTGCCTCTCGTGTCTTCTTCTTCTTCTTCTTCTTCTTCTTCTTCTTCTTCTTCTTCTTCTTCTTCTTCTTCTTCTTCTTCTTCTTCTTCTTCTTCTTCTTCTTCTTCTTCTTCTTCTTCAGCGTTCCGAGCCATTGAGGTTCTTTGCTGCAGATACAATCCGTCTCCATTCGTCTCTTTGGTTGACCCTCTCTTGCCAGTCGTTGATTCCAAGTGCTTGTAGGTCTGTATATATATTATCTCTCCACCGTCTTCTTGGTCTACCTCGGGGTCTACGGTCATTTATTTCCTGAGTGTAAGCGAGTTTTGTTTCCCTATTATCTTCCATTCTTTCTATATGCCCCAGCCATTGTAGTCTATTAGCCTTCATGATACCAGTGATTAGCGGGGACTTAAACAGATAATAAATGTCTTTGTTACTTCTTCTTTTCCACTCTCCACTTTGTGTATCCCTAATGGGTCCAAAGATGCGTCTTAAAACTTTGTTCTCAAAGGTTTGTAGCAAGGCTTCGTCTCCTTTCGTTGTACTCCAGGTTTCAGAGCCATACAGCACAACTGGTCTTATCAGTGTTTTGCATATTGTGATCTTGGTGTTACGAGATAGCGCCTTTGATTTTAGTAGATGTTGTAGTGCATAGTATATCTTATTTCCAGAATTGATTCTAGTTTGTATTTCTTCCCTTATGATGTTGGAGCAGTTGAAGATTGTACCCAGGTATTTGTATGTTTCCGTTCTTTTAATGGTCATATTATCTATTTGTATGTGGCCAGAGTTTTTAGCCATTCCTTCTCTTGAAATTACCATATATTCCGTCTTATCTTGGTTGATAACCAGCCCCATCTGTTGGGCTTTTTCCCTTAAGTGAGTCAATATTTCCAATGTCTTTTGTTCATTTTCCCCTATAATATCTATATCATCTACATAACCAAGCAGCTTGGATGTTCCTCCAATATCACATTCCTCCTTTACCCTCCTTAGAGCCAGATTGAAGAGTAGCGGCGATAGTGCATCACCCTGTTTCAAGCCAGATGTTATTTGGAAAGGGTCTGATTTCCTGCCTTTATATGTTACTATATTATAAGTATCTTCCATGCATAGTCTGGTCATGTTGATTAACTTCCTTGGTATTCCTAATTCCCGCATAGCATTCCATAGACTATTCCTATGGACACTATCATAAGCCTTTTTAAAATCCACAAAAATGTTATGGAGATCTTTTTTATATTCCCAATGTTTCTCGGCTATTTGTCGTAAGATAAATATCTGATCTATTGTTGATCTGTTTTGTCTAAAACCCGCCTGGTAGTCACCCAATATGTCTTCTGAATATGGTTTTAGTCTATTTAGTAATACAGCGGATAGTATCTTATAGCTCATGGACAGTACTGATATTCCTCTATAATTCTCACACTGGAACTTGTCTCCTTTCTTAAAGATAGGTATCAATAATGACTCTTTCCAGTCATGGGGTAATTCTTCAGTCCTCCAGATTTTTATTATTAGTTCGTATAGCTTTAGATGTAATGCATGGCCACCCGACTTTATAAATTCAGCAGCAATTCCATCAGCCCCAGTTGCCTTATTCTTTTTAAGTCGTGTGATTACATATAGGATTTCTTCAAATGCAGGTTCTTCAATTTGTGGTTCACACGTTAGAACCTCTTCCTGTGGGAAAGTGTTACTTGGAGCTTCACAATTTAGTAATTCAACAAAGTATTTTTTCCATGTGTTGCACATTTCCTCATTGGTATTTATCATATTCCCATTGTTGTCTTTTAAACCATATGTGTTGTGTTGCTGCCCTCGTTTCATTGACTTCAGTTCTTTAAAAAACTTTCTAGATTCGTTTTTCTGGTGATTAGTTTCCATATCTTTGATTATATTACTCATATATTCTCGCTTCTGCTGCCGAACTATTTTTGTAGCCTCTTTACATTCATTTCTATAGTGCTCTTCCTTTTGGATGTTGTTGATGTCATTTAGCCATTGCTGTCTGGTATTCTTTTTCCTAATGACTGCTTCTTCACATTTTGAATTGAACCATCTGTTCTTTCTATGCTTGGTTAACACACCGAGACATTCTTCTGCGGTAGATTGAATTGTATTCTTGATGTTCAACCAAGTTTGGTCAACGCTTTCCTCCAACGGGTTTTGTAGAATTTCTAGTTTACATTTTATTTCATGTGCAAATTTCTCTTTGACTGTAATTTCTTGTAGTTTTTCTCTGTTATATGTTGGGTGTAACCTTTGTAGTTTAGCATAGAAAGCTCTCTTAAGTTTTATTTTAAATTTTGCCCCAACGAGGAAGTGGTCGCCGTGGCACTCAGCTCCTCTATAGCTTCTAACTTGTTGTATGTTTGATGCATTTTTGTTGTTAATTAAAATGTGATCTATTTGATTATAGGTTCTCTTGTCACATGATTTCCAAGTTTGTTTATGTATATCCTTTCTTTGCTGTCTGGTACTGCTGATCTGCAGTCCTTTGGCTTCTGCTAGGTTGATGACTCTTCATCCATTATCATTTGAAGGTGTATGTAGGCTTTCCATACCGGCAACTTTTTTTTTATGAATTTGCTCTCTGCCTATTTTTGCGTTGGTGTCTGCCTGTGCTAATTCCTACTCCCAAGTCTCTCATTCTAGATAGACAACTATGAGGATTCACAGGCGTCAAAGCCCTCCGCTCTCGGCATCTCTCTAAGGGCATTAATAATATAGGCACGATTCATAGGATGGCCATCTGCAGGGGATGCAGAGCCACCAAGTTTGTCAGCTCGTTCATTTCCCTCAACATCTAAATGTCCCGGAACGAAGATGATTTGATTTTGTTTACTTTTCCTTCTCATGTCCATCAGCTGTAGATTTTTCTATGCGATACATTTCCTCTTCGCAGTCTTCTTTATTTATGGTATTATTTCCTCTGATTTCTGTTATTTAACACCTTTAGCATTTGCCATCGTTCGTCTATACTACTTATTATTTTATTTTCTACAGGATTATACCTATTGTGTACAGCCATGCATATATGCTACTCATTTCCTGATTTGATTCACGTATTGCCAAATTTTTGCCGGCTTCCTGGCCTAGAGGTTAGCGACTTTTCTCCATAATCTCGTATACTCTAGTAGGTAAAGTGTCGACGGTGAGAATCAGCAGTGGTTCAAATCTATCGCGTCGGTAACTTACGGGGTATGTGAGCTGGCTGCTCAGAAAGCAATGGCAAACTACTGAGCGTAATCTTGCCAAGAAATCAACATACAGCTGAAAGATGCTGATGTTGACAGCGATGTTCTGTAAAGGATATGCAAACATTGCCAAATTTAAACTTGATATTTCTTGGAGTCCTCTTTAATTTCTTCAGTTTTGTTCTTAGTTTTCCTGTTACTTGTGCATGGTCACTTTTGCAGTCTGATCCTGATCTTATTTTTAATGACAGTAAGCTGCTTCGAAAATTGATTTCTGAGCTGTTCCGTGTCTAAAGGCGGCTAGGATGTTGCTGAAAGATGCAGTTTACAATTATCACATTACCTGGCCGTGCCCATTCTACCTCCAATTTCTTTCTCCAGTGCCATTTCCACCAGTAAAGCCCTCATCTCTTTCCTTTCTAACTGTTGCATTGAAATCTCCCAGCACTGCAGTTGTTTCAGTTGTTACATTGTGCCATAGCCACATTATGCTGTTCATGGGGGTTATCACTTTTTACTTCTGTCCTGTCTGCAATTGGCACGTAGACGTGAATGAAATTATTATCTACTATTGTGTCCCTTAATCTGAGTACCATAACTCGTTTGATATGAACATATATCCTTTTACTGTGTTCGCTCTTTCTCTGTCCAAGATTATACTCACACCCCTTACACATGTTTGCCCTCCATAGTAAATTATTCTATAATCGTCTAAGTACATTTATGCTTCTAATTTGTCTCAGACTTGTCTCAGATAATCCCAAGATATTAACATTCATTCTTCCCATTTCCCGCTTGATGTTCTCCAGTTTGCCAGCTTGCATTGCAATCTACAAATTACGCCGATGTAAACACGAGATGTGCGAATGGATGGTTGCGTCATAGAGCCCTCTGATCACATTTGACGCGAATGTGTATGTTGTCATAGTTCGATAGCAGTCAGCTCCATTTATGGTATATTTCTGGTGACTGTCTCCGGTGGCTGAATGAAAGTTGTTACCATCCAATATTTGTTATGTCTCTGTTCAATTAAAATGTGAAAACCAGTTTGTTTATGCTCAGTTGACAGCTAGTGTATACGCAGTGTTGCCATTTTGACGCTTTTAGCACCAAATTTAGTGCTTTTTAAAGCCATTTAGTGCCAAACTTTTGCATTTAGCGCGGCCGCGCGACTTTGGTGTTTCACAATTTTTTGGGTGCTTTTTGGTGCTTTATTGGGTAGGTAAAAATTACTTTAAAAATCATTTTTGGAACACTAAAAAGCCGAATTTGAACTGAAGCGAGGGAGTAAAACAGTTTTAGTACATTACCGCGCAATATTCAAGTAATTTAACTCCCTTTAATACGATTTAGTTGAAGTGAGTGACTGCAACGCGCAGGCAATATGCAATGAGTTAAAAGATTGTTTAAACAAGAATGGACTTGAGTTGCAAAGACTAGTTGCACTCGGCACCGACAATGCATCTGTCATGACAGGTGTAAACAATGGAGTATATACAAAATTAAAATCCGAAGGTCCTCATCTGGTACTAGTTAGGTGTGTATGTCATTCCCTTCAGCTGGCAGTGTCACAGGCTGCAGCTACTTGTCTGCCCAGGAACATAGAGTTCATGATTAGAGAAACATATAACTGGTTTTCTCACTCAAGTCTTCGTCAAGCAAAGTACAGGGAGCTTTTTGCTTCAATAAATGATGGACAACATCCGCTGAAGGTTGTTCATTTAAGCCAGACACTATGGATGTCCATTCAATCTGCCATCAAAGGATTATTGCAGCAGTGGGTTGAGCTCAGAACTCATTTTGATATAGCAAGACTCAACGAGCGCTGTTATACAGCAGACCTTCTAAATTCTATGTTCAGTGACATGAAAAACTATGTGTATCTCATATTTCTCAAGCATATTCTCGGAGAAGTTCAAAATGTAAATAAGAAATTCGAAGCAGATATACAGGATCCACAAAAAAGAAAAAAACTACTCAGCGATCTTGTCCAACTCATTGAGTCTATCAGTTCAAAGATTGCTATTCCTGGTGGGAAAAAATAACAGAAAGTGATGCTATTCAAGATTGGTTAGATCCTAATCCCAATCTAGGTTATGAGTTTGAGAAAGAAATATCAGGCTACAAGTTTCCTGATAAGAAAGAAATTCGTGGAAGGTACATTTAGTGTTTAATAGAGCTGCTGACACAGCTGTGTTTACGTTTGCCCGATAACGTTCGAGTGTTGCAGTCCATGTCATGTCTTAGTGGAAGTGAATGTCTACAGCCAACGATGCCCTGTATATTGGATCTTGCTAAAATGTTTGTAGAAAATGCAGCTACTCTCACCCACATCGATTTCCAGTGGAGAAAACCCGAAACTTCATCGTATGCACACACTTGGTCTGTGGGCAGAAATAGCCTCATGCAGTGATGCCACCGGTGAAAATCCTTTCCAAGATCTTACAGATTTAGCTTTAAATGTGCTCACTTAACTTCATTCTAATGGCGACGTGGAGCGTATTTTCAGTCAGATGGGAGTTATAAAATCAAACTTGCGGAACACACTGAGCATCAAGAGTTTGACAGCTGTTTTGACTAATAGATATGGAATGAAAAGATATGGCAAATGCTGTCATGATTATAAATTACCTAAGGATATTCTTCGAAAAATTGGATCACAGGAGGCATATACACGTTTCTTTCAATCATCATCATCATTATCGCAGGAGCAAACACAGCAGGAAATAGCTACAGAAACTGAAGAGGAGTTGTCTGACTGGGATTTGGCAGATCTGGAATAAAATCCAGTGCCCAGTTATTCCCCCATCAAGGGCTGTGCTCACGTCTACTGGACATGAATAATACTTTGACTATGTTATGTATTTCAGCCACACACAAAAATGATTCACCGATTCACATCACATGATATATAATTCTGCAGTATGCACGTGACGCGATGCAGCGAAATGTGCAGGGCAATAAATCGTGCAACCTATTGTTAGTGGTTGAAGTGATTAAATTAAAATAGATGGCCAACTGATTTCAATTAAGTCAGGAAATAACATGGAGGAAGAGAACTAGATATCACAGTGTTGGAAGTCGTGGCTTAGTATATGTGAAGGCGGCATCGTGTGCAATGCCTCCAACCATATCGGAAACCGTCACAAACAGTGGAAGACGAGAATGGTGGTGTGGCTTAGAAGGAGTAGATATTTAGACTTTATAGACAGTACCGCAGGATTGGTTACATAGCTATCTCATCTATCTCCCAAAACCATTCAAGGATCATTCAAAGCTCAGCGGCTTTAGGATCATCACCCTTCAAAATATATTTGGGAAGGTTTTAGAGAAGATAGTCGCTGTTAAGCTGCAGGATTCTTTGGAAAGGGGGGAAGCTTCTTCCAAGAGGCCTGGGGAGCTACAGGCCAGGAAAAGATACCATGGTCAAATGCAGCCACTCTTGCCTTTGACGTTTATGAGGAGTTCCAGAGTAGACAGGAAACGATGGCGGCAGCGCTTGATCTCGAGGATGCGTACAATAGAGTTCGCTATGGTATTTTGATGACCGCACTTATGGAGAAGGGGGTCAATCCCTGGTTGGTGAACTGGATAGCAGCCGTCCTGCATTCTCGTCGGGTTGCTCTCCGTCTGGGTGCATGGACCTCAAAGCCACATATATTAATCCCGGGACTACCACAGGGATCTGCAATCTCACCGGTGCTCTTTAACGTGTATACGAGCAAGATTGCAAACCTAGAAGCACCAGGGGTTGGAAGGATACTAACATTTGCAGATGATGTTCTTGCATATAGGCAGGGGAGAGATAGGGAGCAAACAGCCCAGGAGTTACAGGCGACAGTAGACAAAGTGATTGATTGGTGAACTGAAATGAGTGCTGTCATCCACCGGAAAAGGCGGCTGTTTTGTGGTGCTCTCAGGACAATAGGATTGTGAGAGATGATGTCCCAAGCCTCATGATAGATGGTAGAAGCGTCAACAGAGAGAACAAACTGAAGTATCTGGGAATCACATTGACAGGAGTCTGTCCTTCAAGGACCATGTGGAGACGGTTGTGACAAGATCTCAAAAGGGACTCAATGCACTTAAAACTATGGCTGCAATGGACACAGAGCAGAGAATGCTTTTCACACTATACCAGCACTTGATCCTCTCAGTGATTGATTATGGACTAGGACTGCTCACTGTCTCAAAGAGTCAGCTGGTGAAATTAGAGCGCATACAGAACGAAGCTATGCGGGTCATTCTGGGATGCACCAGAGATACGCCAGTAGTGTGTATGCGTTACATCCTTGGTCTGCCGACTGTTGCTGGTAGGCACAAGGTGATGCAGGCGAAGGCATACCTCAGAGTAGCTGCAGACACAGATCACCCGTTGCATGAGGCGCTGGACGAAGTTAAGGGTCAAAGACTGATAAGAGGGAAATCATGGATGGCTCAGGCGGAGGATACGATCAGACAGGTGTGCCCCTTTGAGAACATTAGGCGAGGAGAGGAGTGGGTCAGAGTGCCAGCGGAGCAGTCAGACTTGTGCAGAGTTATAATCACATTGAGCCGGGAGTGCAGGGAGTGGCCAGCAGGGGCCACGGAAGTGGAAATCCAGCAACTAATTCAGGATAATGCTCGCCCTTGTGATGTGCTTATCTACACGGATGGTTCGGTGTTGAGAGGTAGAAGAAGTGCCTGGGGATTCTTAGCTAAAAGCTAATGGTCGATGTTTGGTGCAGGAGAGCCTGGCGTATGATACCACAACATCTAGCTTAAGAATGGAGACGGGGGCGGTCAGTGCAGCTTTCCGCTGAATGGAGAACACGATACATACTCACATTGTGATTGTAATTGACTCAGAAAGCATGCTGAGGAGGGTGAGGACAGGCAGGCTTCGTACAGAGTGGCTTGCTTCGCTTCGGAGGTCACGGGTAGCAAGCATCACCTGGATCTTTTCTCCGGGGCATGCCGGTGTGCTCGGGAATGAACAGGAGGACAGATTGGCTAGCTCGGCAAAACCTGGTGGAGTATTGATGCATGACAAGGCAGACGTGGTTGCGGCCTTGTGGGAGCACGTGTACACCTAGGAGGAGCAAATGGATCACCATGGTCTGGTAAGAATGAGGCAGCGAGGTGTGACGAGAGGATCTGGCCGACGATCGACGCTCAGAGGAAAGGCGAGACGGACATATAATCAGATTGCTACTGGAACTATTAGTGTTGGAACTCTTCGCTGGCTGCTGAGGATGGGGACAAAGCGCTTATGGGAATGCCCCGAATGCTGTGATGTCGGTTCCTAAATCAATCAATTAATCAATCAGTTTAGACTTTGGCAACATAAACAAACAATAACCTCGACGGCTGGAAGACTTGGGAATGGCACGGAAACAGTCTACATCAATTATTGATACTGTGTTAATAGAAAGTGCACACAAGACATTCGCTGGAAAAGCAAGCTGACAGAAATAACAGTAACAGTAATAATAACCAATCAGTTCAATCGGTAATGTACAATTACAGTAAGTGATACTGACTTCAAGAAGAAGAAGAAGAAGAAGAAGAAGAAGAAGAAGAAGAAGAAGAAGAAGAAGAAGAAGAAGAAGAAGAAGAAGAAGAAGAAGAAGAAGAAGAAGAAGAAACCTGAAAATATAGACTATAGTTCTACGTCGAATTAAGAGTATTGGGATGGTATATATATATATATATATATATATATATATATATATTATATATATATATATATATATATATAATATATATATATATATATATATATATATATATATATATATATCTATATATATATATATATATATAATATATATATCTATATATATATATATATATATTATATATATATATATATATATATATATATAATATATATATATATATATATATATATATATATATATATATATATATATTATATATATATATATATTATATATATATATATATATATATATATATATATATATATATACCATCCCAATACTCTTAATTCGACGTAGAACTATAGTCTATATTTTCAGGTTTCTTCTTCTTCTTCTTCTTCTTCTTCTTCTCTTCTTCTTCTTCTTCTTCTTCTTCTTCTTCTTCTTCTTCTTCTTCTTCTTCTTCTTCTTCTTCTTCTGAAGTCAGTATCACTTACTGTAATTGTACATTACCGATTGAACTGATTGGTTATTATTACTGTTACTGTTATTTCTGTCAGCTTGCTTTTCCAGCGAATGTCTTGTGTGCACTTTCTATTAACACAGTATCAACTAATTGATGTAGACTGTTTCGTGCCATTCCCAAGTCTTCCAGCCGTCGAGGTTATTGTTTGTTTATGTTGCCAAAGTCTAAACTGATTGATTATTGATTGATTTAGGAACCGACATCACAGCATTCGGGGCATTCCCATAAGCGCTCCGTCCCCATCCTCAGCAGCCAGCGAAGAGTTCCAACACTAATAGTTCCAGTAGCAATCTGATTATATGTCCGTCTCGCCTTTCCTCTGAGCGTCGATCGTCGGCCAGATCCCTCTCGTCACACCTCGCTGCCTCATTCTTACCAGACTATGGTGATCCATTTGCTCTCCTAGGTGTACACGTGCTCCCACAAGGCCGCAACCACGTCTGCCTTGTCATGCATCAATACTCCACCAAGTTTTGCCGAGCCTAGCCAATCTGTCCGCCTGTTCATTCCCCAGCACACCGGCATGCCCCGGAGAAAAGATCCAGGTGATGCTTGCTACCCGTGACCTCCGAAGCGAAGCAAGCCACTCTGCACGAAGCCTGCCTGTCCTCACCCTCCTCAGCATGCTTTCTGAGTCAGTTACAATCACGAATGTGTGTATGTATCGTGTTCTCCATCCAGCGGAAAGCTACACTGACCGCCTCCACCTCCATTCTTAAGCTAGATATTGTGGCATCATACGCCAGGCTCTCCTGCACCAAACGTCGACTATTAGCTTTTGCTAAGAACCCCCAGGCACTTCTCCTACCTCTCAACACCGACCCATCTGTGTAGATTATCACATTACCCGGGCGAGCATTATCCTGAATTAGTTGCTGGATTTCCACTTCCGTGGCCCCTGCTGGCCACTTCCCTGCACTCCCGGCTCAATGTGATTATAACTCTGCACAAGTCTGACTGCTCCGCTGGCACTCTGACCCACTCCTCTCCTCGCCTAATGTTCTCCAAGGGGCACACCTGTCTGATCGTATCCTCCGCCTGAGCCATCCATGATTTCCCTCTTATCAGTCTCTGACCCTTAACTTCGTCCAGCGCCTCATGCAACGGGTGATCTGTGTCTGCAGCTACTCTGAGGTATGCCTTCGCCTGCATCACCTTGTGCCTACCAGCAACAGTCGGCAGACCAAGGATGTAACGCATACACACTACTGGGGTGTCTCTGGTGCATCCCAGAATGACCCGCATAGCTTCGTTCTGTATGCGCTCTAATTTCACCAGCTGACTCTTTGAGACAGTGAGCAGTCCTAGTCCATAATCAATCACTGAGAGGATCAAGTGCTGGTATAGTGTGAAGAGCATTCTCTGCTCTGTGTCCATTGCAGCCATAGTTTTAAGTGCATTGAGTCCCTTTTGAGATCTTGTCACAACCGTCTCCACATGGTCCTTGAAGGACAGACTCCTGTCAAATGTGATTCCCAGATACTTCAGTTTGTTCTCTCTGTTGACGCTTCTACCATCTATCGTGAGGCTTGGGACATCATCTCTCACAATCCTGTTGTCCAGAGAGCACCACAAAACAGCCGCCTTTTCCGGGTGGATGACAGCACTCATTTCAGTGCACCAATCAATCACTTTGTCTACTGTCGCCTGTAGCTCCTGGGCTGTTTGCTCCCTATCTCTCCCCTGCCTATATGCAAGAACATCATCTGCAAATGTTAGTATCCTTCCAACCCCTGGTGCTTCTAGGTTTGCAATCTTGCTCGTATACACGTTAAAGAGCACCGGTGAGATTGCAGATCCCTGTGGCAGTCCCGGGGTTAAAATATGTGGCTCTGAGGTCCATGCACCCAGACGGAGAGCAACCCGACGAGAATGCAGGACGGCTGCTATCCAGTTCACCAACCAGGGATTGACCCCCTTCTCCATCAGTGCGGTCATCAAAATATCATAGCGAACTCTATTGTACGCATCCTCGAGATCAAGCGCTGCCGCCATCGTTTCCTGTCTACTCTGGAACCCCTCATAAACGTCAAAGGCAAAGTGGCTGCATTTGACCATGGTATCTTTTCCTGGCCTGTAGCTCCCCAGGCCTCTTGGAAGAAGCTTCCCCCTTTCCAAAGAATCCTGCAGCTTAACAGCGACTATCTTCTCTAAAACCTTCCCAAATGTATTTTGAAGGGTGATGATCCTAAAGCCGCTGAGCTTTGAATGATCCTTGAATGGTTTTGGGAGATAGGATGAGATAGCTATGTAACCAATCCTGCGGTACTGTCTATAAAGTCTAAATATCTACTCCTTCTAAGCCACACCACCATTCTCGTCTTCCACTGTTTGTGACGGTTTCCGATATGGTGGAGGCATTGCAAACGATGCCGCTCTCACATATACTAAGCCACGACTTCCAACACTGTGATATCTAGTTCTCTTCCTCCATGTTATTTCCTGACTTAATTGAAATCAGTGGCCATCTATTTTAATTTAATCACTTCAACCACTAACAATAGGTTGCACGATTTATTGCCCTGCACATTTCGCTGCATCGCGTCACGTGCATACTGCAGAATTATATATCATGTGATGTGAATCGGTGAATCATTTTTGTGTGTGGCTGAAATACATAACATAGTCAAAGTATTATTCATGTCCAGTAGACGTGAGCACAGCCCTTGATGGGGGAATAACTGGGCACTGGATTTTATTCCAGATCTGCCAAATCTCAGTCAGACAACTCCTCTTCAGTTTCTGTAGCTATTTCCTGCTGTGTTTGCTCCTGCGATAATGATGATGATGATTGAAAGAAACGTGTATATGCTCCTGTGATCCAATTTTTCGAAGAATATCCTTAGGTAATTTTAATCATGACAGCATTTGCCATATCTTTTCATTCCATATCTATTAGTCAAAAACAGCTGTCAACTCTTGATGCTCAGTGTGTTTCCGCAAGTTTGATTTTATAACTCCCATCTGACCTGAAAATACGCTCCACGTCGCCATTAGAATGAAGTAAGTGAGCACATTTAAAGCTAATCTGTAAGATCTTGGAAGGATTTTCACCGGTGGGCATCACTGCATGAGGCTATTTCTGCCCACAGACCAAGTGTGTGCATACGATGAAGTTTCGGGTTTTCTCCACTGGAAATCGATGTGGGTGAGAGTAGCTGCATTTTCTACAAACATTTAGCAAGATCCAATATACAGGGCATCGTTGGCTGTAGACATTCATCACTTCCACTAAGACATGACATGGACTGCAACACTCGAACGTTATCGGCAAACGTAAACACAGCTGTGTCAGCAGCTCTATTAAACACTAAATGTACCTTCCACGAATTTCTTTCTTATCAGGAAACTTGTAGCCTGATATTTCTTTCTCAAACTCATAACCTAGATTGGGATTAGGATCTAACCAATCTTGAATAGCATCACTTTCTGTTATTTTTTCCACCCAGGAATAGCAATCTTTGAACTGATAGACTCAATGAGTTGGACAAGATCGCTGAGTAGTTTTTTCTTTTTTGTGGATCCTGTATATCTGCTTCGAATTTCTTATTACATTTTGAACTTCTCGAGAATATGCTTGAGAAATATGAGATACACATAGTTTTTCATGTCGCTAAACATAGAATTTAGAAGGTTCTGCTGTATAACAGCGCTCGTTGAGTCTTGCTATATCAAAATGAGTTCTGAGCTCAACCCACTGCTGCAATATTCTTGACATGGCAGATTGAATGGACATCCATCGTGTCTGGCTTAATTGAACAACCTTCAGCGGATGTTGTCCATCATTTATTGAAGCAAAAAGCTCCCTGTACTTTGCTTGACGAAGACTTGAGTGAGAAAAACCAGTTATATGTTTCTCTAATCATGAACTCTATGTTCCTGGGCAGACAAGCAGCTGCAGCCTGTGACACTGCCAGCTGAAGGGAATGACATACACACCTAATTAGTACCAGATGAGGAGCTTCGGATTTTAATTTTGTATATACTCCATTATTTACACCTGTCATGACAGACGCATTGTCAGTGCCGAGTGCAACTAGTCTTTGCAACTCAAGTCCATTCTTGTTTAAACAATCTTTTAACGCATTGCATATTGCCTGCGCGTTGCAGTCACTCACTTCAACTAAATCGTATTAAAGGGAGTTAAATTACTTGAATATTGCGCGGTAATGTACTAAGACTGTTTTACTCCCTCGCTTCAGTCCAAATTCGGCTTTTAGTGTTCCCAAATGATTTTTAAAGTAATTTTTACCTACCCAATAAAGCACCAAAAAGCACCCAAAAAATTGTGAAACACCAAAGTCGCGCGGCCGCGCTAAATGCAAAAGTTTGGCACTAAATGGCTTTAAAAAGCACTAAATTTGGTGTCTAAAAGCGTCAAATGGCAACCTGCGTATACACTAGCTGTCAACTGAGCATAAACAAACTGTTTTCACATTTTAATTGAACAGAGACATAACAAATATTGGATGGTAACAACTTTCATTCAGCCACCGGAGACAGTCACCAGAAATATACCATAAATGGAGCTGACTGCTATCGAACTATGACAACATACACATTCGCGTCAAATGTGATCAGAGGGCTCTATGACGCAACCATCCATTCGCACATCTCGTGTTTACATCGCGTAATTTGTAGATTGCAATGCAAGCTGGCAAACTGGAGAACATCAAGCGGGAATGGGAAGAATGAATGTTAATATCTTGGGATTATCTGAGACAAGTCTGAGACAAATTAGAAGCATAAATGTACTTAGACGATTATAGAATAATTTACTATGGAGGGCAAACATGTGTAAGGGGTGTGAGTATAATCTTGGACAGAGAAGAGCGAACACAGTAAAAGGATATATGTTCATATCAAACGAGTTATGGTACTCAGATTAAGGGACACAATAGTAGATAATAATTTCATTCACGTCTACGTGCCAATTGCAGACAGGACAGAAGTAAAAAGTGATAACCCCCATGAACAGCATATGTGGCTATGGCACATGTAACAACTGAAACAACTGCAGTGCTGGGAGATTTCAATGCAACAGTTAGAAAGGAAAGAGATGAGGGCTTTACTGGTGGAAATGGCACTGGAGAAAGAAATTGGAGGTAGAATGGGCACGGCCAGGTAATGTGATAATTGTAAACTGCATCTTTCAGCAACATCCTAGCCGCCTTTAGACACGGAACAGCTCAGAAATCAATTTTCGAAGCAGCTTACTGTCATTAAAAATAAGATCAGGATCAGACTGCAAAAGTGACCATGCACAAGTACAGGAAAACTAAGAACAAAACTGAAGAAATTAAAGAGGACTCCAAGAAATATCAAGTTTAAATTTGCAATGTTTGCATATCCTTTACAGAACATCGCTGTCAACATCAGCATCTTTCAGCTGTATGTTGATTTCTTGGCAAGATTACGCTCAGTATTTTGCCATTGCTTTCTGAGCAGCCAGCTCACATACCCCGTAAGTTACCGACGCGATAGATTTGAACCACTGCTGATTCTCACCGTCGACACTTTACTACTAGAGTATACGAGATTATGGAGAAAAGTCGCTAACCTCTAGGCCAGGAAGCCGGCAAAATTTGCAATACGTGAATCAATCAGGAAATGAGTAGCATATATGCATGGCTGTACACAATAGGTATAATCCTGTAGAAAATAAAATAATAAGTAGTATAGACGAACGATGGCAAATGCTAAAGTGTTAAATAACAGAAATCAGAGGAAATAATACCATAAATAAAGAAGACTGCGAAGAGGAAATGTATCGCATAGAAAAATCTACAGCTGATGGACATGAGAAGGAAAAGTAAACAAATCAAATCATCTTCGTTCCGGGACATTTAGATGTTGAGGAAATGAA
The DNA here is from genome assembly GCA_014155875.1 of Cepaea nemoralis. NCBI lineage: Eukaryota > Metazoa > Mollusca > Gastropoda > Stylommatophora > Helicidae > Cepaea > Cepaea nemoralis. The sequence continues at coordinate 4,259 of JACEFZ010010960.1, read as the reverse complement.
CGAGCTGACAACTTGGTGGCTCTGCATCCCTGCAGATGGCCATCCTATGAATCGTGCCTATATTATTAATGCCCTTAGAGAGATGCCGAGAGCGGAGGCTTTGACGCCTGTGAATCCTCATAGTTGTCTATCTAGAATGAAGACTTGGGAGTAGGAATTAGCACAGGCAGACACCAACGCAAAATAGGCAGAGAGCAAATCATAAAAAAAAGTTGCCGGTATGGAAAGCCTACATACAACTTCAAATGATAATGGATGGAAGAGTCATCAACCTAGCAGAAGCCAAAGGACTGCAGATCAGCAGTACCAGACAGCAAAGAAAGGATATACATAAACAAACTTGAAATCATGTGACAAGAGAACCTATAATCAAATAGATCACATTTAATTAACAACAAAAATGCATCAAACATACAACAAGTTAGAAGCTATAGAGGAGCTGAGTGCCACAGGCGACCACTTCCTCGTTGGGGCAAAATTTAAAATAAAACTTAAGAGAGCTTTCTATGCTAAACTACAAAGGTTACACCCAACATATAACAGAGAAAAAACTACAAGAAATTACAGTCAAAGAGAAATTTGCAGATGAAATAAAATGTAAACTAGAAATTCTACAAAACCCGTTGGAGGAAAGCGTTGACCAAACTTGGTTGAACATCAAGAATACAATTCAATCTACCGCAGAAGAATGTCTCGGTGTGTTAACCAAGCATAGAAAGAACAGATGGTTCAATCAAAATGTGAAGAAGCAGTCATTAGGAAAAAGAATGCCAGACAGCTATGGCTTAAATGACATCAACAACATCCAAAAGGAAGAGCAATATAGAAATGAATGTAAAGAGGCTACAAAAATAGTTCGGCAGCAGAAGCGAGAATATATGAGTAATATAATCAAAGATATGGAAACTAATCACCAGAAAAACGAATCCAGAAAGTTTTTTAAAGAACTGAAGTCAATGAAACGAGGGCACCAACACAACACATATGGTTTAAAAGACAAAAATGGGAATATGATAAATACCAATGAGGAAATGTGCAACACATGGAAAGAATACTTTGTTGAATTACTAAATTGTGAAGCTCCAAGTAACACTTTCCCACAGGAAGAGGTTCTAACGTGTGAACCACAAATTGAAGAACCTGCATTTGAAGAAATCCTATATGTAATCACACGACTTAAAAACAATAAGGCAACTGGGACTGATGGAATTGCTGCTGAATTTATAAAGGCGGGTGGCCATGCATTACATCTAAAGCTATACGAACTAATAATAAAAATCTGGAGGACTGAAGAATTACCCCATGACTGGAAAGAGTCATTATTGATACCTATCTTTAAGAAAGGAGACAAGTTCCAGTGTGAAAATTATAGAGGAATATCACTACTGTCCATAAGCTATAAGATACTATCCGCAGTATTACTAAATAGACTAAAACCATATTCAGAAGACATATTAGGTGACTACCAGGCGGGTTTTAGACAAAACAGATCAACAATAGATCAGATATTTATCTTACGACAAATAGCCGAGAAAAATTGGGAATATAAAAGAGATCTCCATAACATTTTTGTGGATTTTAAAAAGGCTTATGATAGTGTCCATAGGAATAGTCTATGGAATGCTATGCAGGGAATTTGGAATACCAAGGAAGTTAATCAACATGACCAGACTATGCATGGAAGATACTTATAATATAGTAACATATAAAGGCAGGAAATCAGACCCTTTCCAAATAACATCTGGCTTGAAACAGGGTGATGCACTATCGCCGCTACTCTTCAATCTGGCTCTAGAGAAAGTTGTAAGGAAGGTAAAGGAGGAATGTGATATTGGAGGAACATCCAAGCTGCTTGGTTATGCAGATGATATAGATATTATAGGGGAAAATGAACAAAAGACATTGGAAATATTGACTCACTTAAAGGAAAAAGCCCAACAGATGGGGCTGGTTATCAACCAAGATAAGACAGAATATATGGTAATTTCAAGAGAAGGAATGGCTAAAAACTCTGGCCACATACAAATAGATAATATGACCATTAAAAGAACGGAAACATACAAATACCTGGGTACAATCTTCAACTGCTCCAACATCATAAGGGAAGAAATACAAACTAGAATCAATTCTGGAAATAAGATATACTATGCACTACAACATCTACTAAAATCAAAGGCGCTATCTCGTAACACCAAAATCACAATATACAAAACACTGATCAGACCAGTTGTGCTGTATGGCTCTGAAACCTGGAGTACAACGAAAGGAGACGAAGCCTTGCTACAAACCTTTGAGAACAAAGTTTTAAGACGCATCTTTGGACCCATTAGGGATACACAAAGTGGAGAGTGGAAAAGAAGAAGTAACAAAGACATTTATGATCTGTTTAAGTCCCCGCTAATCACTGGTATCATGAAGGCTAATAGACTACAATGGCTGGGGCATATAGAAAGAATGGAAGATAATAGGGAAACAAAACTCGCTTACACTCAGGAAATAAATGACCGTAGACCCCGAGGTAGACCAAGAAGACGGTGGAGAGATAATATATATACAGACCTACAAGCACTTGGAATCAACGACTGGCAAGAGAAGGTCAACCAGAGAGACGAATGGAGACGGATTGTATCTGCAGCAAAGAACCTCAATGGCTCGGAACGCTGAAGAAGAAGAAGAAGAAGAAGAAGAAGAAGAAGAAGAAGAAGAAGAAGAAGAAGAAGAAGAAGAAGAAGAAGAAGAAGAAGAAGAAGAAGAAGAAGAAGAAGACACGAGAGGCACATCGGGAGAATGATAGCCACGTTAGCCAACGCAGACTGGCACCCGGGAGCTGATGCATATGTTAGGGGCAGGATCTGAGCACTTAAGTACATGTGCGTTGTGCAAGGATGATACCCCGACAGATAACTAACTAACTAACTAACTAACTAACTAACTAACTAACTAACTAACTAACTAACTAACTAACTAACTAACTAACTAACTGACTGACTGACTGATTGACTGACTGACTGACTGACTGATTGACTGACTGACTGACTGACTGACTGACTGACTGATTGACTGACTGACTGACTGACTGACTGACTAACAACTAACTAACTAACAACCTAACTAAATAACTACTAACTAACTAACTAACTAAGATGAATATAAAAATACATAGACACCGTACGAAAATGTAAGGCAGCGAAAGAAGTCTGGCTAAACAGTCAGTGCTGGGAAATTAAGAACAGCGAAAATCCTCAAAATCTATGCACAAACAGATACATTAATTATCGGACATTAGAAACAAAAAGCAAGAAAGTGTTTGAAATCAAAGAAGGTAAAATATTAATGGCATAGACAAGATATTTGAAAGATGGCTAAAATATATACAAGAGTTATATGATGTAGATCAGAAACAAAACAATTACGATCAATGTGAAGGACCACAAATACTGGGGGGGGGGGGGGGGGGAGTTGAAGATGCTATACAACACATGAAGAAGATAAATCCCCGGGCCAGATAACATCCGTGTTGAAGTAATTAAAGCTGTTGGTGAATTAGATATTGAGGTGATAACAAAACAGTTGAATGATATCTATAAAAGTGAATATATACCTGAGGATCTCTTGAAATCTATTCGCATGGATCTATCATATAAATTTGAGACAACGGATTGTGGAGAACATCGCACTACTAATTTAATAAGTCATGTAACTACTAATGGGAAATATAAGAAGAAAAAGAAATACAATAAAATCAGAAATTGGAGACGAGCAGTCTGGATGTGTGCACGGTAAAGGCACTAACAGCGCAGTAATACAACGTAAGAACATTAACAAAAGCATTTGATAGGGTTAAAAGCAAGACATTATTGGAATGTTGGAAATTTTAAACATTGATGGCAAAGATCTGAGACTAATAAAGAACATGTATTGGCAACAAAAAGCAGCCTGACAAATAGTTTATTTTCAACACATTAAAAAGAGGTTAAACAGGTTATGTGCGTTTATGTATCAAACGTTATGTTCAATGTGAACAACAAATAATAGTGAATCCATACAAGACATGCCAGGCACATCGGTTAGTGGGCGTAATGTAAACAACAATTTAGTTATGCTTATGACATGGTTTAGTCGTTAAAATTAAATGCAGTTAAAATGATGATAGATATAATTACAATATAAAGTCAAAATAGAGGACAGAGTCTGAATAACAGACAGAGAAAATAAGGGTTATTACGCAGACAAGAAAATGTCAATAAGGGAACAAAAAG